>VZRL01003795.1:0-186797 GCA_013397895.1 Origma solitaria | reverse complement strand
GCCGAGGCCTGGCAGGCGCTTTCGGGGCAGCGGGCGGCGGTGCCTCCGTGCCCTCCCTCCCGGCGTCCCGCGGGCCGGGTACCGGGGAGCGGCGGCTGGGGAAGCCTTAAACAAACAAGGAAAACTTTCCGGAGTGGCGTTGCCGGCGGCCGCGGCCGCCCCCGTGCGCGTCCCCGCGGCGCTCAGCCCGTCCCTGGCTGCTGCTCGGTGGGACGGGGCGGGCGAAGCGGGGAGGGTACGTTTCATTCTTCCGAACGGAGAAAATTTCACGCTGCCCCTTCACGTCTCAAACTTAGTGACTTCGTGATTATCAAATACGACTGCACTGAAGCAAAACTGCTTATTATGGGATACCTTAATACAGCCAGTCTTCTCCCAGAAACCAGTGAGTTCAGTTCTATAATTAAAGGGGTGTATATCCAAGCATCTCACACTCTGCAGAGCTACATAGTTCTGTAGCTTTCTGTCAGCAGAAATTTTAATGTGGCCGAGTGGTGAGTGAGATTATGGAATGGAAATTACTAGTTTTCCTTTAGATTATAGTTTCGCAATCCTCTTCACCTGTGGCTACCAGAATCCTAAAGCCAGGAAATGAGGAGCAACAATAAATCTGATGTTGCAAATGGAGGAGAAATTAGGACCAGACCTCTCTGGGCCAGTCTAGGTCTAACTCTGCTTCGGTTCTGCAGCAGTTTAAAGCAAAGTGAGCTTAATGGTTTGGCGATGCTCACTGCTTCCCAGTGCTGTACAAGATCTGGCGCCCTCCACTCCTTGCACTGCCTGTGCTCCTCTGAGCACACGAGAGAGTTGATCTGGTATGGTGACCTGCTTGAAGACGATCTGGTTTTTGCCCAGCTCAGTGCTCTAAATTGCCTCATCCTGTAATTATAAAAATGTCGATGCTTGCGTGAAGGACTTTTGGAGGATGGCAGGATGACAAGCTCTGACTTAATCTGAAAATACCATGAAACAGCATTCTGGGTTACTAGGGGTGGAGTCAGCTGAAATGTGAAACCCAGCTTTTGACTGGTGTAACTGCTTAAAAGAATTTTTTCCTCTGTGCTCTTGCTTTAGTTCAAGTTAATACAGATTATAACAGGAAAAAAAGTGAGGATGTTTGTTCCTCACTTCCAGTTTGTGATTAAAAAAACTCCTTGTGAGTGGTTGAAATCTACTTCTAAATAAAAATATGATAAAATTATGTATGATATTTGCTTTACTAAAGAAAACATGCAGTTGAAATGAAGCAAACTTGTTGGGTAGATGATAATCTAAATAACCTAAATGATTTGTACTGTTAAACACTGAAAGGACTTTAAGCTGCATCATACTGCTGGTAAGAAAAAGGAGAGCCAAGTTTATTTTAAAAGCTATACTGTTTTAGTATTTGTACTAAAGTTTAATTTTTAAATTAAAAATATGAGTGGAGAACAGCCTCAACAAGGTTCTTACTACAGTGACATTAGATGAGATACAAATCTGCCCGGTGTTGTGAAGTAGAAAAGCTTTATTAACTGAGAAAATTCTTTTTTAAAATCCCACAAACAATTCCACGGTATGCAGTTTTGTGGGGCATATTTTCTTGCAAAACCAGTGTCTGTTGTCACCTGTGTGGGAATTCTTTACCTATAAACTACTGTCAAACTGAAGTCTCAGGATCAACATCCCCTATTGTAAGTTATTGAAGTCTTACATGCTGTTTGTGCAACAGTGTGTGCAGAACCTATCTGTGAGTCTTAAAACGGTCTCTAAAAGGCTTTTGTTTAAGGAAAAACTCTGTCCTGTGTCAGTTAAGAAATGTCCCACTGAATGTTCCTTTAGATGCATTTTCAATTATTCTTGAGTATTAAACTGCATGCATACACTTTTATAAATGATACGCGCATCTTGCTGAATATATTGGTGTTTTTCAGTTTTTATGCATCAGCTGCTTCTTCAGTGGAGACTGAGCGCAATGGCCACACGTCTATTTTATGCCCACTTCTGACTTGTCTTGTCATCGTTATATGCTGAAGGGTTCGTAACCTTATGGAGCAAATTGTATTTAGATCTCCTTCTCATCCTTCTTGAAGTTTAACATTTTGTATGCATTAATAGTAACTTTCATAAATGGGTTGCATCAGCTGTTTTTACTGATAGCTTTAAAATACATTTCAGCAAAGCAAATCTAACTATCATCTGAAGGCATTCATGCACTCAGCAGTGTTTTTCTTTTCTCTTTAGCCAAGAAGTGTTTTCTTTGCCTGAATAGTCTAGTTTGGTATATGCCACAAGGGCAGAAAGAGCTCGATCATGCTCTGGGATACGGGAGGGAGAAGTTGAATTTTCTGTTTGTTTTTGGAAATATGCAAACATGAGAACTGCAAGCCTTGAATAAGGCTTTAGAATAATACACTTGGAAGGATTTAGCAGTAATGATGACATGTTTAAGAAGAAAATAATTTAAAAGGAGATATCATATTGAAACCAGAATTACAGGTTGAGGCAAGGTCCTCCAATAAACGTAATAATTCAGGGGAACTTGTTTGGTTATCAGTTTGATAAGGAGTTATTTGTTTCAAACACTGCTCTAGCCTGAGGAGTAAGAGGACTGGAAACTAAAGGCCTGTATCTTGAAACTTGATACAAACAGCTGAAGAACACTTCAAGAATTTAATAGCTAAACATCTTCATAAATGACTTGGATGCAGGACTGGAAGGGATACTAAGCAAGTTTGCAGATGATACAAAAGTGGGAAGAGCTGTTGACTCCCTCCCAGGCAGGGAAGCCCTGCAGAGAAACCTCCACAAATTATAGAGGGCTGGGCAATCAACAACCCTATGAAGTTCAGCAAGGGAAAGTGCCAGATTCTACACCTGGGGTAGGGCAGCCCTGGGTGTGCTGATGGGGGAATGAGATGCTGGAAAGGGTGGTTGGGCACTGGAACAGGCTTCCCAGGGAAGAGGTCACAGCACCAAGGGACCTGGGAGTCCTGGTTGAGGGAAAGTTGAGTGTGAGTCAGCAGTGCCCTGGCAGCCAGGAGGGCCAACCCTGTCCTGGGGGACATCAGGGACAGCATCGCCAGGCCAGCAAGGGCGGGGATTGTCCTGCTCTGCTCTGCTCTGCACTGGGGCGGCCTCACCTCGAGTGCTGGGGGCAGTTTTGGGTGCCACAGTATAATAAAGATATGAAGCTATTAGAGAGTGTCCAAAGGAGTGCAACAAAAATGGTCAAGGGCCTTTAGGTGAAGCCATGTGAGGAGCAGCTGAGGGCACTTGGTCTGTTCAGCCTGGAGAAGAGGAGACTTGAGGGGAGACCTCATTGCAGTTACAACTTCCTTGTGAGGGGAAGAGGAGGGGCAGACACTGATTTCTTCTCTGTCAGCAGAGGTTTAGGTTTGATATTAGAAAAAGGTTCCTCACCCAGGGGGTGGATGGGCACTGGAACAGGCTCCCCATGGAAGTGGTAACAGCACCAGGAGTTCAAGAAGTGTTTGATAACACTCTCAGTCGTCTGGTGTGACTCTTGGGGATGGTCCTGTGCAGTGCTAACAGTTGGACTTGATGAACCTTGTGAGTCCCTTCCAACTCAGCATATTCTGTGATGCTGTAAATCTGGAGGTTAGGTTTTAGCTGTGAAGAAAGATTAACATTGGAGGTAAATTGTCTGACATTATTCATTCCAGTGAGAAAAGTAGTAATGAGTAGTTGGTACTACCATATGTACTAGCTAAATGAACAATGTATGTGAATGTTAAAAAAGGAAAACTGACATCTCTAGTTTTAGAGAATACAATATCAGTCAGAAGGTAGTGTATATAGTCAGCCTATTTTCCTTTGCTAGGATGATTTATGGATGGAGAAGGTGACTGAGAAAAAAATGAAACATGAACCAAAAAGTCCCCAAACCAGTGCATAAATGTATATTTGCTACATACATGTCATTAAATAGTACTGTAATAAGCTGTCTGTGGAGTATCCTTTCAAGTCAGTCTTTTTCCACATGCTTCCAGATTAGTTAATTAGCAGACTGTTTCAGAAGTGAATCTTCAATTAATTTTGTCAATATTGCCACTTCAGTTAGGCAGATAATGTTCATCTTTCTATTCAGGTCCAAAAAAGTGCTATTCTAATGGCAATTTTGAGAAATACAGAAGGAATCAGTCTGTCATCAATTCTGTGAATGTAGTCAGGTCAATGAATTTGACCCTATTAAAATGGAACATTTTTCCATTATACTGTAGTTTAGCATTTTTGTGCTGCCAGCCATACTGTTCTGCTGTGTGTGACACTGATATCAGATTGTATCAGTCTCTTGCTCTCTAACTATTCTGGCAAAGGGTGGGTTAGGTGGATTATAGTGCATGGAAAAGGATAGAAAGTATATTCACAAGCTTAGCAGAGGAGGGTGTTTTTCACAAATAGCTGGTTCTTTCCTTGGCCTGTACACAGCTGTTCTCAGCTGTATCAGATCTAGCAGTTTCGCCAGTCTGCTTCTCAGCTATTCTTGTTTTAAGAAATTGGTCCAGAACCTGTTAAAGAACTTAAAAATATGAATTAAACTTAAAAGGATGACATGGTGAATGATTTGAAGTTGAAACTTCATTTAAAAACTCTGCCGAATTTGACAAGCAGTTGACTAGGAAATATTAATTTGCATAGAGATGTTGTGAAGCAATGAAACATTAGTAAGATTTTTCCAGTTTAAAAGTTTATGTATCAGACATCTAACATTGCATCTACTGTCTCCTGTCTAATAAAGCCGTTGCCTCTCTGACAAAATATGTCATAACAAATTTGTGGTATTGCTGCAAATGTTCAGAAAAAGCTATTGAGAAGAATCAGAAATTCTTAGTGTGTTTGGGAGTTGAAATGAGCGTCTCATCATCCCAATTTTTTACTCCTGTGTGATTATGAGCAGGAAGGAAATTCATCCTTCCTGTTTTGCTGCATTTGTATGCTATGCTGTAAGACAGACGTGAGTGTGTCTCTTGGTTGTTTCATGCAATTTATAAGACTTAGGGTGTTAATGAAAGGAATTATGACAGGAACATAATCATCAGGACTGCAACCCTCACCATTTGGACATTCTGCTAAGTTTGCTGTCAAGTTACAGTCATATAAAAGACTGCACATGGATTGAAAAATGTTCTTGAAAACTGTGATCTCTGTTACCAAAAGGAGGCTACCACTGATTGTTGTGGAATTTCTTATGATTAAAACTTGACTTGCCTGAGCACAGGGCCTCAGTCTTCATGACTGCAACTTATGCGCTGCTGTGTATTTTGCACACTAATTTGAAATTGTCCTTACATTCTGAAGAGTTTTCAGGTCGCAATATAGACACCTTTTCTATGTCTGCAATACAAAAATTTTTACTACCCAGTGATGTTGAAGCTAAAGTACCTGATAAAAGTAGTTAAGAAATGGCTGGTTGCTTAAGGGAGAGATGCTTTGAATTGGCAAACAGATCACTTCGAATGTTTTCTATGACACCAATGATTTTTGAAACTTTGTATTTCTTCATTTTTATATTTTTGACAGTGGTAGGTGTTAGGAGTTGTCAAACCGAGTAGTGTGATGGAGGCAAGGCTGCTGCGTTTCCATGTTCCTGTGTCCAGCCAGTATCAGAGCCGAGCATTTATTTCAGTGGGAGCATAGGCTCTTACACACATGGCTGGCCACAGAGATCAGCACAGGAAAGAGCGCTTGCACAAGCACAAACAAGTGTCCTGATCCTGTTCCCTTCTCTGGCTGATTAGGGTGAAAAGTTTTAGTGAAAAATATGTCAATGTATGTAATGTGGATCCCTCTAGTAACTGGCCTTAGACACTTGGTCCATCCAGGAACAGGCTCCTGATCCTCTGGTCTCCACTGTTGCTGACCTGAGTGTGTGAACTCTCGAGGCTTGCAGCCACAACTCAGTTTCTGGTACTCACACCCTCCTGGATGTGCATGCACATGTACAGGTGAATGGGCTGGATTTTCCCAGTGACTGGCCTTAACGTTGTGGCAGCTGGCCACAGGATTGCCTCATGAAAGGGAGTCTTTTGGATAGCTGGTCCTGACCTATAGCTTGAAACGTTAGCCGCTCCTCAAACCCCAGGTGGCCTGCTCAGACCTTCTGGTGCCAGTTGCCATCCCCCAGACCTTAATCTCTTGTAGCTATGTGAGAGAGAGGTTCTTCCAGTAGCTCAGACCCTCTGTTCTCTGCAGTGTGGTGCAGTCTTAGGGCCTGTCTGACACCTGGCTCCCAAGCCTCTTGCTCTACTTGTGGGCTAGTTCAGCTGCTGGTGGTTATGTGCACCAACGTGCACACGCCTACACACTGTGTGCACACATGTCTCTCCAGTCCCTGGTACTGCAGGCCCATGGACCCCTATGATCTTCTCATTTGTGGGCACTTTGACCTCTGTATGTGCACATGGAATGGATCCTCTCCTGTCACCCAGGAAAACAGGAATCTTCACATGTTACTGAACCCTCTTATCTTCTCTGGTTTTTGCATTCTCGTTCCTCCCCAGTCCACCTTGACCCCACAATGAATCCTACACTCTTGCAGGCGTTAACCCCATTAGGCAGTTGGTAAATTGGCCTGGAGAGTCTCTCATGTTACCTAGTCTGGTGGATAATCTGCTTGGTTCATGGGCTTTCAGCCCTTGTGAGTTGGGGCTGTGTTAGTGTGCTCCTTGTGCCTCGGTTAGATTGCTGCGTTTGTTTCACCTGGCATTATTTTCTGCTTTCTATTTGTGGGGACTGGCCTTTAATCACATAACGATAATAGATGTGAGCAAAATATCCCTCCCTAGTACTGAAGGTTACTATTCCAGTCTGACAAGTAACCTCTGTGAGGCTACAATGGCTGTGCCTGTTTGGTGAACAGGTACAATGCATCTCCCTAGCTTTGTAAAGCAAGTGTTTGTTGTCCAAGCTTTCCTCAAATTTTATTTCAAGTTAAAAAATATCTTCATGAGTGGCATTTTAAATGATCTTATTGTGAATGACAAGAAGAAAATGTTGTCCAATTATTCCAGTCTCTTAATCCTTTATATGAAAAAACTTTGGGGAATATGGTAGCATATGGTCAATTGAGAGAAACTTCTGTTGACAGGAGAATGCCTTGAGCTAGCATTAGGTAAATTGTATACATACGTATCCTATTAACATTTTTATTTTAAACATGAAATTTATGAATCAAACCCAAGGTTGATAATCTTGTTGTGCTAAATGGAATGTTGGAAAGACCCAGTGCATCAGAGAAATTTCTTAGGTATTACTTCAAATTTGCCTCTTGCCGTGGTAGTTTGGGTAGGCTAATAAAGCTGTTGTTGACAACTGGAAGAGGAATCACCCTGTAATAAAAACATAATAATCTTCCAAACAAGAAAACTGTTTTTGAGAGATTGTCTATTAATTTATCCTAAACACAATGAGAAACAGTTACTTCAAAAAGCTACATAATAGAGATTGTAAAGGTTGTTCTTCTGATATGTTCAAGACCTTATGTGCCTTGAAGTTTTTATAAAACTTCAAAAACCACAAAGAGTAATGTAAGAAGGAATCTGGCAGAGAGAATTCATGGTTTTATACCATTTACTTTGGTAAAGAGTAGTGTAGGTATCCCTGCAAGTATTTGCAGTCTCTTTTCATACTCATGAAATAAAATTACTTGAAAACTCTTGCAAAACACATTTATCTACAGAATACAAGGATTCCCTGTGATCTGCCAAAGAGCTGCACCACCCCCACAGCTCCTAAATGAGGCTTAGTGAAACACTGTGTGTTTATCAGGTAATTTTTCTCAAGTTTTACAGAAAGCAGAAATTACACAGTTTGACATTTTTTGATGCTACCTAAAGATGTCTAGTATTTGCAAAACATTGGCCTTTACAGATTTCAGATTACACAACCAAGATGGTGCTGATTAATTTCAAAATTGCAAAGCCAGCTTTTAGTAGAGTTCTCAGCTACAGTCGTTAAATACCTTATCATCAGCAGCTTTTGTGTCGGTTTTCTTCTTGCATGTCTTTCATTCACAGATACTAACTTTCAAAGGAGAATAAACACTACTGGCTTTGTGTCACCTGGGCAGGGATCAGAGAAGGTCACTCAAGAGTATATCCCTTGCTTTACAATATTCTCCTTACTCATTTCAGATCTTAAATATTGATGTTAATTTTCTCACCAGAACCTTTGAAAATGCACATTTGTTTCTATTTTAAAATATTTCCGATATTGCTGTTGCATAAAATGTAGTGGTGAACTAGTAAACCCTGCTTTTTTAGCTGTTAGTGTAGCATAAGTCAATAAATTATTAGTCTTGCTATTAGAATGAAGAAAGAAAATTTGTGAAATATAGTGATTATTTCTGTATTGCATTAACCATTTGTTATGAAACAATGGAATTCCTTGATGCTGCAACGTCCTGTTTTTTATCATAAGTCAGACTTGCACATTTGCACTAAATAGAATAATGGATGAATAGGGATTGTGTTAAATGGACAATGTAACCTTGAAAATGAAAAGTTACAGTTGCTCCTCTTTGAGTAGACAAAGGTATTGAAAAGGTGAAGTTCTTTTTAGCAATAAGTGTTGCTATTCACTTATTACCTATGGGCTTAATTTCAGCCTAGAACGTAGAAGGATTCTCAAAAATCCCAGCCTCTCTGTTTTTCTCACTCTGAAAATGTATGAAGAGGAAAAGCTAAAGGATGGGACCACTGTACCTTAAAAAAGTTCTGACTGGCATCTAATAGGTATTCTCCTTTGTATTCAAGTTGCATTATGTAGCCAGTTTTCTGCCAACTAATTAACTGTTCAAGTTATGCTCGAGCTAGAAGACAATCCACTTAACTTTGCCATAAAATCAGTAACATTTATATAGGTTATTTTTGTCTTATTCTGTTAGGTGTAAGAATTTGTCTGTATCTTTCTGGAATTCCTATTGGATGCTGCCCTCTGATGTTTGTGGAATGAACTGCTTTTGGGAAGCTGCTTTTAGGTAGGATCTGTTATTAAATAGCATTTTATTATTTGTTTGCAGACAGATGTAGTTGATATTTTTTGGCTCTTTAGCAAGGTGACAAAACAAAATACTTGATTGCTTCACATGCATTTCACCTGCTTATATTGTGATTGCCTTTAGCTGGGCTTTTTCCTGTTACATTATGTTCTGGAATTGTAGACTCTAGTGTTACTATGAAGAGTAGATCTTTTCAGTTATGTTGCTTTGTTAAATAGAAACTTGTTAACATCTGTTAAAAACCTGTCTGAATATAGTCCAAAAAGTTAGTGATAAATTTTTTTTCTAAAATATAACTTGCAATAAAAACTGACAGATATGCTTAGTAGTTACATTTGGGGTTTTTTGTTCAAGTTGCATGTTTTATAGAATTTAAGGAGGGTACTTCATCCAAAAGCACTGAAGAAACCATTTTGAATGTTCTTTCACATATAGTATGTTAAAGCATAGACTGTCTCCTTAATGTTGCATCTTTAACAATAAGTTTAAATGTTTTGATGAGGTTTCTCAGATGCTTTAGGTTGTCAGATTGCACAGGTAGCTTGAAAAGAAGTAAGCTATTTGTCAGGTTGTTCTCTAACCTGTATAGTTCTCTTCAGGATATAACTAAAGTTGTAAGTCAATTTTTGTTACATTTAAAATTTTGCTGATTGTCCTTTGGTACAGTTATCTTTTCCTGTTAGTATGAAGCTTGAATATTTCTGGGAAAGCAAAGAGGAAAAAAAGTTTAGCTTCACAAGACTTAATATTTTTTTGAAAATTATGATTGCAGGACAGACTTTAGATCCCTTATTCCTCTCTGCTTGTGTGTTGTCAGTGCTTTTTAAGCTCATCAGTTCTCAAGAAGTTTCTTAAAGAGGTGGCTTAGATTGGTTTATGTTCTGTTAGTGAACTTCACCTGCAATTTGAGGCTGCTGAGTTTTTCTCGCTGCCATTGGTAACAATCCAAAGCCTGTCAATCCACAGGGATTCACCTGACTTTGTTAGGCAGATTTAGCTGTCTGAATGGATGGAAATCACTTTTTTTCCCTTATAGGTTAGCTTTTGGGAGTTTAGCTTTATGAAGTTTAAGTTTTAGTGGGGTAAATAAAATGTTAGTGCTGTTGTAATTGAAGGTGTAGGGACTTAGCTTATGCTAGGTGGAGGGACAGGATGTGATCGTAAGGTTCATTTAATCCTTGGACATCTGGGGCAGTCGAACACTTGTAGTGCTGAGAGAGGAGAGGGTCTTGCTGTCTTCTGACCCCACTAAGCATGATAAGTCCATGAACTCTCCGCAATACAAAGTAATACACTAAATTAGCAGAAACCTTCCTTTCTGGGTATTTTGTCAGGCTTGAGGCAAGTGGAACCTTGGAAACAAATGACTTCAGTATGACTCATGCAATAGTTGAAGATCATTTGAAATTGATGAGCTCTGAACAGGTGCTGATTCTAATAATGAAAAATAAGGATCTTGTCTCTAAGTTAATCAGTGTAAGATCAGTTTCTTATGCTGTATGTGGGAAGGATTTTGTAGCTGTTCTGCACCCACATTTTTTACCACCATTCTGATTATCAACTTTATTGAGAATGTCTTGTGTGTGCTTCTGGCACAGAGTATTTGTTAGCTTTCACATTGACAGGGGAAGCATGAGATTGCTTTTAATAACAGTGGTATAGATTTTATCAAAACTTAAAAAATGCTGATAAAGGTAACATGAGGCCCAGGTTTTGCATGGTCTAGATCTTTTCCAGTACACCTTTCAAGGTGCTCAGTGTTGTCTAGCTGGTATCGGTGCTTGTTGTCGGGGGGACTTGCTTAATACTGGGACTAAGAAGAAATTCTTAGGGCTCATTACTATGGCTATCTGACCAGGCTGATTTCAGTTGTTGGATGTTGCAACTAAGTGGGTTTTAACTTGTGCTGCCTGCTAAAGTAGAAAGTTTCACTAATTTTTGTGTATGTTGGGCTTCATGTGGTATGGTTATATTGAGATGAGTTGTGATAGTCCTGAAAAAAGGAACTTCTCTAAACTAGCTGGCTCACTGGAGGAAGGGGCTTCATATTTTTATAGTCAATTTAAAATTACTAATATATTGTAACTTCAAACCTAATCTACTAATTGAGTTGTCATTGAGTAGATTACATTTGGACATCATATGCAGTGGTATCGTTGGCATACTTTTACAAAATAAGCTCTGATTATGACATGTTTTTCATTCGGTGAGGTAGTAGAAAGTTAAGCTAAGTATAATTAGAATTTTCAACACTTTCAAATCCAGATAATGTCTGTAGTTACGTAGATCCTACTTGTAATAAGTGTGGGAGTTATTTAATAGCCGCATTTTAATCAGTGTAGCTTTGCTGCCTTCTTACTGTGCCTATTTGCTTTACTTTTTCTGGTGACTAAAGGCTGCTCATTAGTGGTTGATTGATTTAGATCAAGCAGGGCATTAAAAGGAAAAAGGCTGCAATAAGTAAGCCATCTGTATTGTACTTACATATTTACCATTTGATTTTCTGAGGTACATTGTAGTGCCAAATTTGAAATAATACAGCTTGATTATATGAAAATACTTTCCCTGCATAGTTTAATGAGTATAATTAGCATTTTCCATGCTAATTATAAAAACCACTTCTATTACACCAAATTAGGTGGATGTTCCTAAGGTTTTGGTACCCTCTCACCTATGCTCTCCATGTGTTATGTGAGAATAGGAGAACCCTACCTTAAACAAATACAGGTGACCTCTACTGCAGCTCCTTGTGACAAGTCTAAAGAACAGAGCTAAGATTTTTGTGGAGCTGGTGAGTATTTTAGTGCCAATAAAATTTGGGTTATTTTTTTTCCCAGGAAGTCCAGTGGGAATGCCATGAAGGTTCTAGAAAAGCGTGACCTGTCAAAACATACCTCTGTAGCTTACTACCAAGTTACAGCTTCACAACTGACCTAGAAATGCTAATTTAATATACAATGTGTCATGGCAAACATCTTTAAATATAAGGCAGTGTCTTGACAGATAGACTCTGGAAAATCTTGTAGCAGGGTCATTGAGGATATCCACCTATGGTTCCTCTTGAGGTTATTAACAGCAGAATTAATCAGTATAGAATGAAAGTCTACACTTGACACAGAAATACTTCAGCGTAAAGCTTGTACCCAGCTTTATGCTGCTGCTGAGCAAAGTGTTTTAAAATACATGTTTTTGTACTCACATGGTTGAAAGTGGATTGTTTTAAATGTGTTTCATTAACTCATGAGAGTATGCATGGAGCTCTGTCTCAAGTGTTTTATTTTTACTGTCTCTACCCCTCATGTGTAATTAATATCCTCACAAAAATGAAGTTCTCTTATTTCTCTCTAAAGACTCAAATCCCGTCGTGGCATCCTGCTCAGTATCTTCTACTGGGTTGCAGGTTCATTCTTTCTCTTTGATTTTAATTACCAGAGGTCTTTCTTTCCCTGCAGGAGATAGGACTCCCACATTATTGGAGATTTTTCTTTCTTTAGAAATTAGGGCTGTCAAGTTTTCTTTGTTAGTCTATCCAAAATCCTGACTAAAATACAGTTTGTATTTCACTCTATTGTTGCTTTTCCTCAGCTTTTCCACTAGGTTCTCCCACACTAAAAGATCAAGCTATTAGTAATTAGAAATGTGTGTATAAAAATCTACATTTGTATTTTTGTGTTTTCCACATTGCTTCCTAACAATTTTGGAAAGTATCTCCTCACTTTTAAAAGTGTCTTAACCCTTTCAGAACCTGTATTTGAGGTTCAACAAGGGTTCATACCAGAGCTGTGATACTCCGATACCAAACCTGCTCAGGTTCAGGCAAGTTACTGTTCCTGTAGAATAAATTTTGCTTTGCTCATTGTCAACTCAGCAACTGAACTGCTTAAAATTGTATTGCCAAAAGACCTTGTGTCCCTTGGTCAAAACAGATACAGGAGAAATTATCTAAATGAGCATGGTTTTCCTTTCCCTGGCTTCTGCTGAGGTAGCTGCATACCTAACTGCACGGGAGAAGGATGGGGAGAAGGGTTACAGAGACTGGAAAAGCAGGGAGCAGTTGAGGGCAGATAATTTGGGAAGAAATTAGTGGAAAAACTAAAGCCATGTAGACATAATATTGAAGAAGGGTGTGAGACAAGTAATGAAAAAGATAATTGGCTCTGTGGGTGGGACATGTTCACATTGAGACTGCAGAGCTTGAGCTGATAAGCTAAGCGGGACGATTTACACACTTTATGCTGCCTCTGGTGTCAGGAAGAGGAAAATGTGATGAAAGATGCTAGCATCTGAGGATTATCAGTAAATAGTGATCCTGATGAAGATGGGGATGGGATTTCTCTCTGGGAGTGGAGAGAGGTGTATATGAAAGGGAGAGGAGCGGCACTGAGGCCTGATTGCTAAAAAGGAGGCTGTGGTTCCCAGTGGTCCTTGTGCAGGGAAGTCAAATGCAGTTTATGATCACTAAAGGATGTCTTTTCATGGAGTCTGGAATAAGAACCACAATTCTGAAGTTCATAGCTTCTGCCTTAATACATTTCTGAGATGTAATATGTCTCATCCCCTTTGTAGTGGATAGTCCACAGAGGGAATGGTGGCCTGTTCTTTCTGATAGCTTCTTGCTCCATCTGCTTCAGGGATAAAGCTTTATGTTATGAACTTATGGATCTGAGTCCAGCTGTTTCCCATATGGCAAGAGCTGAAATTGAGTTTTTGTTAGCTCTTTCTAACTATTTTGTTTTGTCTTCAAAGAAATAATTTTTAAGCAGAATTTAAAAAAAATTGAACTCAGTAAGTCTGCAGTTTACAGAACAGAGATCGTGTGAACAAAGTGACTGTAAAAGCATTAGAACATGATCAGTCAGTTTTTCGTTTTGTGGCTTGAAATGTTCTTTTATTCACTGATGTCACTAGATGTAGAAATAATAAAATACAGTCTTTGAATCTCAGTACATTTTAGAGTTTCTTTGGCATAATTTTTGTCATACTTTATTCATGGAAAGCTGTGCATGTTACATATGGTTCAGGAACTTGTCTTTCAGCTATGCAATTTGTGTAGGTTTTGCCCTTATTTATCACATGACCTTGTAATATCATTGTAGGCTCTCATGACTTCAGGGCTTAATTATTGTAATTCCCTTTTCAGTGGATTAGTGATGAGGCTAATCTGCTGCTTGCAGCTTGTTCACACTGTAGCAGTGTACTTATTTCTGGGTTTCAACTACCCTCATCATATTCAGCTTGCATTGTGTTTTTTACATTACTGTTTACTACATGGTGTAATGTTTAAATTAGCTTTATATATAAAGGTCTGAATGGGCATGTCTTGATTACATTTCAGGATTCTTTTTTTTTTGTGAGTGTGTGTGTTAACCTGATTTTCAGATTTTGCTTCAAGATTTTAAAAAGTTTTCAGTCTGCAGATTAAATCATCTGCAGAATATAGATGTCTGCATATTGGTGTCTTATGTGAAGTAGGTCTTAAACAGTCACTAAAATTGAAAGGGCATAGAGGGTGATCCTAGTGATCTGCTATTGAGTTGCTGAGAAGTAAATGGTTGGTGTTAATCAAGAAGCACTTGGGTATCCTAGCCTTTTTTCAAGGACTAGGAGATGCAACATGATCTTTGAAATACCCAGTTCTTTTGGACTGGCATCTGGAGATCAGGTGGGATATTCTAGAACTTATTAAATGGCACTATACCTATGTTAAAAATTGATTCAAGCCCTAGATATTTACTTTATAATAAGATGGACTACTGTCTGTAGTCCATAACCTGCTCACTAGATATCTGTTGACTTTAATGAGACTTTGGACACAATCTCATAGGTTAGCATCTTCATTTAGGTGCCCTATTTTGGATCTAAATCTGACCTATGAGGTCTTTCATCCATGTGATTTTTAATAATGCCCCGAACCTTGACTTAAGACTGGCTGCTTAATCTGAAATTTTATTAATCTTAAATCTTTGGATTTAATATTAAAAAAAAAATTGAGTTTATTTAGTTCCAAGGCTTTAAATTCTTTCAAAGCTTAGAATGTTTTTTAAATGCAGCAATTATTTATGGCATTAAAATTCAGCAGTTTTACAGTGATAACTATGCTTATATTTTGCCTCGTAGAACTGAAAATAATGTGTGTAACTCTTATGTGCCTTAAATAAAAGAGGGATATTTGCATATTATCTATTGCCAATTTAAAGAAAAATTTGTATGTGTTTACATAGTTGCCTAAATTGGATGGAGATTATGTGCTAAGAATCTGTAATTTCTGTTTTGAAATGTCTCTCTGACAAGTTTCTAAGAATAGATGGTTTGTTAGGCATTTCTCTACTGTTTTTATTTTAGTGAAGTCTTTTCTAACTTCAGAATTGGTTTAACCTGCATAATTTGGCATTAAACTTGTAATTTAAACCTTCAGATACTTTTGGTTCTATTACCCCCCTCCTCCCATAATCTGTGCAAACAGCTCAAGTGCATAATATTGTTTAGAAGATGGGATTTAAGTTATGTGTGTTTAAAAGCTTCGAAAGCTTTTCTGACTAAATATATGAAATCCAGGAGATTTTTAGTATACCCACTGTGTTTGTCACCAAGCTAATGGTATTTACCTGATGACAATTTTAGCCTATTATATTAAAATAATGAAATAACTTTAAAATGTACACTGCATAATACGTTACAGGGAATTCTCACCATAATTTTTGCACAGATGTCTTCAGGATTAAAGGACTTCTCAGTCCTCACACCTTCCAATGATTTACCCTCAAGGACACAGACAGCGCATGTGGTCAGTGTACCTGTGGGATTTTCCAGAACCACTGGGAGCAGCGCCAGGGCATCCCACGAGGTCATCTGAGCTATTAGTTTCCCCCCTCTTCCAACCCAGGTTGTACTCCTGCAAGATGGAATAGGATAGGAGGAAACTTTTTGTGTTTTGTCAATGCTTGCGCAAAGCGCTGAAGCGTGTGTTTGACAGAAAAGGACTGACTGGAGCAGAAAATGGACAAAATGCCTAGATAAGTCAAAAATGTTTTTAACAGAACTTCTTGAAAGTAGGAGTCATCTCACTTTTGTTGCTGAGTTCAACAGAAGCTGTATTTGTCATTTTTTCCTACATCTGTATTTAGTCCAGAGAAAGGGGAAAAAATTAACTCATATATGGACTTAATGTCCTGTCAGCCTTTGACATTTTGATGTAACTTCATGTAGTCTTTCTTTTAGCGTAGCTGTTTTGATGAATTTCCTTGCTAGTAATGAATAGTGAGATTGTAAAGAAAAAATGTTTGTGTAGTTTGTGTATAGATCTTCTATTTTTTTTTTCCCTTGTAGGCTGGGATGGTGGGTGTGATTATGAGAATGGTTTAGGTTAAATCTAAGCATACATATGAGGTGTAATGCTGTAGTTTGCATGTTCTGTTGAGTTATACTTCGCTGGTTTAAGTATGATAAAGGATATTTTGTTAAGTTACTTGCTGCAGTAAATAGTAAAGTTTTCCTTTAAACCTGTGCTAGAAATAATGTCAAATGAAAAAATATTTTTGTATCAGATATGATTATATGAAAACACATCCTTCTGAGAAAATGCATCTAGCAGTGGTGGCCTGTGGTGAAAGACTGGAGGAGACTGTTACTATGTTGAGATCAGCCATTATTTTCAGCATCAAACCTCTCCATTTTCATATTTTTGCTGAGGACCAATTGCATGAGAGTTTCAAAGACATAGTAAGTATTCAAAAAATGTATTCAATCAATTTGTAGCACAATTTGAGTAATATATAGCAATGCTTCCTGGGTAGTTGTTTGATAAAGTGGCAGAAATGGAGGTGTCTAAAAATAAGGTAATAAAGCATTTGTAGTGTTGGATGGGGATCTTTGAAATTTTCTCCTGTGGAAGAATGCCAGCTTCTGATACCAGAGTTTCTCCTAGAGCAAAACTTTCTGATTTCTCATCTTGAATCTGTTAAATGCAAGCCTGATGTTCTGAATGCAAACCAGTTACCTTGTGTGAGCTTATTTAGAGTTGGCTTTACAAAAAAAAATTAGACATCTGTCCCTGTACTTACAGCATGAGTCAGTCTTATATTGTTTAGAGAAAGTGAAACACCAGTTTTTCAATATGGTAGATATGGTTATGTCTAATTTTAGTAAATTTCAGTTAATGGAAATTACATTATGACTGGAGTAGCAGTTTTAGAAGCTGACTAATATATAACAGGTGGGGGGTTTTTCTATTTTTGTGCTTAAAATGTCATATTAACTGTGACATTAGCATGTTACACATGCTAATTTATATACACTGTTATGCAAACAGTAGCTGTGGCAAACACAGAGTAAGATTACTTTAAATTTAGAAAGATTTCATTGGTATTTGTCCTGTGTTGGTTAAGAGGGGAAGAGTTTTAATTCATGTACTTACGTTTTGTAAATGCTAATTTATTTTATTTCCTCTTCCTTTTTGCATATGATCTGATATGATGTGTTTTCTTCATACAGGCCTGCAGGTGCCACTTTTTGTTCAAGTCTTTTGATTAGCGGATAAATTCTTTTATTTCTGTTATGGAAAAGAGGCATTGCCGTTGTGTTCAATTATCAGTTTGAATGGTGAATTTATTTATTTTTTGTCATAGAATTGAATTGAAGTAATTTTTTGTGATTTCTTGTTTTCACATAGCTTGATGAAGTCCCCTATGAAGGAAGAGTTAATTACACGTTATATCCAATAACATTTCCATCTGAGAGTGCAGCAGAATGGAAGAAATTGTTTAAACCATGCGCTTCACAAAGGCTATTTTTGCCAGTAAGTTACTTTGTAATAAGACAATCCAGAAATCTGGTTATGAAGCATCAAACTGTCCTTGTTAATCTGATTCCTGTTTCATTTTAAATGAAGAACTACAGTTACTCCTGGAATTTAGTTTTATGACATCATAAAAAACCCTCTGAATTTAACATTCTTCTGTGGCATTAGTACCCTATGGAATAAAAGTCCTTTTCTCACTAGTTGCATTATGGTACAGTATCCTTAGAAAGGGGTATAGGTCATGTCATCTTCTCAGAGGTAAGATGGATTTATCACAGCTCATCTCCTCATTTAGTTGGAAAGTTTTCTGCATACATGGGTCTGAGAAGTATTAGAGAAAAAGAAACAAAAATGGGCTATTGCTGCCAGTGTTTTGTGCATATGCTCATCTAAGACACTTCAGAAAACATACTTCAGGCTTGGTGAATGAGAGCAGAGGCAGCGATCTCCCAAATACCATCTCTTTTGGGGCTCTTAACGCTTGTTTGATTAGCTGCATGGGAAAGCAAGGGAACAGGAGCAAGACAGGAGCTCCTGTTAGAGTAACATTACACCTGGTCTCTGTCGCTGTTGCGGCAGTAAGGAGCGAGGGAACGCACAGGCAGGTGCGAGCAAGAGAGAGAGCTTTATTGTTGAAAATCTACTTATATACATGGCAAAAGCCCAATAGTGATTGTACAGTGATCACCCACCCCCAAGGGTGATTGGCTGAAGCCCTTACAGCACTCACCTCCAAAACATAGATTAGAAAGAGCAAGAAGAATTCAGCTTATCTTTTGTTTCTCACACAATTCGGGAGAAAGGAGAGAATTCTCAGGGCAGTGCATCCACAGGTGTCCACCTACTCCTAAGGAGCCCTGACATATAAAATATAGAATGAGTGCCTTTTCACTGCTGTTCTATATAAAACTTATTTCCCCTCTACAAAAATTCTTTAAAATGAGAGAAAAAGGAATGACAAATTTATTGACTGCAAACTGTCAGCCTAAAGTGAATTTATTTGCGTACGATAAAAAATTGTTAATTGTGTTTTATGGAGAAGTTCAATAAAACTTAACATTTTGGTTTTAAATTTCTTTCCCTCACAGTTAATCCTCACAAATGTGGATTCACTACTGTATGTTGATACTGACATCCTGTTTTTGAGGCCTGTTGATGATATTTGGTCTTTTCTGGGAAAGTTCAACGCCACACAAATTGCTGCAATGGCACCAGAACACGAAGAGCCTCGTATTGGGTGGTATAATCGTTTTGCTAGACATCCCTATTATGGAGTAACTGGAATTAATTCTGGAGTCATGCTAATGAATATGACACGTATGAGAAGAAAATATTTCAAGGTATGTGTGTTGCCTCTATTGCATTTTCTGTGAATTTGCGTCTTTTAATTCTATTCCTGTTTCATATTCCTGTGTATTTTTCATAATATTTTTTTTTCTGTAATTGTAATAATGCTCTCCAAAGTACACTGTGTTTAAAATGGTATATATTCTTTAAATGTCATTTACTGTAAGACTTGGAATTCTTGAATTTCAAGTGTGCCTGATTGTTTTAATTTTTCTTAGTTCTGAGAGATCCTCTGTGACTTGATACAATTTGCTGTAAATTACATTTGCCAGTAGATATGCCCACATCATTTCTTCACCATAGTCATCCCAGAAAACAGTTGTTGTAAACTTGTAAAGTGTGTGTAGTTGTATGACCAGGAGGTGGTGCTAAAACATTTAGTAAGTTGCTGAAAACTAAGGTTTCCAAATTTTGATCTTTCACATTGTAGCCAGGTGATTATCACCCTAGGTATCCTTTTATTTGCTTGGAAGTCCCTATTTTCATAGATAAAGAAGTTTGTCATGCAGATAGCTACTACTACATGCATGGAAGCAGTGTACACAGCAGCAGAAATGGTCATTGCCTCTCAGACTTGAAGTTTTTTCTTATGTACTTGAAACACAAGTGCAGAAGCAGTACTATGTGATTATGCTTTGGGGAAAAGTACATCTCTGTTTAAGAGAAGTTTGATTAGGGAAAAATAATCATGCAGTCAAAAACTTTTGGACAATGTATCCGTAAGAGGAGAACTATAAACTTGCAGTAGACATTAATTCTCCCCCATTTCCAGTTTAATAAACAGCTTTCATCTAGCATTCTTGCTATGTATTTTACTTAAGGGAAATCCAGAGAATTTAAGAGAAATGGAGAATGGATTATCTCAGTTGTAGTTAAAGTAGAAAGTTATAGTAGCAGTAGTATATGGCTGTAGTTTCTCCAAGGAAACTTTTTTATAATTATTACATATATCATCAATGAAATCTTGCATTGTCTACTTTATTTGTTTGTTTGACTGATTATAGCATATGGAGAAATGAAAATAGTGATAAGTATGATGAGAAAAACATGAGATTGAAAACTGCATATATCTTAACCTCTGACAGTGCATTTCTGTGTAGTGATTTGAGTGTGGTAAATGCTAAGACGAAGTTGGTCTTTTATTCATACTGTGCCAAAATTCTTGTTTGGCTTCTCAGTACAACTTAGGTTCTCAATTCATTGGAAATGATGCATTTTTGGTAAAATTGGAGTTAAAATTTTCAAAAGCATACAGATTATGTAGGATACAAAAATGGTCAATAAAATGAACTGTAGTCTTCTAGAGGACAATATGAAGTCCTTTCCCCTTAACACCTAAAACTGGTGTTTTCTTTAAATTTAAGTATATATACATGTATACACACTTAAAATATACGATTTAAGTAGGTGAAATAATTAATGATTATTCTGAAATTCAAAATGAAACATTGCACTTTCCCTTGACTCTGGAGGGCTAGAATATTTTTTATGCAATTCTGTGATATCTGGGCTAAGAGAGCACTGAGCAAGGGAATCATTTAATTTATCCTCCCTTAGTACCTGGAGTGTGGTCCCACAACCTTGCAGAGTATTGCGGGGCCCTAAGATGCCCAAGTTTTATTACAAAAACTCTACTGTTCATGGAAATTTGCAAAGACTTTGTTTTCATCTCTAGGTTCCTTGAATGTCTTAATATAAAGAGGATTGGTCAATAGGAAAAATTGCAGACATCAAAGCCAAACTTGGAAAAGGATTTAGTGTAGCTGAGTCTATACACAGTGGGCCTGAGAGTGTATGGCTTCTCTTGTGACTGATAGCCAAGGAGCTACCAGTCAAACCTTTGGAAAAGAGGTAAACCAGATTCAGGGATGGGGACCATCCTAGTACTCCTTGCCAGTGATACTGCAAATGCTTTTGGACCTTACAGGTTTCAGTTCCATGTTATGTTCCATTAACTATTCCAGTGAAATAGAGTAGAATTAGGAAGTGCTTCACTGTTTTATAGGAAGCTGTGAATTTGTTTATATTCCTTCAGGAGGCTCAACAAATTTTTCTAGGGGTATATAAGTTCTGGGAATTCTTGTCTGTTTTTAAAGATGCCTGTAGACCTTTTAGTATGATACTGTAGTGCTAGAACATTTATCTGAAGTGGATGTTTTGGATCCGGATATTCCTCCAGTGCTATGGATTTAAAACTGTGTGTTCTTTGTCTGTTGTAGCCCAAATTACAGGTTGAGCCACTTGAAGCCTTTAAGCATCTTTCTTATCTTGTCACATTGATTTGTAAGAGTCAGCAGGAGCCTGAAGATGGATAAATAAAAAGTAGAACCAGAGACTTAGCCAATGGTTATAATGTTCATCTGGGTAGCAATAAACCTGTAGTTCTATGTATTGCTCCAGGATTAAGTAATCTTTTATCCACTTGCTTATTTGAGCCTCAATCTTCTCAGGACTGTCAGGTCAAGCCATTTCAGACAAGCATCCTGCTCCTTGGCTGCCGGTGGTGCCTAATGGATGTTGTTACTCCTGGTCCTATCTTATTTGTCTTGTGTGTTGTGAATCTGTGTGTATATGTACAGCACAAATACATGCACTAAATGCACACATGTGTATGCATTTATACAGCTACCTGTGCATGCACAGATGTGTTACTCAATACAGTGTGGTCATCAAACTGTATAACTGTGCATGAGACTAGAATTCGTAATGAAGCTTCTGATGATTGGTGCCTGCATGTTGTCTCTGCTGCGCAGCAGTTAGAAAATGGGAATGTAAAGCAATCAAGATTGGTTAGGATATAGAAGAGGTAATAGTAGGTGATTTTTTTTATTTGTATACATATAGATGTGGATGTTTTGTTTAAACTGGAGGAGATATAGAAAATACTACAGATACGGTGTTTTTAACAAAATGTCCTAGACCAGTGAGGCAATGTGAATAGAGATGAATGACTTCTATTACATTTATTAAGGTTAGTTGTTGTGATGCCTGAAATGCAGGCAGTCAAGGAAGGGAACTAGCCCTTAGAAAATCAAACAAGCCCCGAACAAATTAACTCCAGATAAAGTAGAGGGTCATGGGTATGCTTTAGAAAAAAAAAAAAATCAAAGTTCAGAGAGCTTCTATGACCTAAACCATTATAACCTTATTTTTCCCATTCATTGTTGCTTAGGGCTATAGTTTGAAGAAATATGGTGAGCCTGCACAAAAACTAATTGCTCCTAAAAGGAAGTTTCCTTTCTCTTACCAGCTGCTTGTCCCTGTTTTTCTAATTTACATGATCGTAGCCTTTGGTGTTTAGTCCTTTCTGTGATTCAATTCAATTTGATAACAAAAAGAAATCCTTCTGCTGGGTTATTGAAGTAAATCAGCTTACAAAAACATGCAGTAAGTGTTAGCACCACACTGTTAGTGCAATGACAGGGTAGAATCATGCAAACGGAAGAGGGCTGGCTCTCCTTTGGCATTAAGGAAATTTAAGTTGGTTAGCTGTTTGTGGGACGTAGCTGCAGTTTGTTGAGATATCGCTGTATGATTTGAGAATTTCTCCTCAGCTTTATGTTTTCTTCCTAGAATTTAGAAAAAGGTAATACAAGGCTAAATGTGACAGCTCTTTTAATTCTGATTTCAGCCTTGGCCAGGCCAAAGTTTTCTGGTACAGAAATGACTAATGACCAAGCTAAACAAACAAAACCAACCCAAAATGTCAGAAAATACCTTGATGTCCCTATATATATTTGTTCTTTCACATTTTCTTCTGCTCAAGTAAACTAGAGTCTTGAGAGTTCTTAAGAGCCTGTCTGTATCAGTTTGATGGCATCACAGAAATGCCTACTATCATTTGGGATTTTTTTCCCTCATACCTCTAACATTCTTTGCATGTTGTTGAATCCTGCAGCGAAGGCTGTTATTCTGGAATACCTAAAATTATTGTAGAGTTTTTTCCTCTGAGTTTTTTTACTTGAGTAACATCTGAAAAGCAGTTCTATCAGCATCCTACTTCTCAGGCTGTTTCACCTCACTGTAAGTTACAGTAGAATATTTTGAAGAAGGAAAACAAATAATTTTTCAAGTAGTTTCTCTTGCTCCTGCCCTGGTGTCATTATATATCACTGCTATTTTATTAATATATAGCTCTTTTCTATTTATGCAAAGTTTATGGAAATATTACACTTTCCAGTTCTTAAATCTGACAGCACTATTTATCAAGTAGTAGTGCTTCTAGACATCTGGCTATATGATGCATGTTTTTACCTGCTTTGCATCTTCTTGGGATACCCTCTGGATTTCTCTGCTATTAAAACTCTACAAGTGAAACGAAAATTCTATTAAATAGTGACTTTAACAGTTTAGACTTTATTTCTACCAGTTGCTCTAAAACTTTATTTGCTACCATATATTCTCTTGCCATGATTATCCTGATATGAGTCAGGTAATTTAAATCTGTTCTTAATTCTTAGCATTGTGTCTTAATTTAAACCTTAGGTCTATATTCTGTGGATGGCAAAGTTCAGGTGAGGGAGTAATCTTTACCAAGTGTGATTCAGTCTGATTTATTTGCTTTATTGGAAGGTTTTAGCTTAGTGTTAAAGTCTGTGTTTTATTTTGTTTAATCACATTGCATTGAGCCTAATGGTAATTCTTACTATAGACGAATTTTCTTGTGCATTTCTTATGCCTGCACTCATCAAATACTTGCAGGCAATCATCGTCATAAATTTTTTAGGAGAGAAGGGACTATAATATTCTGTTTGGCTTCTTACATAATATAAACTATAGACCTTTTTTTGTATTAATTCTTGTCTGAAATCTTGTAGTGTTTCTTGTTGTTGTCTTTAGTTCTGAAAGCCTTTCATTTTTGATGGCTGAAATGATTTGAGGAAAGAGTAAAAACTGAGCTGCACTTTCTACTTTGTAAGTGTAAAGCTCAGAGAAGGAAGTCTTTGATACTGTGAATCTCAAACTTGAGTATTTTGCACTTGGTGATCTGTCTCTTAACATGATATTCCTGTATGCAAATCCCAAACTATACTGGAGTTCTAATTAATTTTTTTTTTTTTGCAACTTGGTTAAAAAGAAGCAAGAGTACAATGCTTGTGCTTGTTCAGAAATTTTCTCTCTGTGGGATTTATTGTTATTCCATCCTCACTCTCAAAATTGTGAAGTACAAGATACAAAGTCAGCAGCCTTGTTCCTTTTCTGTTCTAGTTAAGTTTAAGTAAGGTGTAAAGGTAAGAGATTAGCTTTAGAATACGTAACCATTTAAATTGCAGATTTTAATCCCCTTGTTAACATGGAATTCAGGCCAGTTTACTCCAAGTAGCTGCTCCTCAACCAGAACCTTAGAAGAACTGCTCCTTTTCTCCTGAAGTGATTCTGCTAAATCAGGAATTTGAGAATTTAATAACAGCTGCTGTTCCGGTTCTTACTGGCTTTTGCTAGTGAAAAGTTGTCCCATTGGTGTGGAAATTCAAGTTTAGTAACTAAAAAAATAAGTTAAAGCTGATGAAAATTCTTCTGAGAACCTTTGAAGGATTTCTATATTTCTTTACATTGGTTTGTAGCCAGTATTTTTTATCTGTACGTGTTTGGAGCTTTTTAGGAATTAATTTTATATTGATCTCGTTTGAATTTTTGAAGTTAGCGTTAGAACCTGTGTATATTATCACTCTGTGATAAAGAGAGAAATTGAATGAAGTGTGGATATTTAAATACTCCCCATCTACTTGCTGCCTGATTTCAATGCAGTTTGGGTGTTTGATTCTACTGCAGTATAAAAAAACCCTTACTATTTCTTAGAATTCATGATTTAAGGTGTTTGAGAGAAATTTTCCTGTAAGTTAATAATTGAGAAATAAAGCATATTGGAAGTGTTCGTAACCATTTTCTTAGATAGCCTTGTTGGTTTAAAACGAAGAAGTGATCTATACATTTGAGATTTGTAACTTTGAAGTGCAAGTTACTGTGATTCTGTAAGGTATTTCCTTCCCTATAGGTATAATTGTCCTGAATGTGTTATTTTGCTTTGTTTTGTTTAATAGAATGATATGACACCAGTCCGGTTACAATGGGCAGAAATTCTTATGCCACTACTGAAGAAATACAAGTTGAACATAACGTGGGGTGATCAGGATCTATTGAACATTATGTTTTTCCACAATCCAGGTAAATCCACATTGATTTTAAGTCTAACACTGCAAAGTTATCTTTTCCATGGTATTCAAAAATCCAGCAAAATACTCTATTTAGTAGGCTTTTAGGTGAAAGCCTTCAGGGGACTATTCATTTCTTTCATTTTCTGAAGGCGTTTGAGACAGTGCTGGAACTTGCTGGAGTGTAATTAACTGTTAGATTTCAAAACAGCTGTACAGAAATTTATAAATCAGTCCTAAAAAAATGGAGAAGATCAGTTTATTTCCTGAAACAATATTGATACTTAACCCAGAGCTCTCAATTTTCCACACAGAAAGTCTTTATGTCTTTCCTTGCCAATGGAATTACCGGCCTGACCACTGCATCTATGGAAGCAATTGTAAGGCAGCTGAAGAAGAAGGTATATTTATTCTGCATGGAAATAGAGGTGTTTACCATGATGATAAACAGCCAACTTTTAGGGCTGTCTATGAAGCAATAAAAAATGTAAGTGTTTTTTCATTGTACTTGTTATTCTTTTGTGTATGTTGATCTATAGGGGCACATGTGTTTTTTAACTATGTTGGTATTCATCTTGATTGCAATAGCATAATTTTTTTTCTCTTTTAAGCAATGTCAAGTGTTGCACCATTTTCTCCTTTATTGTTTGGATAGAGTTCCAGTATATTCCTGTTTTGATGAGCTTCTTTTGAAACAGAGTGTAGACTATGTCTAGTTTAGGATTCTAAAACAATGCCTGTAGCTGTCAGTGTTTGTTTAAAAGGCTTTATTCTAATTTATTTAACAAATCACCTAGTAAACTGTTTCCATGAACATTTGGAGATCTTAGAATATCTGAATAGGAAGGGACTGACAAGGATCATTGAAGTCCAGAAACCTAGCCCTGCACAGGACCATCCCCAAAAGTCACACCATGTGTCTGAGAGTGTTGTCCAAACACTTCTTGCACTCTATCAGCCTTGGTGCTGTGACCACTTCCCTGGGGCACTGTTCCAGTGCCCAACCACCCTCTGGGGGAAGAACCTTTTTGAAATATCCAACCTAAACCTCCCCTGACACAACTTCAGGCCATTCCCTCTGGTTCTGTCACTGTCACCACAGAGCAGAGATCAGTCTGCCCCTCCTCTTCCCCTCATGAGGAGGTTTTAGACTGCAGTGAGATCTCCCTTCAGTCTCCTCCAGTACAAGTGACCTCAGTGCTCCTCACACAACTTGCTCTCAAGGCCTTCACCATCTTTCTTGCCCTCCTTTGGACACTAATAGCTTTATAACCTTCCTATATTGTGGTGACCAAAACTGCACACACTACTCAAGGTGAGGGCACACCAGTGCAGAATACAGAAGAATGATTTGTTTCTCCAGGCTGAACAAGCCATCACCAGAAGCTTCATTTTTCTGGAGATTTTAAAATGCAGGAAAAATCCCTTCTTCTCAAAGTTTGTATGTATTTACTGCAACATTTTAATACTTACTTGTATCTAGATTCAGATTGTAAAAAAATTTTTATATACTGTGTTTTGACCTTTTCTAGAAATTCAGTGTATTTATATGTTGCTGTTCCTTTAAATACTAAGCACAGTGACTTCCTTTCATTCCACAAATTAGTCATCTAATAAACTATTTATCACTACATCAGTGTACTCACTGAAGAGCAGTATAACTTAGCACTGATGCACATTTTAATGTAGCAGGCTACTGTATGTGTATAACCTACAAAAATCAATAGTATATTTTAATGTTGCTTTATTACACATTGTCATATAGATATAAAAATGAAGAAAAGTACTTTTGGGAGTCTGAGAATACATTGCAGGGAAAGTGATTGTGTTTCCATAAAAATATTTCTTGTTTCCTTTGTGCATTGTCAAAAATAGAAGAAAAAATTATTTCCTTTTATTTATGATCTGATTTCGTATGTGAACATGTCAGAGAAAGTATGTAAACCACTAATGATTCAATAGTAATAAGAGAAACAAAATTATGCTACTTCAAAATGCTGTTTTAACTTACCATTTGTTTATAAAAAATATTGCACTGTTGAGTTAATGAGAACTTTATTTCATGCCCATGTTAAACATAGTATGTGTTTGACCATCATTCAGTTTAATGAAACTTCAGTAGTACCACTTTCTATACTGTATAATGTTTCATTATAATTTGATAAGAATTGCATTACTTAAAGTTTATATATCATTTGAGAAAATTAGCATACAACAAAAAAAATCCAGAAATCATTTTAAATTGTAAATTTTTTATTGGGTACAGTAATTTAAATTTTTCTCCTTTACTGTCTTAATATGTTCATTTGCTTACATTAAAAAAAAAAAAGAAAACCTTTCTTGTTAGGTTCATTGAAATCATGAGAGTATATTTCTGTAATTTAGAGGTGTTTTTCAATTATTGCATTTCAGAAGCACTTGTGAGGTCTTGAAAACATTTAAACCTATAGCCAGCAAATATGATGCTGAACAGCATTTTTATAAAACTCTAATACCTCTGAGTAATGACAGTCTTCCATATTAATCTTAAATTTTCTTAACTCTTTGCAGTATTCATTTGGAGATGACCTGGTTCATTCGCTGTTGCAGCCCCTAGAACTGGAACTACAGAAAACCACACATACCTACTGTGGAAGAGTATACAAAGTATTCATAAAGCAGCTAACAAAAAGCGTAAGAGACTTGTATGCCAGAAGATCAAAGGGAAGGTGATTTTTGACTCCTCACTGTTCAATCGAGAGACTGAATTAACATAACTGGTCAAAAGGTGGAAGAATTCTATTACAGCTTGAATGGGCTCTTAATGTGCCCAGAAAAAAGTTTACTAACATACGTAAAAATGAAGCAAATATTCATGTAATGAAGAAGAGGAACTTTTTTCTGCAAAGATGACTTTTTGGTCTTTTGACGTTTAATCACTGCTAATGTTTATCTCGTATCTGATGATTTGGGTGTTACTGGCTTCTATGGTCAGTACTTCTAGTCTGCATAATTCAGTTATCTAATGATAAATGAACAAGGAAGAAATGAAGATGGCTCTGTTTGGGAGTGTACCTCATATATTGTCTAAAATTCTGTTAAACTGTGAATGTAGCAATAACTGAGTCAGCAGCACTAACCTCACTTTAAAGGTGTGAGCCTTTATGTAAACAAAGTTGTTTACAAGTGCAGAAAATACTCTTTTCAAAGAAATGTGTTGTAATCATTGACAATCTGTATGTGCCTTTATATTTTCATCTCTTACATGTTGAAGTACTGTTTTGACAATCTTGTTTCGTTTATCTCAGATATAAACTGCACACTATAAATATGATTTTCTGAGAAATAACTAGTATGTGATACTAGTTTTCTCTGTTACTAAATATGGAGACTTTATATTAAAAATAATTTGTTTCAACATTGTATAGCCATTAGCACCAAAAGGTAGAGCAGAATTGAGGGGTTTTTATGTAAAAATCCACTTTGAAGTTGCTTGTCTTACAGTATTTTTTAAAAATTTCATGGTTTTGCAGCTTTATAGGGCATTTTGGGAGTAGAAAAAAAGCCCAACGATGGAAAGCTGTTGCTGTTGTATTTCTATAATAGGAATTATTACCTGATTATTGTTACAGAGTATGTAGTACCTAAAAGTGAAGAGCTGTAGTGAGAGTTCTGATGCTTCATCAGACTGTGCAGTAGATGGATTTCTTAGAGAATATATCCTGTTATAATATTTTTTAATAAATGGCTTTAAAATAGTTTTGGGGTAGACCCTCAACTACATTACTGTCGATAGGGTGATAGTGATTTGCAACAGGTAAGGATTAGGTTTTCTCCAATTACTGTAGTGAAAAAAGAAAAAACTTCTGTTTAAGTAATACAAACTTTTTCTCCAGAGAAAAACATGAAGAAAAGGGCTGAATTCTAGTTTTACAGTAAAATATTTAAACTTGCATGGTATGAAATGTATTTGTAAAGTGTATTTGGACTTAGATAACCTGTCTAAGTGAGATGAAGTCTTCATAAAGTGAGCTTTTGGATTCCAGGAAAGTTCCTGTGTGTTGAACATGGAGAATCCACTCACTGATTTGCACCTTCATCCCAACCCCATTTTAGAAGCTTAATTTTTGTGATTGTTTCCTTGTCAACAGTAGACTGGCTCTGACTTCCAGATCCATGTGAGCTGGACAAATGCTTTAGCAGTACAAAACCACACTCCACTGTAAGCAGAGTTTGTATCCTGTTTCGGATTTCCCTGCGGGCTCAGGGTATAAATTTTTGTAATGGAATCTAGGAAGCAGACTGTCTCTCATGTAGGTATCTTTTCTTGCTGTGTAACCTTTTGAAGCCTGAAAATGTAGAAATCTGTGTGAAGGTGAATACTGTAACTGACTGATTTTGCAATATGCAGTGCATTATTTTTTTACATAAATACTGATTTTTATATCGATTTGTCTTCAGCTTTCCTTTTTGCTTGTACTGTGCATTTTAAAAAATCTTTCTACCTGCTTTTTATGTTTGTCTTTGTGGAAACTTTCAGTTTTGAATTTATTTTTAGTATGTTGTAGATGTGTCAAGATACTCTTAAAACTTAATGGGCCATTTAAGAAAAAAAGTAGAATGTGGACATTAGCAGCAATCTTTCCACTTAAATTTCAAATTTTTTGGGGAACTAGAACAAAAGGAATTAATAGTAATGCTTATTATAGGACAAAAATTCTTACTTTCTGCTTATGTCTAGAAGTGTTTATTTAGTATATTACAAGTAGCAGAATATGGCCTTATGCCATATATTTTGATTAATTTTTTTCATACAAATGAAAACTGCTCACCTCAACTATCCATTTCCAGGTAGCACTCTTGAACACTTCAGAAAACTTTAAAAAAACCGAGTAGCTTCCATTAAGTAGTTCTCCAGAGTATTTGTCTGTTTCAAATACATTTTTAGTTCTCTAATACCTGTGTTTTAAATTTAGAAAAATTATCTACTTTTACAAACAGAAAGCCAAATCTAGTTCATAAGGGAAACATTTAAAGACACTTACAAGACTGGAAATTCAAGTGGTGTGATAGAAACCTATTTTTAATTATTTATTTATTATAAAGTTATTATAAAGTGTAAAGTTTGATAGAAAAATGTAAACATCAGGAAATATACATTCAGCTTAAATTAAGATAAGTCTGTCTTCCTCGTGCTTAATTAATCTCTGTGTCATGGTACCATTATTCTGTCTCTGTTTAAAGGGATCACAGTCTCATGGTAAAGAGATCTATGTGAAGATATTATTGTCTTATTTGGATGAACTTCTGTCACTCTTTGTGGACAGTATGAAAAACCAGCTATCCCTTAATGGGACTGAAACATCCTTACAATATGGTTACTTGAACCACTGCCAGTTAATAAGGCTGTATAATAAACCTTATGAAAATGTCTGTCCAGTTATTTGTAGTTTTGCCCAAATTTAGATTGAAGGTAACCTTTAATGCCAGTTGAATTGATTTTGGTAAGCTTTTGGTATAAGTTTAGGAAGGTTAACAAAAGAGGTTTAGAGGGGGAAAATATTTTTCTTCATTCTTATTTTAAACATATTTTAAAACAGTATGGAGTTACCTTGTGCTGGTTTTGACCTAAATTTGGCCAAGTTGTAAACTTCTGGCAAAATCCTGTTTGGAAAACGGAACCGTCAACGTATTTCTTAATTTGTACCAGATTTCTGTCCATACCAGACATACTCCAACAACACAGGCTTTCCACACTTCTATCGGTACACTTTACATAGCAGGATGACTGAGAAGCCATCTGTCTTTTCCTTCTCCCAAATTATGCTTCCTATCTACACAGCATGGAAATGGAAATAGCTACATCTATGTAGCTACAGTCCAGTGGCGGGAGGAGGATACGGTCTGGGTCTGCTTGGAAGGTTTAGAAACAGAACATTTAAGAGGCACAGCTGAAGGTGTAATGTGTTAGCTGTATAAACATTATTGGGCTCTTTTTTTGAGTCGAAATAGCAATGAAATACTGCTGCTTATTAACTCACATTTATGGCTGTGACGGTGGTTGTGGCAGATTACATGGGGTGAAACTGAGCAGTAAGGTACTTTAACTTATCTGAAGGAAAACACTGGATTTCTGGTTTCTTCTGCCTAGTTTATGAAGATGTCTCCAAATACATAGACATATATAGAGATTCCCCTTCTAAGAAGTCTAAATTTATTTTTTGCTGGATTTTTAACTATCATAAACTTCCCATATAAACCACCTAATTCCCAAGGAAAACGCTCTGATTCCCAAGGAAACTGCCTTGTTCTCAAGGGAAATGCCTCATTCCCACTGAAACCATTTAATTCCCAAGGAAAACTCTCTAATTCCCAAGGAAAACAGCTCATTCCCAAATTACCTGCCCAGTTCCCAAAGTTTAACAATATCCATTTACTGATACTATGATTTGTTTTTTTAACTTGATTAAGTGGAATATTCATGTATAATTTAAATGAATGTATTGGCTTTTTGTCCAGATTTTTTTTGTAAATTACCAGTTTTGAATATTTATTATTTTAACATTCTCTCTCGTGGTATCTAATGTGATTATGATAGTTATCGTAGCTTTCCTGCCTGCTTCACTACTCTGTGAATGGATGGCATTTGAAACAGCTCTAGTAATTTTGTGTGTTAAAATAAGTTGCAGAGAACTGTAATGTGTATGTATGACTTTTATTAGCAGAAAGTGGATTCTTCTGTAGCAGAGATTGTAGCAGTATGAAGTAATGGGCAGGTACTTCTCATCACCATGGATCTTGCAAAAGATCTTTTATCTGTTTTATGGGGTTGTTGCTGAGCATTTTTCTGCGCACAGGATCTCAGAAGTGATTTTTCTGTCTTATTTCTAATCTCTTCTGTTTCTTTTTTGGAAGTTCGGTTTTGTCCAGCTGCATTTTTCTGTATATTGGAGAAGAATAACTGAAATTCCTACAGAGTTTTGCACAAATAACAGGCAAGTTACTTGCTCAAGTTGTCCAAATGGGCAAAGCATGAACCCAGCAAGTAAAAAATAACTAAACACGAGTGTGTGCACCCAAGGTTCCCTTAGGAAAACAAAAATGTTGTTTGATCTGTTTGACTTTACAGAGAAACATTAAGCAGTTTGCTTTCTGTATTCAACTGCCAAATCTTAAATAATGCAGGATAATTTCCTATAGAAATGCAAGTTGCCTCACAGTTGCACTGTAGTCCTAGTAGACAACTTGAAACTATTACTCTGGTTTCAAAGCAGAAGATGTTTGCAGAGGTAATAGTGAATTTTCCACTTCAGGAAGTGAGGAGGAAATCTTATTTTAAAGTAGTTCTCAAAATCTCTCTCTTGTAACCATTTAGTGGATCTATATAAGAACAGCTTGTCTTCCAAAGTTGTCATGAATTTTAAGATATGTTGTTCTCCAGTGCCTTTTCAAGCCTTTGTGGCCCTATTAAAATTTTAAGTTTCTTGAAGGAATATTAAGCGATTGGAAATTCTTGTGTTAAAGTTCAGTTGTGTCTTTTCAGTTTTGTGGTTGCTTTATGCACAGCTGCAGTCAATTCTTTAGAGTCCTCATTTAAACTTATGAATTTGCATCTTCCTGTATATTTGCTGGCAAATTTCTACAGGGCTTCTTTATGGTCCCTTCTGCCTTTTCCCTGCACTGCTTTTAAAAGATAATCACAAAGCTCTTCTTTCATTTGAATGCTTATAAAAATTTCAGGAGGTATTATTCCAGGTCTCTTTGCAGAAACCTGTAATTAAAGGAGGATCTGTGTTCCTGCTGTGGTAGGATTTTATTTTTACTTTTTCTTCAGATTGCTATTTGATGATGTTCAGGTAGGAGGGATTTTACATCCTTTACTGAGGGTCATTATGTTCCTTGAGTGATCATTTGGTCGTTTCTTCCTTGAATATCTGTTCTCTTATGATAGATGCATGGCTGCTGTCTGCCTACTTGATCTATATGATTTCAAGTTTCTTTAATCAAAGCAGTGACCATCAGTTCTTTTGAATCTGGGTTTTAAATGCTTATTCTTTATCTGGTGCCACCTTAGTTGCACAAACTATGGACCCAGTCTATTTCTACTTACAGATCACCGAATCATAGAATGGTTTGAGTTGGAAGGGAGCTTAAATCTCATCTAGTTGCAGCCTCTTCTCATGGGCAGGGACACCTCGCACTAGGCCAGGTTGTTCAAAGCCCCGTCCAACCTGACCTTGAACATTTCCAGGGATGGGGCATCCACAACTGCTCTGGACAACCTGTTCCAGTATCTCACCATCTTCACAGTAAAGAATTTTTGCCCTGATACCTAATCTAAACCTGCCCTCTTCCAGTTTAAAGCCATTCTCTTGTCCTGTCACTAATGCCTTTTCACAAAGTCCCTCTCCAGGTCTCTTGTAGGCCCCCTTCAGGTACTGGAAGGTTGCTCTAAGATGTCCATCTTTTATTTAATTTCCTTTTTAGTTTCCAGCTAATCCATAGGAATAAAATAGTGAGATAACAAGGAATGCACAGTTTTTCACAACAGAAGCTAGAGAACTACAAATTTCTGCGATACCATTAACAATTTTGAAATAGTTTTCTCTCCTTGAATCTAATTTCTGATTTGGTGGATGTAAGGGTTAATGTCTGTGGTACATCAAATCATTTGATTCTTCCTGTGTCAGCCCCATATGTGGAGGGATGGGCGGATGACTCTTAAAAGACCGATTCCTCGTTTACTATGAATTCCAAGGAAAAGAATGTAACTTGTCACTGTAGATCCTTAGTATCACCCTGTCTAAACTCTTTGAAACTAGAAATAACTGCCCCCTTGCTGCTGTATTGTGGTGCTGGTTTTAATTGTTTCTTAATGGTCATGCTGAAATGGGAGAGGAAATGATGCAGTTATCTGGATCTCCTTGTTAGTTCCTGGCCTGCTGTCTTTAGAATTCCACATGACCCTTAAAAACTAACAACCAAAACCCAATTTTCAGAGTCTGGTCTGGGTCAAATCCAGAGATTAGAACATTAACAATCTCATTTAGGAACGTGGATCATGGGCCTTACTCATAATTTAGGCATCAGGGTAGTTTTCCTGCACTGTTTTACCAGAATAGGTCTGCAAAAGCAGGACTTCTCAAGTTTGATATAGTTTATTGCTGTTTTAAGAGCGCCAAACCTGTAAAACAGGCATGTTATATTCCTAGAGTAAGTCTGTTAGAAGCCTTCGAGCATATAATCTAAACCTATAGTCTTTAAGTGTGATGACTACTTTTCAAGGTACCTGTTCAGCTAATATTCCCACTCAAATTTCCTTTCCTCTGTGCTCTTTTCCACAGATAATTTATTGATTTGTTTGTCTCCTTAGAGCAAACCAAAAATTTGGGAATTTTCTTTAATAAATGTTCACTTGAAACCAAACAGAATTTTGCAGGGGGAGAAAAGAGACTCTGAAGTTTGTTTGCTAGGGATTGTTTCTGCACTTCAGGCCTCTCTAAGGCCATGGAGTGCAAATGGGAGGCTTACCTGTGGCTTTCTCACTGCTCAGAGAAGTGCTGCTAGATTGTGCTGTCTTTAATTTTCTTGTTACTGGCATTGAACACTGATAGCTAAAAATGCTTTTTGTGCCTTCCTAAGTGGCCTTTCTATTTTATGCAGCTTGTATTAAATTATTAAACTGAGATGAGCAATTTATTAGCATTTTCTACTACCTTCATATTCTGGGAGGTCACTTTCCCTCCTGTTCTTCCTTTGGGTCATTTAATATCATGCCCTCATTTTCAGAATTATAATCTGGGTACAACAGATCCATTTCTTCTTCTATGTCTTATGAATGTTAATGTTCTGCCAGTCATTTCTGTACACATTTTACTAGAGTAATTCACATTAAATCAGTCTGTAATATTTATAAGAATAGCTTTGGAATACAAAAGTAGATGTAGAAGTTATCCTAAACTGGAAATTTTTTTGGTTGAATTAATGAGTATTTAGGGCATGTTTTTTCAGGCTTCCAAGAAAATTAAAGGAATATAATCAGTTTAAACTCATTTAAGACTAGGAAATCAAATTTAATTAAAGCTGATGTTTTAGCCTTATAATGCTGACCTGCTCTGTCTCACTGAGCAGCTGGTGTCTAGGAAACTCTGCTCACATACTGGCTATCATGAAACTCCTGTCAAGTATTCAATGCACTTCTGACTAGTCATTGGTGTTGCTATTTTTTTCATTTTAAAATATTTTGCCATGTTTTGCTCTAATTTTTTCATTTTACATTTTTATGCCATCGACAGTATTCAAGGTGAATTTGGATTGCATATCTAAGCCCAAGAAATAAAAAACCAATTTTGCTACCCAAAGTGTTATATTTATTTGGCTTTTGATTTGATGTTACTCACCAGTCTTGTGGGTAAATTGATGTATTGGGGGTTTACTGCCTCTCATGTTTTCTGCTTGATGTTCCCAGCATGTCTCCTTTCTCCACTACCCCTCCAGTCTGCTTGCTGCCTGTCTTCTCCAGGGGTTGGTGTCACTCTATCTGTCTGATCTTTCTGGATCTTGCTGGCTGTTGTCTTCTGCCACCAGGTATGTGCTTTGAGAACTGTTTGCTGTGATGAGGTATCTGTTCTAGTTAGAGCCAAAAGAGTTCCCTGGAGCAGGCTTGCTGCTCTCTCCATGGTGCTGCTGCATGAGTGCATGTCTGGGCACCCAAGCATCTTCTTGACCCAGCGTAGTTCATAGGCAGTGCTGTGTGTTTCTTGATTGTAACTTGGAGATTAAATTTAATTTCCCTTTCAGCTTTGTGTAGACTATAATAAAATTTTAGTCATCTTTATTTTTCTGTAGAGATAAAGGCTTTTTACTAGAGGCATGCTTTCAGGAAGAAAGCCTGGCTGTTGAAGCCATTCCAGTTAAAAGGAGGTGATCTGAGCCATTCTGCTTGCCTGAGGCACACAGGCTCAGCAGGGCTTTGGAGAGCAGCGTGAGCACCTGGCTGCCATTGCACCTGGTGTGCACAGAAGGGCTTGGTCTCTGCCCTGTTCCTCTAGGTGCTGGGCAACCTCTGAGGAAGATGCAATCTTCAATCAACTCTTCTTTCTGTGAACGTACAAAGAGAGAAAATTGATTTGTGACTTCAAAAGGTGCAAACAAAGTTTTAGAGGGATTGCAGAATGCAATAGAGTGCACGGTATGTAGAATTGTTCTGGCTGAAAAATTAACGGCTGCAAATAGCCCATTGAGACACTCAGGGTTTCAAGAAGTACCTTCTTCACTGGTCCATAAAAACAATGAATAAGCTGAGCAAAAATTAGTGATGGTAGCGTACTGCTTAAGAACTAGATCAATATCTTATTTTTGCCGTAATCCTATTTTGCCTATTTGATTATTCTTTGCCCAGAAGGATAGGGTGTAATTAATGAAAATTGATTTAACTTGAAGAATAAAGCATTAACAGTTTGCAATTGTAAGAAAAATGAAGCAGCTAGCAAATTTGCTGTATTTTTAATGTGCTAGACCTCAAGCACTCTCTAAATTAATTAGAAGTTACTTTATTAGTGTACATCTGTCAAAGAATATGTTGGGAAGTTTTATATTTTAAACAAAAAATACGTAAGTATTTTTATAAATTTTAGAGTCCAAGTTTCAATTAATCTGTTTTTAGCACAATACATATATTTTGAGAACATGACATCCTATGCCATAACTTTATAATAACTGTTAGATATGAAAGTGCTTGTTCACCTCATAGAACGGTATTGTGTCTCTGAAAAAATGTAATTTTTGAGTAGATTATGTGGTGCCTTGTGTGTACTAGCACTCTTAATTTTCGTCTAAATTATGGCTCTTTGAGGATGCAAATTTTTTTTGGTGTCAGTAGAGCAAGTGCCCATTACCCTAAATAGCAGTGGAAATTGGAGGGTTTTGTCGTGATACCCACTGGGCACTTTGGTAGGCATTAGAGGGGACAAATCGAACTGAGTTTCTTAAACAAAACCATTTAGTAGTACTGTGCCTGACTGAAATCACTGGCTCACTGCTTCAAAATACTATATAAACACAAAAGAAATACAGTAATACGCAGTCTTTAACAAGAAGGATAAGTACAGACCTTCTGACCTCTTCAAAAATCCTCCCCTAATTAGTTTTGCTCCTGAAAGTAGACATTTCAGAAGTCCATTAAGGATTTTGCTATTGATTTAATATGAAAGTGCTCAGATACCCCAGCAATGGATGGCAGCATAAAGCACTGATAAATCAATTAATAGAATTTGGCTTTGGCAGGGGAAGATGTTAGTTCATCTAGTCTCATCAGTCGTATATCACAAGCCATCAACTTTCTCCCTGCTACAGCTGTAATGAAGAGCAGTAATTTGTTTGACCAAAGCATAACTTGTGTCCAGCTAGCCCATGCCTTTCAGAGAAATGTCCAGTCCTGGTTTGAGTGCATGAAGAAGAAAAATGCTTCCCTTTGCCTGTTTGTTGCAGTGGTTCAGTGTTCTCGCAGTGATGAGTGTGTGTCTTGTGTCTCATTTGAATTTTTTCTGGCATCAGCTTTCAGCCATGGTTTCTTTTTATGCTTCTCCCCACTATGGTAAAGAGGCCTTTAATACGCTGCAGTTTCTCCTTGTGGTAATACTTAAATGTAGTAATCAAATCACTTCTCAGTTTTGTTTTGGATAAGTCAAACAAGTTTGCTTCATGAACTTCTACTCAAACACATCACTTAGGTTTTGTGGCTCTTTTTAATACCTTCATCAGTTTTTCAGAGGCCTCCTTAAAATACAGGCACAGTATAAAATATGGAATACAGATTTTCAGTATAATTAAGGATGTGGTAATTTGAATACATAGGTAAAATTTTCCCAGTAATTTCTAAATTTGTACATAGAGGGCTTGTATTAGCATACTTTCCATTCCTGGGGTTAAATCTTCATTCCTTGCTGTGGGAGCATTTGTCTTTGTTAAAATGAGCTTAGCCTAATGCTGTTTCATCACAGTAATGCAGATTCAGCTGTGGAATTGATGCTGTTATCACTGTTCATCAACTTACCAGGTATTGTCATCTGTAAACTTCACCAGCCATGATTTTATATTTACTTCCAAATTACCAGTGAAAGCTTTTAATAATGTTGTCCTTCATAACATCACTGGAAACAGCTCTTTGATAATGATTTTCTTTCAAAGCTTATTTGTTGAGAGTGGCCAGTTAATCTTGCAGGTTTTTTGTTTTTCTGGTTTTTCTCTGCATAGGATAATTTCAGCTTCATGGAACAAAAAAATATATTCAGGAATAAATACCATATTTGTTTGACAAGCTTTATTTTCCCGGAAAGTACACTGATTACTTCTGATTATGGTATTTTCTTTTAATTTCTTTCCAGATAATTGTGTTGCAACTTCTATTTTTTTTTTTGTGTGTGACAATAGTCTTCTAATAGTCTTAACTAAAAGTTGCTCAGTGTTTTAAATAATAATAAAATTACTTACGTTATTTTGTGAAGTTTTCTGGGAATTCTAAGATTTATTGAACCTATTAACAGCAGCATTCTTCAAGGAATTCTTTCATGGTTTCCTACTGCAAATTGTCGAGGCCTGCTGATTTTGAAATGTTTATATTTGGTCAATGTTTGCTCAACTTTCTTCTGGTTTGCTAATGGACAAGAAAGTATTTCAACACCCACCTGTAATGCAAACATATTTCTGAATGCAGATTACTTACTTGATCAACATTATCAACAACATTATTATTAGCAATGGAAACAGCTTTAATTTCTTTTGTTCTTGACTTATTCCCAAAATTACAGCATTGTATCCCCCTAAATTGGAACGGGAGGTGGTGGGAAGAAGTGTTGCTTTTCAAATCAATTCATTGGTAAGCACAAATACCATAATGTCATTTTAGAGCTGATATTTTGTAGGTGTGTTAGAGTCTGGTGTCTTGCCAAAAAAAGGAGATTCCCCAGTCATTTATTCCCTTTGGGGTCATTCTACAAGGTTCAGAGAGGCTGTGATAAAGTATTAAGTCAAACAAAAAATCATTAACCATACCCCTTTTGTGCGCAAAGTTGTCTGTACATGTGTACTACAAAGACACAGGGAAGAATATTCTTTCCCCCATATTCTAGTTTTTTAATATCCTGATGGAACACAGAAGTGAAAGAGAAAAAGTAACTTCTGAGACTTGAATGATGGATGTTGCCCCCACTTTTCATGCATGTGAAATAGCTGGTAAACTAAGTAAGAAGTACCTTTTAAGAGCATAAGCCGCAGAACCCAAATACAGAGTAGCTCCTAGAACTACTAAAAGCATCTTAGAATCACAGGGGGCTTGATGTTGGAGGGGACCTCCAACCCCACTGCCCAGGCAGGGCTACATAGAGCTGTTTGCCCAGGACTCTGTCCAGTTGGCTTTTGAATATCTGCAAGATTGGAGACTCCACAACCTGCATGGGCAGCCTTTGCCAGAGCTTGGTCACTCTCACAGTAAAAAAAATGTTTCCTGATGTTCAGAGGGAACCTTCTGCTTCTCAGTTTGTCCCTGTTGTTTGTTGTTAAAATTATTGAAAACCAAACTCTTCAGGGAATATATATAATGCCCATTCTCTTCAGAGAGCAGCAAGGAGAAACCTTGCTGGCCAGGCTAGAACCCACTTCAGAGTTTGTGTCTTACAGTTTATTTTCTCCTCAAAGTTAAGTCTAGTTATATCATCTCAGAAAATTACTAGGAAATAAACAGATGATGAACTTTGAAGAAATGGAGATGTTCTTTACATGCAAAAATTTTTACTACTAATAGTACAGTCAGTTTATTTCCATCAGAGTTCTCTAGCTTTTGTCTCTGGTGTCTCTTGGTGTCCTGTAAGTTCCTTTTTATATGGCAGTCCTTTGAGTTGCAAACTTGTATTGGTACAGAACTATGTAATTATTGCTAATGGTCTTATGTATAGTTTTATTGGATAACAGGTCTGAAGTAGCTCATATTTATTTCTGTTGCATTCATGTAAAATTTAGATGCAACTCAGTTATTTTTTCTCACTGCAGTAGTGTTGAACCACATAACTTTGTAATGGAAGAGAAGTATTTTTGACTATTTTTTATGCAATATACCAGGTACTATTTTTCAAATAGTCTTTGGTGCTACCTGCTAGGACCCGCCCCGAGGCAGATTAGAGCACAGCATCATGCTGCTTTTGATAGTGGCAAATTGTTTGAGTCATTAACCTTTAACAGTTCAGTCTCTCACACTGCCTAATGAGTGACTTGTGCATCAGGAAATTTATTGCTACTTTATTGAAAACACGTGTTGGATTCTAAACATCAAACTTCTCTGAATTAATGGTTCTAGACCACCATTTAAAGGAAATTCTGTAATGTGATTCATCTCATCCTAAAGTAGACATATAATGTAAATCAAAGAAATTTTACTCTAAAAGCAGTCCTTTTTTCCCTACTGATAGAGATGAGGAAGTTAGCCTAGAAGCAAGTGCCACAATGCAGATTCCTAATGTGAGCTAAGGTGAATCCCAGCCAAAACCGGGATTTATTATTATTAAGATTTATTCTTTGCCACTCTAAGTATTTGTGAATATGGCCAGGAAGGATTTTTTTCTGAAACATTTTTTGAAATTATTTAAATGGTAAGTGTTGGTCTGTGGTTAAAGAGAAATCAGTAGATAGTGATACGTTCTGCTTCCTGGCAGGAAAACATCCTGTATCAGGGTTTCTGATGCAAATAAAAATGCAATTCTTCTTTTTTTTTTTCCCCTAGCTAATATATCTGAAAAATCCACTCTGTGTTACTCTTGTTAGTTACTCTTGTTAGTAACCTCTAAGGTGATCTAACAACGATCAGTGAAGTTCAGATTGGACTTTATAAAAAGGTTCTTCACTGAGAGGGTGATCAGTCACTGGAACAGGCTCCCCAGAGGAGTGGTCACAGCCCCAAGTCTGCCAGAGCTCAAGGAACATCTGGACAATGCTCTTAGCCATTTGGTTTAGTTAGTCCTGTGAGGAGGAGGGAGTTGAGCACAATGATCCTTATGGGTCTTTTACAGCTTGAGATATTCTGTGATTCTAAAGCAAATTAGCTTCAGGTCAACTGACTGTTGCAGCATCTACACATTACATCTGTAGACTATTGCTGATCTGAGAGTTTTGGCTGATATGTGAATTATGCTAACCTCTACATCTGCTCCTCAGTCAGCATTTCTAATTGTGGCTGCTGGTTTGTTTCCCAAAGTCCTTTTGATCACAGAAGAACGCCTTTGTGTAGGTAATGCATGATTAAAATAAAAAATATTGAACTTCAGAGGCTGATAGAAGGCCCTTCTGTCTTTCATTTCTGGGAAGTAATCCATCTATGCCAACGAAGCCAATTAGGAAGTTTCCACAAGTTACTGTCTTTTCATTTGTGCACTGTGTACGCTCATAAGTACTGGCTAGACAGCAGCTTGAGCAAGTCTCTGCCAAATACTCACTTTTGAGATCTGCATTCATTTTCAGCATTGTGGAAATTATATTCGCTATCTCCCACCTGCTGTGATACAGGGTTGAATAGACACAGAAGGCCAAGTAACTAAATTTTTGGGCTAAGGTAACTGTTGATATATCTCAGAGAACTAGAAGCCTTCAGCCTACGTTGGTGCCAGGGAAGGTCATGCAGCAGAGCATCTTGAGTGCTGTCATGCAACATGTACAGGACAACCAGGGAATCAGGCCCAGCCAGCAGGGGTTAAGGAAAGAAGGTCCTGCTTGAGCAGCCTGAGCTCCTTTTGTGACAAGGTGATCTGCTTAGTGAATGGGGGAAAGGCTGTGGATGCCATTTACCTGGACTTCAGTAAAGCCTCGATACTGTCTCCCATGGCGTTCTCCTGAAGAACCTGGCTTCCCATGGCTTGGATGGCTGCAGTCTTCACTGGGTTAGAAACAGTCTGGATGGGCAGGTGCAGAGAGTGCTGGTGAATGGAGTTACATCCAGCTGGCTGTCGGTCACCAGTGGTGCTCCCCAGGGCTCAGTATTGGGCCAGTCCTGTTTGATATCTTCACTGATGACTTGGCCATGGCCATGGCTTTCCATGCAGCTCTGCACACCCAACACACCTTGTGCCCCATTCCTTTCCCCATTACATGGGGGTGAACCTGCAGCATATCCCCCAGCCCACCTGCCTTTGATGACAGAGGCTGGTATGGGCCACAGTCATGCTGGAGTGAGGCAGGGGGTCAGCACCAGCCCTGGATTTGGGGGTTGGTGCAAAACCCCCCCAAACCATGGCTGTGGGTACTGAGGCTCTCTGGCTCCTGGCAACCTTGGGAAGAGGCAGTAATTCCCACCAGATTTCCTCCTCATGGTCCATCATATACTTGAGGGCATCCTTGTTGGACCTTACATGGCACCAGAGTTTTATTCTCTGCTATTCCTTTTTCATCTGGAGATTACAAAAAAATCACAGGGTTTTTTCCCACTGGAAGACATAGCATGTATGTTGTGTCAGTGAAACACTCATTGTCAGTGCCTATTTGGGTTTCTTTCTACTCGTCTGTTGCGTGTCAAACCAGCTTGCTTTTTTAAAAGCTTCTGCATTGGTATCTTGCTGCCCTTAGCAGGGTTTATTTGCTTTTCATTCTTCAATAATGAAGTAGCTGAAGGTCACCTTAAGTACAGTCTTTAAAAATAGCTAATCTTTTCATACCCTAGGGCTTTCAATCTAGGGTTTTAAATCAATATTTTCTCTACAAAGTTATTGTTTTTCTTCACCCTGCACTCTATGGACTGAAAACAGGTGGGGCACATTTGGGAATTGTGGAGAACATGGGATAGGCAAAGAATTAGGTATTCTGTTCTTTTGGGAAATGCATGAAATTAAGGAAATTAAGTGGTACTCTTCTCAATAAAACCTCTAGTATTATCATTGTTTTCATGCAGTTTTGTTCCTAAATATCTCTTGGGCACTAATTGAAAAGGAAACAGGATTTTATTTTTCAGGATGCAGTGAAATCTCAAACAGCAATTAAAACACCCAGTGGTTTGGCAGTCTTTAATAATGTAATTGGTTCTGTGGACAGGAAAAGTTCACAAACTGCTTTGCATTTCTTTCACATTTCGTCTTAATTTTAAGAGACCATTACTGCTTGCAGTCATCTAGGAGCCCTAGATTCAGCAAAATCTCAGGGGAAAGGGAGCACAACAGTGCAACTCTAATAGCATCAGATGTATGTTGATCTCAGGCTCTTTAGTTTGCTTTCTAAATTTGTTATATTAAGAATACTACTACAAGCTGTGTTCTTTGAACTTCTGAATATATATTTCTGAGAGAAGTTACTTGGTGCAAAACTGAGTTTTCTAAGAAAACTCATATTAATTTAACTAACATTTTTGTGTGTGTGAATTCAAAACATTGCTGTGGTCTGGAGTAAAACAGAAAGAACATGGCCATGTTTTTGATGCCCAAAGCCTTCATTTTCTTAAAGGAGGTTTTCATCATGCTTTTTTTCTGAAAACGATTGGTATAATGCTGTAGGCTTTCAACTGGTCACTCACTCCAGGCCAGTGAAGTGATACAAACTAAGAAAAAATAAAAAACACTTGCAATTCAATGGCTATGAGAAATAAGAAGTTTCTAAATTTCTTCAGCCTCTATAACTGCGGATAAATCTGAATGATACTATTTTGATTTTGTTACTTCAGCAGAAGGAAAAACAAAACAACTTTTTATCCAGACGTTTTCATCCCAGACTGGTGTGAAAGATCACAGTACTGTATTTCTCTTTTTCTCCAAGGAAGGAGAATGGATTTTCCTGTATTCTCTCTTGGACGTAATGAATGTTGTCAAAGTGCCCGGTGAAGGGGGAGAAACAGAAGGGTGCTGAAATGTTCTGCTCCCTCTATATGTTGGGGTCTCAGTTTTAGGGTGATATCTGCCTTCTTTTGGTGGTGTTCTTCTAGTCTGGTTGTTTTCACTAGTCACTGACAACTGTTGAAGTAAAATCCAATTGTTATTCTCCCCTTGACTCCTATCTTTTTTCAATCTCCTCTCTGGATTTAGCTGTGTATTCCCCTGTCCCCATGACTGATGGGTGCTGCTGGCAGGGCCGCTTCGACAGTAGGCTGTTCCACTTGGGACTCGTGGTGCTCCCCTGCCAGCACCCTCAGTTCTCTCCACCTGCCTCCCACCTTCACCCTAGGCCTGTGTGTGCCCCAATGGGGTCTGTCCATGACCTCCACACTCACCATCCCATCCTTAGGGTCATCACGACACAGCAGCAGCCCACAAAGTCCAAATGAAATAGCAATGGGAAAAGCAGCTCTGTCCAAATTAGGATGATGATGGCAGCTCCATCCAGTTAATGATTCCCTACGGACCAGCCAATGACTACCCTTTCATTCTGGGGTCTCATCCAGATGCTTTTGTAAACTGGAGCAAACTGTGGATTATAGATCTCTGCAGGCTATTATTAGAGCTGTCTGACTTGGTAAAGTTCTTTGGGGGATTGATATGAGCTGGAACAGCTCCCCAGGGCAGTGGTCACAGCCCCAAGCCTGACAGAGCTCAAGAAGTGTTTGGACAACACTCTCAGGCACATGGTGTGACTCTTGGTACTGTGTAGGGCCAGGATTTGGACTCAATGATATTTGTGGGTCTCTTCCAACTCAGCTTATTCTGTGATTCTGTGATTATTGCTCATTTGTATTGCCCATTGTTTAGCTGGCAATTTAGAGGAGCCTCAGTGACTCTTTTGAGCAACAGAAAAAGGTAGATGGTGCCTGTCTTGGGATGTCAGGCTTATGGAGAGTCCCTCATTCTCTTCAGGACTGAGAAGGGGCCATTACACATCTTATTTGCACTTTCACTTGGTGGCTTTGAAGTCTATAGTCTTTAAAAGACATAGCTTTTCCTCATCTGCTGGGGATGATGATGTTGATTTGGGAATTTGGAAGTCTGAAATGTGAAGTTTCTTTTCTATTCATAGGAGAGAAATGACTTTCCATTACTCTTGTACTGATCAATGGTTCATTTTGGGTGTGTTGAAGACAGGTTGCCCTCAGGCTTGCTGGGTGCTTCAGGAGCCCCTGGCATCACTTTTCCATCACTTGGATCCTCTGCAGCATGTAACAGGCATCCCTAAGCCCGATCTGCTTTTTGAGATACCCACAAAGAACTTTCCCAAATAAAGGCCCCTCTAAAGGTTCATCTTCACATGGCTGCTGACCATGAGGAAGATTTGCACAAAAATGTTGACAGCAGCTCCTGAGCATATTAATTTTCCTTTTCCTGAGGTGTAACCACTCCTTCTGAGTGGTTTATCATAACAGTGTTTTAGCCTGAGCTAGTGGGTCTGCCAAAGGACATATCAATATAATAGCATACAGATATACATATATAGGCTGTTAAATTCTGTACTTTTAAAAATCACAGCCATGCTAGTCCCCCCGAAGAAACAACACTCCATGCTTTGTTTTCTCCCTGTAGCTTTTGATGCCTTACTCTGAACCCTGGGTCTTCATGTACCTCTCTAATTTTAGGCTCTGTCCATCTAAAGCTCATCGTGCATTGGTGGATGACAATGACTTTCTATATATCCGAACTATTTGGAAAGCTTAAGGTAGAGATGGTTTTCTTGCAGCTTTTGTTCTGAAACATTTGCAGGGCTGTACAGCAGATGGTGCTCTGCTTCCCTTTCTTCTATAGACTGTTCTCATTAGCTAAACTTTTCAAACCAAGGCTGCAGATTATTAATAATGTTTTCTGCACTGGCTGAGCAATTGAAGCTACATATTTTCAGAGATGATTTCCTTAGCCATGCACTGGTTTTGTTTTAAGGAGCAAGAAAGCATTAAGTCTGTTTGTGGGTTAATTTACAACACTAATCTATCTTCCCAGTGCAGTTAGAGCAGAGAAGTGACTTACATTTATTAAGGTATTATTTTCATGTTTGCAAAACCAGCATTTGTTTCAAATGGGTAATTCTTCACTAAAATGAATGAACCACAAAGGAAAGTACAGGTTGAATTTAAACAGTGAATCACTGAAAGGATCAGAATCTCTAAATCAAGGAAAGAATTTCACAGCTTAATTAACCAAAATGTTTATCCAGCTACCTGAAGTTGGATGGAATAAAAATGCATTCTCTGTTTTTATGCTGAATAGTTGAATTCCTTCTCTAGCTCTTTCAGCAGAGTAAATGCTGTTTTCTGACACTTAGCATAGCTGGCCCAGGCTTTCAGGGGCTTGTTTCACAAGTGATAGCTCTTAGACGACCAGAAGTGGTGTGGAAAGTCAAATCCTTTTTGAGGATTTGGTGAGATATAGCGCCATAAGCTTTGAAATATTGCAGACTTCAGTAATACCATAGTAATCTTCAACAGCATTAACAGCTTAAACAGACAAGCCTAGATAAATTGGTTTAAAATCAATCAGGTAGAGAACTTCACTAATTCAAATTAATAACTCTATGGACTGTATTGTGAATGATCAGATTTTGCAAATTAGGAAGTAAAAGCATGATGTAAAGCTCATGGAAATCAGAGTAAATACTTTCATTAGCATTTCATTATCCCCTTACCTGAATTTCCGTAACAACATACCAAGAATACTGAAGCACAATAAGTAACTTGCTCATATGGACGATTTTGCTCTATTTTCTACCATTTTATGTTATTACCTATTTCGCTCTGTGACAATGTACTTGATAAAAAATGCATTGTTCTTTCTGTGGTATTAGAGCTGAGAACACCAATCATTCACCTGAGCCAATGGTAGATGCTGTATAAACACGAACAGAAAGGACAGTGCCTGACCTTACTGCCCAGCATTTTGCCACTGGGAGGCTGTCCTGTGAACAGTCTATCTATAGGAAATTATTCTCTGAAGCTCTGTGATTCTATATATAGTATTTCAGATAGGGATCTCTACGTTCGTAATTCAATCAGAAAAAAAAATTATTAATGATTTTCTTCATTCAGAATCTTGGAGTCAGTCTGCCTATGAAAAGATAAAGCAAAATTCTATTTCTGTTAGTTGAGATCTACTTGTTAGCAGAGCATGTATCTCTTCAATAGATCCAAAGTGACTGTTTCCCATAGAAGCTTCTATTTTCTAAAAATAATTATTTTTTTCTTTTAAATTGCAAGGAAGGGTGGTATGAAGATCAATGATAAAGTGATCAAAATCTATATTTGTCTTTTCAAGATTATTTAAAAAATGGCTGAATTTTTTTTCCGTCTTGGAGAACATTTTCCCCAAGCTGTTACCTAAGAAATGTGTCTTCAGATTGATGGAAAGTGAACTATTAAATATAAATGTATTGCATCATGTGGTTTATCCCTGAATTAGAGATCCAAGGAACAAGACATATGAAACAAAAATAAAGAGAGGAGATAAATTTCTTCCCCATTTTAACATGGTTTCATGTAGACTTATGAGGTGATGTGTTACCCCAGGGTATGATTTCCACACTCTGGGGAGCCGGGACAGCTGACTTGACAACTCTGGTTAGGGTAAGATCAGTCTGCTCTGGCAACAGATGGAACATGGGGAAAGAAACATGGAATTTCAGAGTGAAGGAGATGGCAGAAATTAATCAGACATTGAGTTCGTTGCATAGGGTTCAAAACTAGGACTGAAGGGGCCTGAATTCTCCCCACTGCTTGGCCTCCATTGAAACCAGCTGAAATACAGTAAAAGCTATGTATCACATCTACAAGCGGTACCATCGCCCTCTGAGAAAGTACTAAATGGAAAGATTCCCTCTATCACCCACAAAGGAAATTTTGTGGACTTAGAGAAGGGAAATCTGATTCCCTTTGAGGCCCCTTGAATTCAGTGCCGATATGTTTTAATCCAGCAGAAAATGCTGATAAGTCTATTCCTCCTTCCTCAGTTGATTTGATGAAAATTAACTTTCAATATTCACATCTGATCAAATCACAAGCTAAAATTATGTGGAAGCATGAAAAGATGATGCCTTATTCCATAAATACACACTTGGCTGTAACTTTCAAATTATGTTAACAGAGTTCACACAGTATTAGTCAAATCCCTGTCATTAAGAAATGGTATTTTATAGGAAAGCTGATAATAGGATACAAAGATTCTAAAATGATTAGACAATGACTTGTTAATGGGAATTCCTTTTTGTCATAATCAGTGATTTTGTGTTAACTCTAACAAAGATGATCCCTCTGATGGGAGATGGTAGTACAATAAAAATCTGGAAATTGTGTTTAAAAAAGGAACTAAAAATTGCATAATAGATTCAATGATCTTGTAGAACCAGGGTGATTCAATTTTAAAGATGTTGGGAAAATAAGGTAATCCTAAGGCAGAGCCTGTGCCACTGCACATTGCCTATCTGTCAGAGCCCCTCTGCTACTCTTTTCTCCTGTGGGCATGCGATGTCTCTCTTTCAAAGCATCGCTGAAATCCAAACAAGGCTTTGTTCAGGAAGCTTTCTGCCCCCTCTGGAGCAAGAGCTGTGGCTGGCAGTCTGACCACACTTCAGGCAATGGCAAAGGTCTCAGAGAAAGTTTTCTTACAATTGCTGAGAAAACTATTGAAGTATTAAGATTTTTTTTTTTTTCAGGGATTGAAAGACCATTTATCACCAAGTCCAATTATTTGAGCTGACCGATGTATCAGTATACCTTTCTCATCAACATTTCAATTTTAGCTTTGTAAGGATAGGTCACAATTTCTGGGTTTTGCCTTTCTTTGTTTTGGGTATACTACATTAACTAAACACCAAAGGTCAGATTTCACTGGCAATTTTCATGTGTATTTGTGCTCTGGTAGCATAACATAAGGTTTGTGGGGGCAAAAGAAATACACCTTCACATTGCCATAGGAATGTTCCCCACTCTCTGATGTCCCTTCGCAGCACCTACTAGGGCTCGAGCTATGGGTTGAGGAAGGTCTTTTCCTTTATAGCCCGCACACATAAATAGTGTTTTTACACCTGTCTTCCTCAGTGGAGGTCAGGTGCACTCCTTTCATTAATTGGCTTTAATGTAGGAAAAGGAATGTCACCTAAATGATTTTGTCTCCTGAGTGAAAACCTATACGATTTTTGAAAGAAAAACACTGTAGTCACTGAATGTCAAAGCTGTGATTAAAAAGCAAAAAAGCTGACATGCTGACATGGATACCACTGTAATAGGGTATGTCTCAGTGGGAACCCACTGCCACCATCAGCTTTTTGTGGTTTTTGTATTGCTAATATGGTACGAAATGCACCACTAGGAATACTGTTGCATATCAGACCATCTTATTTCATAAATTATTACTATATTACCCTTTAAATGTCCCAGTGAGTATAGCAGCATCAAAATATGATGTAAAAAAAACCAAAACCATACAAACAGCTGTTATTGAAATGTTAGATATGTACAACATTTTATTTATTCCTTTCTCTTCATTTTTATCCTGAATAAATTAACAGTTTGCAACAGATAGGGTCATTCAACCACCTCTGTGATACCCATGCTTCTGAATTGGAACAGGGTAGCTAATTACTACTGGGAATGTGTTGTGACAAGCTTTAAGAGTGGGTAAACTGGAGAATGACTTTTGATATTCAAATTTCCTCTCCTTTCCATATTCTGCTGCTGGCACTTACAAAGGAAGATATATAATGTGTCTCATCATGCACTTGGAAGGGCTGAAAATTCACACATCTTCCTTCTCAGCTCTCCATCTACGAGCCAGTTGGAGCAAACCTTATGCAAGAGAGATGAAAAAAAAGTATATATGAAAAGTCATATTTTCTCATTTTCAGGAAATCATAGAGGATGGTACTGCAGAAGCCATAACCTCTGTGAGAAGGAGAAGGTTCATCAGTCAGTGCTTGTGTCCTTAGCCTGACTGAGCCTGTGGCCACCCAAAACCTGCCTGTTCTATTTCATGTGAAACTCTGAAATTTAAAACAAATTCCTATTCTGAGCAAATATATCAAAATTAATTTAATTAAAATAAAAATTCTGGATTATTTAATTTTGAATTGTGGCTTCCATAGTTTTCCTTTATGCTGTGTTATTAAGTCACTTTCAATATTTGAAAATGAGTTCATTAAAAAAAATATATTCTCTTCCAAAAAATTGAAAATGTTCTGTTGTTCCGTATCAGAAAGCATTTTTCAAAGGAAATTAGAGTCAGGTATTGTTGAAATAATCAATTACACACCTCACCAGTCAGCATTTTCCAATGGAGAAATACTGTATCATAAGATCTATGAGTGTATCATTTATTCAGAGTAATTTCAATAAAAACAGGAAGGTTAAGATTTATATGATTTGTCTGAAGGTGAGAAGTTCTATTTAAAACTGTGTCAAAGTTCATTTGGGAGATAATGTCTGATCCTTACAGATAGATCAGAATATAAATAATGTCCTGGCAGACAGTATTAATAATGTCTTTGACAGAGATATCATTAATAATCATAGCTTATATGGCTACAACTTCAAAATAAAAGGTTATCATGGTACAATAAACCAAAGAAGTAAACTCAACTAGTTTATGACTTCATTAAAGTGGTGAGCTATAATCTCTACGTTGCAATCAGTGAATGCAAATGCTCTATTTGTAGTGCTGCCAGTTTTATTAATGTGTAACTTTCTCTTCAGAGAAGGGAAGCTTATCCTATTTTTCTTGCATTTCAGTGCACCGAAAGTTTATTCTTTGGAAAGATACTAATAACACAGAACTAAAATTGGGATTATGATGTATCTGATGCCCTTTTTGTACATTTATGATGCACCTCAAGAAATAGCATTGCTTGCAAAATACAAAAGGACTAAAAAGAATGTAGTTGTCATGACAGTATATGTGTCCAGATTGCAAGCCAGAAAACTGTCACTGATAGTTGGCATATAATTGACCACGGTGTATGATAAGCACATTATTGATTGATTAATGTGACCTAGTTTTATTTGAAATGTCAAAGGGGAAAATTGAGTTGTCATTTTATATCATGTTCTTTTTTGAGTAGCAGATAAATACTATAATTAATGACTTTTCACGAACGTTATCGAAAAAATTTAGGGAATATTAAACATCACATTATTCACAGTAACCATAGGTGAATATATTATTGATGAATATTGATAAATCTCTGCTTATATGAAACAGGCACCAAAAGAAGTTCATATACTTTAATACTGCTTTTTAATAAGACAGCTCTTCTGATTACTTTTTAAAAAATCAGTTAACTAGGTGAATTGACTCAATTCACCAAATTCCTTTTACAATTTAGTAATGTTTTATTCATCCATGTCAAACTGGAATATTGAATTAGAAGGTTTAAGTTTGCTTCTGTTGAAGTCAGTTGTGAAATTCCTGTTTAGAAAAGGACTAAGAGTTGACACATGCCTTGATACCTTTCTTTGCTATTTACACAATAGAGCTTTTACACAATAGAGACTTGAATTTTCTTAGGTAGTTGAAAAAATGTGATTTAGCAAATGAATTTCCCAAAAAATATTCTCAGCCTTGAAGTAGATCTCAAGGAATCCTCCAAGCTCTTATGGATAAAGCAAAGCTAGAAAGCATCTGCAGCAATCCACTGAAATGTTATCACTCACCGTTTGCCTAAAACACACCTGCAAAGGGAACTCCCTGTCACTAGGGGACTAATTTGACAGAAAATGCAAAGTCTCCAGCATTTTGGAGGAAAAGGAAATAAATTCAAGAGTCAAAAGTTTAACTGAATTGTTTCAACATTCATATTTAATTTTGGCAAATTTTGGATTTGTGTCATGTCTTTCAGGTCAGATATTGTTTGAACTTCATAGTAACATAATAAATGGTGATATCTTATGATGTCTTATGAAGGTCCCTGCATGTCCAAAGTTCTTTTGATGTTTTGAATTCTTGATGTCAGTTCAGCTGTGTAAATGAAGGATCCTTGTGCAACTTCAAGTGCCCCAGTCTTGGACATGGGGTTACAGTTGTGACGCTTGAACCCTGGGAGATATGTACCCTCCAGGATCACCACCCAAAAGGCAGCTGGGATCCCCCAGGGCTCCTCAGGTAGCTCTGAGCACCTGCATTCAGATACAGAGCTGAGCCCCAAAGTGTCTATAGTAGAGTGGGCTTAATCCTCCTTTTCTCATTTGGGCGTATTGACTAAAACTGCAGAGATAAAATGGAAGCTTGGCCACCTAGTTCACACGTAAATATGTATTTGTAGGCATCCAGATTCTCATGTTTAATCTGGGGATGAATTCCAACCTTTGTTATGTGGGCAAACATTTTTCAGACTTATGTAAATCACTGGAAGAGTGCTCTGATTCGTCTGTGATAATTTTGAAAGTATGGGGCTTGTCTCCTTTGGCACTATCCTTGGGGAAAAAAGTGGGTTTCATTGAAAGAGTGAGTGCATTAGAGAAAAACCAAATTTACCACAACACATTTTAAGTTTTTTTAGCCTATCCATTTTTCCAAAGCAAAAAATACCAGGTAGATGCTTGTTAACTTGCTCTCTAAAAAACAAAGCCCAATCAAATCTTTCTCAAATCCTTTCAGAAGGTAGACAAGCTAGGTCACACTCTGTCCTCAAGTCCAGTACTATGCAATTAGCATAGTCTTGAGTTGTGGGTCTGGGAGAAGCTTCATTTTTCACCTGAGACTAAATGAGGAAGGACTGAGCAAAACCTCAGCTGCTCTCAGCTAGTTAGTGCAGCAATCATGGCACGCAGGGGCCAGGCAGTACGCAGGAATCAGTGGACAGAGGATTAATTGCTGTTCTTACCCTCTATCCTCCACCAGGCTAAGACATAATTACTGAAGGTATCATTATGGTCCAGGAGTTATGTTGTCTGGTAGGATAAGGTCTTTCCTTATCAGAGTGATGCCTAAATTGAAGCCCAGCCTACAAGTTATGGTGAAGATGGTGAGGATCGCAGATTCTGATGCACTGGCGTAGAGGTGGCACTGATGGAAACTGGGGAAAAGCACAAAGATCGGGTCTGTTTCTCAACACTGAATCACCTCATCATCACCCCTCATCTGCAGCAAAGTCAAAGGATTGTCGCCAGGATATTCTCCAAAATAGCTGATTGCATTTTTACTTCTCTGTTTTTATCAGTAGTGGGATGTTTTCATGCAAGCATGTGTGAGGAGTGGTCAGCAAATGGAGCACTGGACCCTTGGGTGGCAAGGAACATCAGAGGGACACCTCACACAGCCTCCACCCAAGTGAGCTGGTGAGAACACCGGTAAGAGCAAACAAGTGCTGATTCTGCCTCTCGATCATCAGGAACCAACCTGCCAGAAAGCTTCTTAATCTTCCAAAGAGTTGGAAAACAAAATCATATCTTTCTAAAGGACAACCAGTTGTTTGACACAGTTGTGCACTCAGGGTAATGTTTTGAGCAAATGTTTAATTACAAAAGGATGGTGCCTAAATTGCCATAATTAATCTGAACCAGTGCTAGAGTTCACAGCAGCCAAGACTTGTTACACTGGTGAATCACTCTCATTGAAATACTCTGTGCTTAAATAGCAGGAAAAGCTGCTATTAGAAATCTCTGTAATAGCTTTTATGAAAGCTATGGCTAATTTAGAGCCCAATTAAACCCAGAAATCCAATTATTTCTGAATAACATAATTGGAAAAAACTAACTAGCATTGTAAGTATGCACTAGCTATTATGGAAGATGCTTTAATACAAGAAAATCAGCTCTGAGCCACTGAAAAGATATGTTCTTATAAGGATGGTCTGAAAATTTCAAAATTCTTCTATTTTCACTGCTTTGCACTTAGGGCATGTAAACCTTGGTGCTCTGTAACTGCTCTTACATGCATTTCATGGGTCCAATTGGAGAGCAGATAAAAGATGCTAGAGCAGAGCCATTTATACAGGTGCTTGAACAATCTCTGTTGAACAAGACAGTAATTGTAATTATTAATTAGCTGGGGGTGTGACTGTGAGTTTGGCTACCTACACACATAGAAAGGTTAGAGAAAATAAGGCAGACAAAGCTCCTGCCCCAGACTGGGAGTTTTGCTCCTGATGGGAAAGAGAACGTCTTTTAGGCTGCCCATGGCTTTGCTGCGGTCCTGGCGGGTGTTGGGGGAAACCCACCCCAGAACTGCTGGCTCTGTAGCCCTGGGCTGCAGCTGGTGAGCCCACAGGACCACTGACCCCGTAGCATGTTTGCCTCAGCTCGGCAGGGCCTCAGCAAGGGTGGTACTGTCACATCCTGCTGCTCCTCGAAAGCCTCCATAGGCAGGCAGAACAGAGAACTTCTGCGTTCTCAGCACTGTAGGACACACTACCTACAGTTTTGTGCATTTAGGACTTTCCATGGATTATAGGTATGGGTGAATGAGGAGGAATTTTGATGGCATTGTAAAATACTTCATAAACTTAGGGGCAGAACTTTGCTTTGACAATTCCATGGAGGTAAGTGAAGATGAGGTTCATTTCACCTAACCTAGCTACTTGCAGTAACTGTACGTTTTTTAACCCCAAAGCAACAGTTAGACTTTCAATTACTTTTTAGGAGAAATTGCCCTCCTGAATCAACTGGAGTTTTGCTTGAGTGAATATTTTGTTTGTTAAAATTTAGCTTACTGATTTCATTGCAATCGGTGTTGTGAAAGACAATGTGAATGAAGTGCTGACCCTGAAGGAGGACAGAGGAGGAGAGAGAATGGCCTTCTGAAGGAGTAAGGATTTTCAAATTGCTATATATGTTAATCTCATCTGCTCACTTGTATGCAAGGAAAAAGATATTTTATGAAATGGTTGTATTCCATTACATGAATACTTGTGAAAGAAACAAATAACTTCAAATGAGTAGAGGGTGGTGTAACAAGGTTATCAGCTCAACACTACGTAAAGCTTTGCACACAGTATCTCCCAATTTGATGAAGTTCAAGGTCATTCAAGATAAAAGACTTAATTTTTTTAAAGACATCTGTGTTATGAGCACTTAAAAAGCTATCCGTACAGAGTTGACAGAAGGAATTTATTATTTTGATTCTGGAAACACAATAAAAGAAATGAAATAAACTCTAACTCCAAAGTGCAAATTAAGAAAAGAAAGGGCTTGTTTTCTATATGAGCTCCTTTCTATTTGACGTGCTTAGACACAGTAACTTTGTTCAATACGTGTTGGAAAATAAGTGCCCTGAAGGGAAACTGATATATAAAACGTATGGCGCTACTTCTACATTTTGATTTTAGAAAGTTAGTAGATGTTTAGTATTGACAACAGTGACTTACTGTGTACTGTTTAAGAACAGAGCTCATGATCCCAATTCAAGGCCATGTTGGGTAGAAAAGTGTGTTTTTGTTAATGATGCTTTTAGCATGAGGGAATCTTTGAAAACTGTGTTTGTAAATATCAAGGTTAGATGAAAGATTTCTCCAAAAATAGTCAAATTGGTGATCAAGAAAAGGTTCACAAATAGAGTGCATTAACACTCCCGCCTTGGCAAACCAACTAAAGAAATCATCTCAGAGAAATTGAATGATTCTGCTACTGTAAAGCATTATGATTCCTGTCGTTGGAGAAACTCAGCCAGAATCCAGTTTGAGTGAATTATAGGTCTTTATAACCAAGTACTGAGTTGATTTTTTTTAATTTGGTTTTACCATTGTGTCAGATTTATATGTTTGAGGTATAATTATCCAGTCTGATTACAAAAAAATGACTATAGTTTAAAAATATAAATTAACATAAAATGACAAGCATTAAAAGTTAATATCAACTCAATGTTCATTCTTTTGCATTCAAATGAGTCTTATTAAGTTATTATGTCCATCTAAATATCAGTATAATTTTCAAGTAATACACAATGTGTTCTATAATGTGCCTCTCTCTCTCGCCCTCCATTAGCTCTATTGTTTCTCTACAGTTTGTTACTCCAATAAACCATTTTAGAATTACATTGTTTCATTTTTCACATAAAATGCATAATCTGAGCTTAGAAACACAGTTTTGATGTGCCCTAGACCTTTAGTGGCCATGTGTTGACTCTAAATATACTGGTACAGCCCATGGTCTTTCTTTGAAATGCACATAAAGAAGCAATAACTGAATTTCAACAAGCAAATCAACCCAATTGGTTTAGAATTATGATGCTTGGCTTTCTAATGCATATTCAGAGTGGTAGAAAAGAAAGTATGAAATTTAATTGTACCATAAAACTGTCATGAGAAAATATATACTGCATATCCAGCAGGATTACATTTCTTCAGTAGTGATTATCTGTAGAAAACTTTTTATTTAAGGAACTGCTGCATTTCTAATGCTGTGTTTCTGGTCAGAGAAGAGTCCTAAGAACTTCATCACTAAAAATGGTGACAAAATACGATGCATTTGGTTCATCCACTAGAGTTGAATATTTCTGCACAAACTCTGGTACTAATGTCTGTTTAGTACAAAAGGCGGAATAGCAAAGAAAGGAAAACAGCTCCTATAGTGTTTTCTGTTTTTATAACAGTAGCACAAGGCCAGTAGCAGTCTGGAAGCTGCAAAACCAGAGAAGTATCACCTGATATCCACAACGGTCCTTTGGACAATCTGTATTATCTATTTGCCAGAGACCATATTCATAAAATTTATATTCTACGCCATTACATGTGGAATCACACCTTATCATAATTTCTATCACACTGCCAGCAATTCATTTTATGCACACACATGAACTCAGCCATTGAAATTATTTTTTATCTTCACACCTCTTTAAGAAAGTAAAATTAATGGCTGATACATACAAAGTAGAACTATTGTATACAACATGGCATGCATACACATATGTATCTACCAAGATGTCTCTGAAAAATGAGTTTTCATATTTTAGTAGTGTGTTTTTACACCTGTCAATGGACATGCTGCATGAAACAGACTCAAATGCCTTGGAATCCAGGGAAATAATCCTGAGCTAACTTGTCTGGTCTTTAAATTGAGTCCTGCCTGTTACTACTGATTTCACCAAGCTGAAGATAGAGATGAGCCCATTAGAGAGTCAGTAAGTTAAATTTACTGATCATGCTTCCAGTTATATACATTTAAGTGTATAACTAGTTAGTGCAATCTACTATGATGATAACTAATGATCCAAAGCCATTAAAGAAAAAGAATATTAATTATATTGTGTCTTGCCACTGCATGAGAACTAGGTTTAAAGAAGAGAAGATACTGTACTCCTCATTATTTCCCTAGGCATTTTTTCATCGAGCAAGGAACTATTGTGGAATCAGTATTTGTAGGCTACTTGCCCTTTTTTATTTTTCTTTTCTTAAGAGACATATATCATTCCTGTAGCATTTTTGTGCATGACAGTATTGAGAAAACATTCATTACTGCCAGTGCCTTAATCTCAAAAGCACAGGATTCAGTTCAAAAATCTGCCCGAATAACCTTTTGTTATGTGGTGCGTTCCTCCTCTTCTCAATACGGACAGATGGCAGTGGAGAAGGTGTGTTTGTTGTGTCTGACTCTGCTTCCTGAGCTGATTGAAAATAGGAGATGTAGGGGCGCATGGAAGCATTCTCCCTGCTGTTCACAAAGAAGTTAAACCTGAATTGAAGTCTTTGGTCCAGCTGGTGCTGACACAGTGAAGTTTACATTAGGCAGAAACAAAAATCCCTCATGAAAAAGATTGGTACATGAATTTACAGGAAGACACTTATGAGGAACTCTGGCATCTGTCTCCAGCTGCCTTTCTCCTAGCTGAGAAGTCTTCTCATCACCTGCCAGTGACCTTGTGCATGACCCCTGCGAGCTGTGGGAGGTATAGTGAATATCCTGATAAGCAAAATCAGCTGACCAAAAAAAAGAGAACAATTTAGTCAGTGATGATCTTGACCTCACAGACAGAGATCAGTATGTTCATAATAAGAGACTTAACTAGTTTGCATAACTTTCTCCTTGCAGTGATTTGCATTACTTGAACCTGCAGGCTGGCCATGCCTAATAAAGTGCCTTGGGTCTTTAGACCCCTCTGGGATGTATTCAGTGGTGAAACTTCTCATATGGTCTTTGCTTTTCAGTATGCCAGAACAGAGCACAGTCTCCCTGTCAAATCAATGAAAAATAATAGTTAATACTAGGACACATGGGTGCTTCTACCCTCAGGCCACTGCTTAAAATCCTGCACGGTGTCCAGTCCGATTCTGCTCTGAAGACTGTTACCAAGTGACAGGTCTCTGGTGGCCTGGTTTCACTGAGCAAGTTGTATTGGCCCTTTCCTAGGGAAAAGGTGCTTACAACGCTTCTGACAGATGCCAGAGTTCCTCATAAGTGTCTGCCTGCAAATCCATGCAAATTCAGGGATTTTTGTTTCTGCCTGATGTAAAATGTACTCCTCATTATTTCTCTAGGCATTTTTTCATCAAGCAAGAAACTCTATTGTGGAGTCAGTATTTGTAGGCTACTTGCTTCAGGTTTGAAATGGTAAGTGTGTGCTAACAGAGGTGTTGGAGAACTTTCTTAGCACCTCCCCAAAGAAATCCATTCCTGCACATTCTTTTCCGACATTCCTCTGCTCCCCATGTCTGTGAGAGCGGACACACACAGGTACTCGTTTTTCTTCCCATAGCTGGAGTCGGATGCCTTTTTTTGAACAAGTCTTCCCCGTGAGTTTTAGCAGACTCAGGACAGTGTGGTGTGCTAGTGAACCAAGACACTTGTTAGCTGGGAAAAGCTCTCCTTAAGCTTCCTTAAGAGCAAGCCACAGACCACTAACAGCACAACAGAGTTAGAGAAACAGCCTTATTTATTAAAAGTGTGCTAGTGTGCTTGATTACATTTACATTCGTAGTTAATTGCTGGCACTGCGGAACATATGAAAAGATAATTATGACAATGGTTCTGGTTATTTTTAAATGGCTATATGAATATACATTTTTTAAATGACAACATTTAGTGCCGTGTCTTTATCAAATGAAAAATGTATGCCTGCTATTCATTCATTAGCGAAAAATTTGCATCCACAATAAAATATTTGGCTTTGACTGAAAGAAGGTTCATTACTCTTCTGAAACAAAAGTGCAGAATGAAGTGAAAATATTCTCTGAGTTTTTGTTGGCAGCATGCTAAAATGGTGAGTAACGCAGCTGGGAGTGCTGAGGGCTCTGCAGATTCCTAGTGCCTACAACCCAGATGTTGTTCATGCCTCTGCTACTCCCATTAGCAGAAGGTAAATGTGTTTGTGTTAGGAAAGGGCAAACAGACCACTCCGTGTGTATTGGATTTTTAAAAATATAGAATTGAAAATATACACCGAGACCTGTTTCAAAGCATACTGGCAGGACACTGAAAGTTGTGTTCTGAGACTCTCTTAAACTCCTTACTTCTTAATCTGCTACCAAAAAGATTGCTGACTGTCCTTTTGGTGCAATGCAAGAGTTAGAAGGTTGAGTGATAAGAGTTCTGATCTCTCTGTCACAGATATGGACACTGACCCAAAGGGAAAAAGTGTGTGTGTACTTAGCTTAGGAAAAGAACTTCATTGTCCAGCAAGAAGAAATGAAGAAATCTGTGAATATGCATGTTTCAAAGAGTGTAATTGAATTTTTTATGAATCTCAGGCAGAAAAATTAGCAAAATAGAAGAGATGAACAGTAAGTGGGGAAAGGGAACATCATGCTGGAAGACGATGGAAAGGATCTCCAGCAGTGTGATCTCTATTTGCAATGCTAATTTCCTACTCTGGAGCCTCCAAGCAGCAGTAACTTAAAAAATATTCTTCAAAAATCTCTCCATGTATACTGAACTGACATGGGGCAGGGAAAGTGGCAGAAACCCTCACGCACTTACTGCCAAAATGCAGTGCCCTAGCAGTCTTGTCCAAGAACAGTTGCCCTCCAAACCTCAGTAATTTGTTGGTTTTCAGTAATTCTATGGAAAATTTTATGCTGAGAGAATTTTTGTGGAATTCCAATTAAATATTTTTCTTTGTGATTTCTCTCTTCAGACAGTCCTACGATGTACTTGGTGAGGCAGCAAGACCCTAACATTGAAAATGTGGTTTTAATTAGTAGCGGTGAACTTCTCCTACATGCTGTCACTAAGCTCTCTCTGTGGTGTTTTATTGGTGGTAGGACTGCTTTTATCACCACAAGGATATGTGCAAAGCCCATTGAAGTCGGGGCACATTAACAGGCAGTGAAGGCAAAAATGACATCCCTTGAAATGGGAGCTAGTAAGACACTTCTGAAGCTGTCATTCGGTGTTATTTGCTGAAAGGTGGAACTTCTTCAGACTAGGTGACAGTCCAGAGGGAACACATCTTTTTCAAAAAGTTCTTAAAAATTCATTTTTATATTGTGTAATAGTAACAATAATAACCTTCCAGTGTATTCTGGCTTACAAGTCACTTGCAGTTTTGCTAGTGACATTCAGTGGCAATTGGATCAGCCTCACAGTGAAGGAAACCTTACAATAGCAGCTAAGGGAAATGAGAAGAATGAACCCTTCTGGTCCCTAAAGACTTAAAATCCTACAAACATTTTCTTTATCCTTGTTCTCTTTTGGAGGTGAGTGGAACTCATCCTTGTTCCTGGACTTGCAGTAGAGCTCTGCTGCCTGGGTGATTGCAAGAAGGATTTGGAGATCAATCCGGATCCAAATCAAGCCTCAGCACCTCTGTTCCTTTCTGTAGTAAGTGATCCTTTTATATGAAAAGACAGAAAACGATACTGTTGAAATCAATGACAAAACCCCTGCTGCCTGCATAGAGGCTGATTTTCATTCTAAAAAGAGATGATGTATTTAGTGCTACTAAACAAAAAATTCAGTAGGAATCTCCTAGTGACCTACATGTTGATTGATCCTGGACACCATCTTGAATAAAAACTTATTTCATTATTCAGACTGCAGAGAAAATCAGGTGATCTCAAAGATCCTGGGAACTGAAACTAAATAAATACATGCCCTAAAAGCAGTCATCTTCTGGCACTGGAGCTGTTCAGACTCACATAGTTACCTGCTGAGATTGCCCCCCTCACTCAAGAGCGCTATAACACACGTTAATTTGTTAGACCCTGGGGCTGCCAGATTTCTGGCTAGTCAGATGAAGCTGCTGTGTAGGTATTCCCATAAGTTGCCACATGTCTGGAAGTCCAGAAAATGCAAGTCTCTTTCCTTCCTTAAATTCTTGTCAGCTAAAATTTCCAAAAAATAACCATATGCAGCCAACAATCTGATACATGGCAGCCATACTTTCAAGAACATTTTCTGTTTTACAGTTTACTGTTTCAGGGGAACAGATTTATGAGAGACAAGTGAAAAAACACGTGTGCTTTATACCTAGAAACAATATTTACTCCAGTGTTTTTCAGTTGATGTGCCCAATATTCTCAACAGAAGTTTTTGTAGCAGACTTTGGTGAATACTGAGTGTGCATAATGGAGGCTTGAGAGAATAACACAGTACAACATAAGAATAGAACAGATTGCTCACTGCAAAGATAAACAAAGAAAAGGAGACTATTTATTTCCTGCATGTTCAAAACCAGAAAAAAAAAATGACAATAATGTTGTGTAAAGCCTTCTAATTTTCTCATTTATTCTATGGTTGTCTCTGTGAGCTTAAGTAACTAGTGAGACCTCTCCCAGCATCTACTACCTGAACATAGCAGCTCTGTTGGACATTTATCTAACTTGGTGGTCAATATGAAAGATCTGTTTCATTCAGCTTTAGCATAAAGAAGAGTGGGAGAACACAACTGTGCAAACAATTCCTGCTACACACTTCACCAGCCTGAGCACGTGGACATTGGAACTTTCTCCTTTTCTCCTATGTACTGCTTTTCCTGCCTGGGCTTCCTTGTGCCTAAGTAACTTTGGGAGCAGCTGGAAAGTCCTGCATAGAACTGATACGGAGATATCATGTACTTCCAGCTCCTGTGGGCTGCAGCTGGGGTTGTCCATGCTCAAGTGTCAGGAGAAAGCAAGACATAGGAAGAGTGTGAGAGGCTGCAGCAGGAATAGAAATGGGTGGACACCACTATGCCCCCACATAGAAAAAAAGACAAGTTAGAGTCAGCCAATAAAACACTACTTGACTCTGGTATAAAATTAGCAGTGATACTTAGGGAACAAATTGCAGAGTGGAAAGAGGGATGGAATATATATTTGATCATCTTTGTATTCATAGAAATAGGACAATAGTCTTGCTTTTTTTCCTGTTAGAGAGACTTAGACAGACAAATATCTGTTTCCCTCTTTAACATCTTCTGCTCCTAAGAGAAAAAAATCCACCAAACCCTTGAAAATTTGCTAACAGCTTAGGCTAACAATGGCACAGTCAGAGGCAGGGTTTTTTCCAGAAGGCCCCGAGTCCGTGCAGTGCAGAGGATAATAGTGAATCAAGGCAAGAAAGAATACACAGTTTGCCTGAAAGTCTTGCAGTTCATTGGTTAGTCTGGTCATGCTAGGCATGCTGTGATGCAGGAATGATCCTTACCATCACCTTCAACACCTTGTCTGTACTCATTGGTTGATTGATCTGTGCAACCCGTCCTCTTGTCTGCCAGGACTTGGAGGGGGCTTGTAAAAAATCAACGTAAGGTCTTGCAATCGAAGCTTGCAGCATGAGGCACAGGCAGGAGAAAGGATAAACTGAGATTGCACAGAAGTACCATAAACCTCTTGTTTTCTAATTTCTACAAATATTTTTGTTGACATTTTTGTAAATGTTTTAACACCACTAATAGAATGACAGAGAAGGGGAGAAATTATGGACTAAGAGTATCCAAAATTTTGGAAAGGTCATTTAGGAAAACTTTTCCAAACAGAGTTTAACATTGCTGGGGGAGAGGAGGTTGAGGACCAGCAGTGGACAGCATTTCTCTTTGTGAGTGAAGTCAATGAGCGCTGCTCATACTGCAAACTAGTTATTTACTAGATGTCTGTACCTTGGTTTGTTTGCATATATTTTTCATACTGCTCATGAAAGTTCCATTCGAAAGCACTTTTGAAAAGGATTAAATTTCGTAGCCATGGATTACTACTGTTTCATAGCCAGAGTATTATTGATTCATAAAATTAGGACTTTTGATTTCATTGAATGTGAATGTGTGTTGATTAATATTTACACACTCCTCTGAGGTGCATGGTGTTGTGCATGGTGCTGTGTAGAGATTACAAGGTCCCTACGCTAGGATTCTTGAAAAACAGACAACATAATGAATTACATTGGCTAAGAAGGGTCACAGTAGGGGAGAAAAAGGAAAGGAAACAACAGAAAGCAAAAGAAAGGGAATTTGTTTCATGAAAGACTCATTATTTACAAAGCATGGCCATCAGGTAATTTGATTCCCTTTGGCTTTTATTTTGGATTTGTTTTTCACTTTGTTTTATTAGGTTTAATAACCAGGCATGGGTGAGATAGTGCATAACACTAGAGCTGAGATTAATGATGAAAGGCCAAGAGAAACCTGTGGCTCTTGAGGAGGGATTTCAGAAAGAAAAGCATTTGGTTTTTCACTCATTAGAAGCAGACAGGCTCAGGCACAGAAGAGTTTCACACTTGCGTTAAACTTTAAATTAACCACATGTGTAAGTCTTTGTGGGAATAGGGGACTAATTGGGTAGATTAGAATACAATTAACTGTGAAGTCTGGATAGCACTAACTGACAATGTTTAAAGAGTGGAAAAGCTGATAAAATCCCTCCCTAGTTAAAAAAATAGCTATGAAGAAGGAAGGGGAGCCTTCACCATTACAGGCTGAGTGCCAGCAATAGAACTACAGATGAACTTGGTGCTCTCTCTTGTTGCTATCAGCTACCCTGATTTTTTTCCCAAGATCCATTTCAATTATCTCATGTCAACTAAGCCCACTGCTGACCTATAGAAACTTTCATCATCCTCAGACTTCACAAACAGGAAGATACTGTGCTGCCCCAGAGCTGGCAGGGTAGGGATGGTTCATGAGCACATTTTCCAAAATCTATCACCTCGTCATCACAGTGTCTCCTGAAAGGTACTAAATGCTTTTACCTACTACTTTAGGACATGATCACAGATATCCAATATGTGGGCATATTTCCTGAGCATTCAGTCTTCTAACGAAATATAGATAAAAAGTCCTGCCAGAACTCTCTAGGAGATACTAGGTAGTTTATTTGATTCACACATAAAATTTAGTAATACATTAAAATGCAGTATCTTTTCAAAGTACACATATTCCATCTGTCAGAGATGTAAAAACCCCCTTTCACATTTTTGAATTGTCTCAAATTTTATGAATTCTTAAAAGAAAGGTTGACTTTCCTAAGGTTATCCATCAGATAATGATTTATAAATACAGCTTAGATGCCTGGTATCTGCAGCAACCTGGACTTCATGCTGTTAAGTCTTAGGTCATTTGCAAAACAGTACTGAAAAGTGTTTAAACATTCTATCTTTTGTAAGGATAGAATGGAAGAGTTGGACCCTGTATTTGGGTTTGTTTGACCTTTAGTGGTTAATTGCCCTTCACAATGCAGCGTCTGAAGCCCCTTGTGTCTAGATGGGATCTGTGACTGAAGGAGTGCATTGGGTTTGCATGGCCAGGTTTTGATGTGTGTGTGGGGGGCTACAGGGTGGCTCTGTGAGAAGCTGCCAGAAACTTCTTCCGTGTCTGAGAGAGCCAATGGTAGTTGGATCCACTGGTGACCAAGCCTGAGCCCATCAGCCATGATGGCAGTGCCACCGGGATAACAGATTTAGGGGGGAAAGGGGAGAAAGTTCCTGCACAAGAGTAATTGCACCCAAAGAGAGTACTGAGAAAATGTCAGAGAAACAGCTGTGCAGACACCGAGGTCGGTGGAGAAGGAGAGGCAGGAGCCAGGGCAGAGGTTGCCCTGCAGCCCATGGAGGCAGCCCATGGTGAGGCAGCTGTGTCCCTGCAGCCCCTGGAGGCTCACAGGAGAGCAGTGATCCACCTGCAGCCCCTGGGAGCCCCACACTGCCGCAGCTGGGTGCCCAGTGGAGCCTGTGACCCCATGGAAGCCTACACCAGAGCAGTGCCTGTGGCTGTGTGGAGAGAGGAGCCCATGCTGTAGCAGGTGTGTTCTGGCAGGATTTGTGACCCTGCGGGGGCTCATGCAGGAGCAGCCTGCTCCTGAAGGACTGCACTCTGTACAAGAGACACACACCAGAGCAATTAATAAGGGACTGCAGCCCGTAGGAAGCGTTCATGTTGGAGAAGTTCATGGAAGTCTGTCTCCTGTGGGAGGGAACTCACACTGAAGCAGGGAGTGTGAGGAGTCCCCCCCATGGGAGGAAGGAGCAGCAGAGACAACATGTGATGTGCTGACCTCAGCCCTCATTCCCTGTCCCCCTATGCCACTGAGGAGAGAAGGGAGAGAACTTGGGAGTGAAGATGACCCCAAGAAGAAGGGTTTGGTGTGGGAGAGATGTTTTAAGATTTGGTTTTATTTCTAATCATTCTACTCTGATTTGATGGGCAATAAATTAAGGTAATTTCCTGAAGTCGTCTGTTTTGCCTGTGATGGCAATTGCCGAATGATCCCTCCATTTCCTTATCCGGACCCATGAACCTTTCATTCTATTTTCCCTCCCCTGTCCAGCTGAGGAGGGGAGTGATAAAGCACTTTTAGCAGACACTTTGCACCCAGCCAGTGTCAACCCATCACAAGGAGGAAGGCAAATGTTGAAATGCCTCCAATGATGGCAGTGCTTGAATTGAGAAACTTTTCATTTCAATACTGATAAAAGTTTAGATGCTTGGAGTTGAAAAAGAGTAGTCTATGTGGAAGTTACTTTGAGCACTGTACGTTAATGGTAATTCAGGTATTATTTCCAAGATAATAAAAATAAAGCAGTGCATATAAATGTCTGACCAATATAACTCTTCTTCTTCTCGATAAATAATTAACCCTGATCTCTGTTTTGCCTTTCTTCCTAAATATGCATTCAGCAGCACATAAGACCATACAGATAGTCACATACACAGCTTGTTGTACAGATATGATCAAAGACCACCACCTTCCATTCTTATATCCTGAGCCAAAGTCAGAACTATCAGGAATCTAAAGAGCAGACTACATGCCCCTGCATAAATTTAGATCATGTTGAAAAAAATAGTTATGACATGTTTTAATAAAGCACAAAAATTGCATCATCTGAGATACAGGATCAAAATTACTTCTCTTGTCTCCTCTACCCTCACTGGAAACCTGACCAATTCATATAGGCATTTGAAAATTAATCATTCCAGTTTCACAGAGAGTGTTGGAAAAATGATTTGAAGAAATATTTCCAACAGATTTGCCATTGCTTTTGGAGATTTTTCACAGAGAGTCAAAAATTTGGCTTTGTCAAACTCCCAATTGGACAACAAAATATTTTGTAGAAGTGGAGCCTTGAGAGTTATTAATGCTGTATGTATTAATGGTGCTTCACACTGACCTTATTGCATACTGTCCAATGAAGGGCCAATTTCAAGAACTTCTTTGCCCTGTCAAGTACTTACCCATCCGAGAAATGTGAGTGTAACCAGGGTGCTTCCTGCTTCAATGCAGGCTGAGCAATAAAGACGAGACCTACTCCTGAAGACTAAGAAACAGAGAGGAAACAATGTTTTCTTCTGTGTTATCTGAATTTTATGATGGTTAAAATTCACTTAAGATGAGTCACCTCTAATTTTAATGCACAAGATATAAAAAAATGTAGCAATATACTTATGTTTGTGTAACATAATGTAAACACGTTCATGAATGCAATGTCCATAAATGTAAGCTGCTGCTGAAGTAAATGCTCTTATTTTAGTATATTTCTGTTGCTGTGAGCTTTCTATTTCCTTACTCCCATTTGAGCCTGACAGTCTCCATCCTCTATACTTTCCAAATTAAAATAACTTCTTTTTGCCAGAATCTTTATTTATTACTTATCTTTAGCCTGCTTGGTATTATATGCAAAAAAATTAATCTGATATGACTTTGAATTATACTAATGGCCACTATATAGATATAGGTATAGATATAGATATAGATATAGATAGATAGATATAGATATAGATATAGATATAGATATAGATATAGATATAGATATAGATATAGATATAGATATAGATATAGATATAGATATAGATATAGTATGCTACAGAATATAAATCTCTTTGTGCAGAATATTTCATCACTGGATTCAGCTCTAGTAACTTATATACAACCTGTGTGTATTCTCATTTTAAGCACATCTTTTCCACTGCTCTCAACATAGGGCAAAATGTTTACAGTTGAAGTGAGTGAGTAAAATTCTTGTCCCTCAATTTTTCATTCATTTAAAATACACTGAAATAATTTTTTAAAATACACCTTTGCACAATCGACATTAAAGAAACCCCCAACCTCTGACAGTCTTAAATAGGACTTTTTTTCTTTTTGCTGACATAAATATCAGTTCTTGATGTGGATTCGAGCATTTGACTAATTTAAAATTTATTTTTAAACTGCTGTGAGATTTATATTTTGAAACAGCTGCTGAGCATGGCCCTGTAGCTACCTTTAGCAATGTTTTATTATCTTGACTAAGCTTATAATGGTGATTCTGTGCTCTACCACTGACATCTTAATGGCTGCCTCACCAATACTGATGTTGTAGGAAGTATGTGGGACTGACTTTTACATCTATAATGATATGGTAATGTGAATCATTACACTGTCAGTGGTGGTTTATTGGCATTATGGTTTAAGATTATGAGGGTATTACAATGTCAGTGCAAACAAATACTGCTGCTTTTAAAGTAAGCAGATGAAAGACAGAAAAGTGCTAAAATAGTTATAATATTAAATTCACAATAGCAAGATAGTGTTTGCTTTAGGCAGGCCCTGGCCTAAATTCATCTGTTTTCTGCATAATTCAGCAATGCATACTGTGCAGTCATCTCCTGGAGATTCCACAGCATCAGGCAGAAATAACAAATGACCCAGAGTAAATATGTTTACCCATTTTGAGCATTATAGAATTCACCCTAATTTCAGACCCTATCAACTGGAAGATCAGAGCCTGCAGTCAGAATATGTGTGATACTGGGGAGAATACCTCTGAATTTCCAAAGTTAACAGTGTATAAAACAAAATGGTCTTTTTTTTCCCCCCCACTTGGGTTTTCAGTTGCAAAAGGAGGGTGGGTAGAAGAAGAAATAGGAAACAGCAGAAATCAGACAACACTGTCTGGTAAGAATGTCTGTAGATCTAAACAACAGATCTGTTCTGTTCTGTGAACATGAACTCTGACAAGACTGCAAACTGATCTGAAATTCACACACTGAGGTTTCCAGAGAAGGGTTTTGAAATGCATTTGAGAAAACTGTTCCCATGGAATCCCTATTTACATGCTCTATCAGGCATTCTTATCTAAATTCTTCCCACAAAATAAAATTAAAACCAACAATTTTCAATAGACTTGATAGTAAGTACTTTGATTAACACTTTGCAGGAAATTCGTAGTAGGCATAGTAAAGAACTGCTAAGAAAAGACTAAAAAAATTAGTTTTACATAGATTTTGTGCTCTGAGACACATGGTAATTTCTGTCTCATAAGAATAAATAAGTTCATCTGTGCAATGATGGGGTGCAACACGAATAGATATTTGAAGCAAATCAGTTGGTGCTGTGGATCCAGCAGCCCATCCCCATTCTTCACATTTTGGAGATTTGCTGCAGATTAGTTTGTATCAGACTCCTCTGGTCTCAAGGGCTCAACAGTGGTTATGATGGAAGAAGATCTGTGTACTTCTAGACTATGTCTTCTGGTTTAGTTTTATCTTAAATAAATCTAATTCATGCTTGTATAGCTCTGCACAAAGTCAAACACTTCCAAATTGGTGCAATCAGGAAGTTCACTTCATAGATGTGTTACTGATCTGTGCTAAGCCCTAACAGAGATCACAGAATCACACAAAATATTCTGAGCTGGAAGGGACCCACAAGAATCAAGTTCAACTCCTAAGTGAATGGCCCAAACAGGGATCAAACCCATAACTTTGGTGCTACGGGCATCATGCTCCGACAAACGGAGCTAATATCACAGCATATGCATCAACTGAGTTGTGTGCTCCTGATCCAGTCCTACAAATGGCAATTTTTTTGGTAGTTCTGATGATTCTTTTTCTCAGTGGCTTCATGTCTCCAGTAGGACACAGGTATTGTGGAAAATGAGAGCTGATTAAACTATTTCAGCCCCGAATTTGAGGACAAGATTACTTCTGCAGAGTGCTCTATGTTCCACAGGACTGAAGGCAGCAGGAGGCAGCAATCGTAAGTATAGTGATATATGGACCAAGGGGTAGAGGATACAGATGAACATTTGGTGTTGAGCCTAATGCTCTATTAACACTGACCTTACAAATCTCTGAATAATCCTGCTGTAGAACTGATCATTGCATCTAAAAAATAAATGCCCACAAGAATCAAGTCATTTTTTTTTCACTCCAAGGTGATACCAGAAGTCCACTCCTCTCACATTTAGAAGCCTTTTAATTTCTACATGAAGTTTGTTCATGTAAATACACACCCATTTAATCCTAGGTCAACCCTGTGTCTGTGGAAAAAAGTCTGGCACTAGTAAGTCCACCAGGATGAATTTTCCTTACTGGAGCTTGACTCTGCTGGAAATATTGGTATATCCTCAGACTCCTCTTGTGTCTTTTTATTGCCTTAATATACTGGCACTTCACAGTCACCTTGTGCTTACCTAGTATATCCAGGTCTTTCTCTTTTCTCGTATTTCTAATAGTGGTGATCCCAGCTTTTAACAGAAACTTTTTCTGTAATAGAATATCTTTACAGGAATGACCTTTCATGTCTTTTATTAAATTCCCTCTATAACTTAAGTCTTCAAGGTTACACAGTCCCTGCATATGACACTCCACTCTGGACCTTTTCTGCAAAGAATACCTCAACAAATTTTAGCAGTGTACATTTTCCTTTCCCCCCCCACGCCTTGTCATGCATAAAATTCCCTCCAGCCCAGGATTTAATTTTTCCATTACAAACAGGATCACCTCTCCTTCAGCTGGTTAGCTATGCAATATAGAAATCTCATATTAATGTCCGTCTTTTACTCTTTAATAAATAATTTCTCATTTGACATTGAAGCTTATAATTTCTGAATACTCTCTGAATAGCTCCATTTAATCTGTCTTGAAAATAATGTACAATATCTAAGAATTTAACATGTAAACTGCTAAAAAGATCATATTAACAAGTTGAGCTATTTTCAGTCAAGCGGAGTGCTGTATGAAAACATGAGGCCTGTGCATAAATCACCAGTTCTAGCCATGTATCTATTAAGAAATACATAATCTTCCACTTAATCAAGGCAACAATGGACATTTTACACCAAAATGTTTGTACCCATAAAGTTTGAAGAATCTGGAGGCCCCAGAACCAGAAGCACTTTGTGGGCAGTCTGGTCAGAGAATGAAGGAGGCGATGAAGAAGGTTTTGCATCATTCACCTGTGTTGTCAGGGTCATTTCAGGTTCTGCTTATCTTCTAAACTAGATATCCTATTTCCAGTTTTCGGTTTGTGTTATCAAAGGTATTTCCACATGACTTATTACAGTGAAAGTAACAACAACAACAAAACTCCCAAAGAATCTATAACATTACTTTTATATTAAGCTCATTGTGCTTATATTAAAGGTGGAACAGCTCTTTCAAGATCCAAAGAAATCATATGGCAAATAACTGCAGAATTTCAAGAGTTCTCTTCAGCCCGAAGAATGGAACATTTCAGCAGCCACTTGTTGATCATTGTTAATGCACTCAGCAGCTGGTTATTTGCAGGTAAGTGTCTTTAGAAATAGTTTGCCACCATCAGAAAGGTTTTGTTGGTAAAGAATCAATAGTAGTGTTCAGTGTAGACTTTGCCCAAAGGAGAGTTAACTGTGTGTATTGACTGAGTTGGTGGCTTGAGTGATATCTGAGGATGGTGGCTGCAGGATTACTCTGCAGATTCTCTGCTTTGGTCTCTGCATTCATATTTAAAAACGAGTTAAATCCTAGGTGGAAGTCTTTGAGATGGTACTGAATAGTTAATTTTCATTGTTAAATCCTGGATGGGCTACCATTGGAAATTTATCCTTGACAGTGGAGATACAGAAAAGGTCTGTGAACAGGCATCTTTTGCACGTCATGGTTTTCACTTTGTCTCCTGTTGTGTTACTTAGCGCTTTAGAGATGCAGACTGACGGGATGTGTGATCCTCTGTAGACATTTGTCATACACAGCTCCTTCTACAACATGTAGAGTCTAGCTTTCCTTAATCACCTTTTCTCTTCAGAAACTCTTCAGAAGCTGTGCGCAAATTCCTAGGGGTCTCCCCATCACTGGCTGAACTAACTGTTTGGTAATGAAGGTATTTTAAGTTAAGGGATCCTGCTTTTCAGCTTGGAAGGTAATCAATGCCATCATAAACTGAACATTTCTGTAGTATCGCTAATAATGAGGATTGTGGTAGGAAAGGGAGACTGTGTTATTGCTCTGGAGGCAGGAAAATATTGAACCTGTGAGGCCAGTGAAACTGGACTGGTACCTGCCCTCTAACGATGGCAGATGTACTATTACCATGCATCCAAGGAAGGAAAGTTCAGGACAACAGCAAATTATGAAAAGTAAAACTGTAGTTATTGGGAGGAATTAGACTAAAGGAGGAATGTGGAGAGGAGCAAAAGGAGAAAGTGCATTCTCTTTCAGAAATGTGGGAATTCACGGGGTTTCTGGTGAAGAGGTGGAAAAAATACATATAACAAAGCAGCTTTGTAATATTTGATTACCAATTTATTATTTTTACCAACTCATTTGTGAAAACATTTATACAGCAAACCTTCCAGGCGAGATCTATGGAAACAACAGAGGCAGAGGCTAGCAAAACGGAAAAGAGAGGTTCAGAGGCTGAGTAGGAAACCTACTGAGTGGCATAATATGCCTGGCGTGTAGATACATATGTATAGCTCATCAGGTCTTTCTCTTTGGCTCCGTCTCAGCGAGGGGCAGCTACTTATCTCAGCTACTGACCTGTGTCTGCCAGCAGGCTGCTCGGCACAGGCAGCCAGGAAACGAAATCTCTGCAATGGGAGAGGTGGGAAGGCTATGGGGGACTGCATGACACAATCAAATAAAATGCACGAGCAGAGAAAGAGCCTGTCTGCAATGCCTAGAAAAATCTTCTCTGTTTTCTTCAGTCACTGTAGCTAGCTGAGAGCAAACAGCCTGAGCTCTGTCAGCTCAGCTGGGGGCAGTGATCAGCAGAAATTGCCACATGGAGTGCAAGGCACATGGAGGAGGGCACCAGCAGCTCTAATGTGCCATGTGCTTCTGGAGTGCCAGAGCACTGACCTCCGACTCATTTCTAGGGAAGCAAAACTCTGAGCTTGGGAGCTTGCAGTGTCCTTTCAAAACCCCAGGCTGTCCCTAGCATGCAAACATGGATTTGCAGCATCACTTGCATCTGGAAGCATTGCTCTGCAAACCCATTGACATGATATTGCAGCCAGCTTTAGGAGAAAATTTATTTTTCCTGAAAGACCCAGCTAGCACATCTATTTTTCTCGGGTGAGTTGAAGGAGGAGACATTAGTAATTTTCAGACCTCCTCTGACACTGAGCAGGTCAGACTGACAAAAGCAAAGCTACTTTCAGGGATCCACAACCCCCACCAACAGGATCTAGCCTGGGGAACCATCAGGTCAGTTCACATACCAGGATGCCACAGCAGAGCCATTGCACACCAATTTTCAATAGCTAACAGATTGGATTATATTCCCACTACCAAACTTAAGTTCAAATGCTTTGGCACTCCTCAAGATGACCCTTGCTCTTACTGTAGTGGATATTACATGCATAATCATATTCTCACATGCATAAGCATGCGCAAATAAATCAAGAGCAAAAAGTACAGGGTTAGCATCCTACTTCACCCAGAAGATGAAGCATCCCTCCTTCAGAGACAGTGTTACCCTAACTCAACCCAAGGAGAGATGCAGAGGTCAGGCTGTGATGGCAAATGCTTTGCTTGGGCATATTGATTAAAGAGGAAGCTGAGGATTTTCAATGTAAATCTTTCAAAGCCTTCCAGAGGGTAGGGTGCCTAATTCTATATAATTCTAATAAGAAGTGTCTTTCCAAATCCCTCAAGATTACAGTGTTCCTCAACTTCAAAAGAAAATCCGTTTATAATTTACTCCTGAAAGCTGTTGAGAGAGAATTTTGACATGGAGTTATCATTGCATTAAGAGTATTCAGAAAAAAATTTACCAGCTTCATTGTAATACCAAGCAATTTGTCTTGCTTATGTTTGGCACACTCTTCTACTCATTGTCTCCCAAGTAGTTCATAGAATTATTAGGGGCCTCTATTTGGGACTTTGGGTATTTTTATCAGTGGTCTTCCTTTGTATTTACCTTTGGTGCATTCGTACACCTCTGGTCTTCTAGTCTTTAGTTTGATTACAGAATTTTAGTTTGACACAGAGTGCTGAGAAGTAATTTGTTGTCACAGGTGAACAGGGCTTTGTGAGACAGATGTTCCAGGAACAGCAGATCTAGAAGGACTAGAAGCTTTATATAGTCCTGTAGTTTGTTTTATGGACTAAACAGTTATTCCATATTGTTCTTGATTGCTGGGAAATTGACTCAGTTATCTGTGTGATCTTTTGCAGACCTGTGCTCCAGTATTTCCAGAAATGCATGAAGCTTTTAAACATCTGCCTCATGCCTGAAACAACAAACACTTCCTGTCCCTCTCATTTTAACCTATTAGTTATGAGTCTATCAAATACATCAGTTCTAGAAGTCAAATGGCTAAAATTTCAACTTCTGCATTTCAGTAACAATATTAACCACGAAGCTGGTGGTTAGTCTGGATAATGGCTGGCTAGTGAGAGCATTAACAGGCTGTGGCAAATCTTATTAGCTCTAAATATCTTGAGAAAAGATACTAGACTGTTGATAATGACTGCTTTGTCAAGAATTATTGATAGAAGTATTTTAAGGAATAAGAAAATCACTCAAGGAAGAGGTTTTTTTCTTCCAACTATCAGTATTGTTGAAGATGATAGTGAAAAATTAGGCAGTGAGAAGCTGGTGCTGATAATCATTTAGATTTAGAGATACTGAGTAGGGCGGTTGCTGTGTAAGTGATATGGAAGTTGGTCTGTGTTGTGTTAGAACTCCCAGCTACATAACACTCATCTTCTTTCTTCTTTTCTCCAACACAAAATTAAGTATAGCAAATTTTTGAAATGAGAAGTTCAAATATTGAATGTGTTGAATTGTTTGAAAGGTTATGTTTCTCTTCACTGTAGCTACATATATAAAGAAGTCAGATTTACTGAATCACAGATTAAGCTGAGATGGAAGGGTCCCTTAAGGGTCATGAGTCCAACTGCTGGTCCAGCACAGGAGCATCCCCAAGAGGCACACCTTGTGCCTGAGAGCGTTGTCCAAACACATCTTGAACTCTATCAGGCTTGGTGCTGTTACCACTTCCCTGGGGAGCCTGTTCCAGTGCCCAACCACCCCCTGGGTGAAGAGCCTTTTTCCAATACCCAACCTAAACCTCTCCTGACACAGCTTCAGGCCATTCCCTGGGGTCCTGTCACTGTCACCACAGAGCAGAGATCAGTGTCTGCCCCTGCACTTCCCAGAGAATATCTGTGCTGACACCCAGAGAAGTCTGGCTGCTGATACACAGCAGTGTTTTTGTTCCTTGGTGCTTTCAGGAACAATAGGTAAATCAGAATATAAAATCTGTGTCTAGAATTCATCTGAAGTGAACAGAATAGGCAGCAAACACAGTTTTTTTATTTTATTGAAGTTTTCCAGCACTTTCTCTGTAGTTTATGGTTCTAGACAACTGTGATAATGTGGTTTTTACACAGAAAGAAATGGGATGCTCTCATAAACAAAAAACTACAGAAATGATCCTTGCAAGTGTCCAGACAAATCTTTTATCCTTCAAGCTGGAGGCGGTGGGAGATTTTGACAGAAACATATTGGAGAGTGAAGAGAAGAAGAGCAAAGTTTCTCTGTTAAAAGCTGCTTTCCATAACCCGAGGATTACAGACAGACATTTGCAGGAAGCTGTTGGCCTCCCACTGCTGCCACTTCAGAGGCCCAACACACCAAAGAGCAGGGCTAGGATTTGAAAAAATACTTTTTCCAAGAAATCAATGTGGTGATTCCTCTCCTGCTTGATCGCTGCACTTTTCACAGAGGTAGTGGGTTAGATTGCATTGCAGGAAAATCAGATTGCATTATAAAAATGGTGTATTTGTGTTTGGGAGAAATTACTATAGAGTGTTTAAGTCTAGCAAAGGCCCAAGTGGAGTTTTGCAGCTGTTATTCACCACAGCAAGTTCTTGCTGTCTGAGAAATGAAGTTTGCATCCCTATTTTTTTTTCTGCTTTGATAAGGCACTCTCACTGACTCGGCTGCAGTACCAGTGGGGATCCTTCTGTCAAGACATTTGTTCAGGATCTGTCAGCTGTAGCAAGCAAGTCCAATGATTGAATGGGACAGGGGAGCTGTCCTAAATGGTTAAATCTCTCTCACATTTGAATGACACTTGGCAAGCACTGCCACATTCTCTTATTGTTGTGCTTACTAACTTCCTTGAATGCTATTGGAAAAGATACACGAGGAATGAAAAAAGACATATCTCATTTAAAGCAGAACCCCGATTCTTGTTGCATGTATTCTAACACATCTCTTCTCACAGCCAAGAGCCACAGGCTTGCCCATATCTTCTGTACTCACCAGTTGTGACTGGGTTTCTCAAGTAACATGTTACTTAAAGTTGTATCTTACTGGTTTTCCTTGCTTTTTCTTTTCCTGCACCATAGGTTAAACATGACAACTTCAGTTTTCATAAAATGGCTTCAGTGCCCCTTCTTTTTATGAGGGTGTCTCACAGATTACTGTGCAATATTCTCTAGCAATATGCATGAGCAGGGATTGACTGGACTGACTGTATCACAGAGAAATTGCAGGTGGAATGGGAAGGCTTTCTTCACTTTCAAAAGGTTTAATTGCAGCCATGCTTTTTTACATTAACTTTAATTTTGAGGCTAATGGTTTGCTGTGCTGAAACACCAGGCTATATTATAAAACAGCAACTCATTAATGGGAGACCCAGTTGTGCCCTCCATCACACAGCCCTGTTTCCTGTGCTTGAGACAGGCCGTGATCTCTCTCCCAGTCTCAGACCTGATGGGCCCAGCATCCGTGCCCATGGTACCACAACTTATGGAGCACCTTTGAATTGTTGACTTGTGAGCTCAGAAGGCCTGGATAAGCTGCAGGATATGAAATGAGCCTCATCTCCAGTGCCTGTGGTCCTTGGGGTCTGCCTTCTCCCCTCCCACAGCTGGCAGGCAGGAGGAAAGGATTTGCAGCTTCAGCTGTAGTCCTTCATCCAGCCTGCCTGAAGTGGTGGTGGAATGCAAGAACCACTAGAGTTTTCTGACATTATCACACAGACAAAGAGAGGTGTGGGGAGGTTGGGCGAGGTGGTGCCTTGTCAGGAATGCATTGTCCCCCCAGGCAGGGCAGCTCTGGGAACCACAGATTCCTCCAAGCCATGGGTAGGTCTCAGTCTCTCCCCTGAGGTCATGTGCAACATGGCAGAGGTAGGATCCCAGGCTCCACATCTCAGAATGTGAATTTTCAGTCTAAAAATGGACCGAGATGAGGTAAAAATAAGTGAGGTAAAAACAAATAGAATGGCTGCACAGGTGAGTCATGGTGTCAGACTATCTTTGGGAGCCTATGTTCTTGCAGAGCTAATTCCTCTTTGTAATATTAAGGGTCCCAAATCTTATCTGTATATTGACATATTCATTAACAGTTTGTGTGTATGAATAATTCACCATCTACATACTATAGCTCCACTTTAAATGCATTGCAAAGCTTATATTAGACAGAGATTGACCTCTGCTGTGGTTAACATCAAGATTTATTGTTCAAGGAAGCTCCAGATATATTGACTTGATTCAAAGCCTGAAGGTTCAATTAAATTTGATACCGTATTAACAAAGGGCCACAAGTCACATTTCTTCTGTACTCTGCTTTGTGAAGGATGTCAGTTCTCTTTCTTTAATTTTTTTTCGGCTGGGGCTGGAGTATAACTGTGATTGTAAGCTGCTTGCCTAGCTCAGCCTGGCCTTCCTGTTTTATTTAGCTGCCTCTGGGATCCTTGCTAGAACATTATTAATGGGATGTCTTACTCTAGCCTGAAAATAGTATTTGTGTTTTCATCTACACTAGTAAATGTTTTTCTTTCTAGAGCCATTATTTCAGTGTAATGTGGCAGATTCTTTGCCTTTTTCACTTTAACCCAGGAGCAAGCCTACATTGAAAAAAACCCAAAGAAGATTCTTTTCCAATGTGCTAAAATGGAATGGGATTGCTAACAGTGTAAGGCAGGAACAGGAACAAAACACTTTGAATTTGCCTCTGCTTTTGGCCCTCAGAGTGGGAAGTAAATGAGGAAAGACGATTTCACAGGCAGGCTAGGGAGTATGACCTCCTCTCTAGCTGCTGCATCTGATAATGTTCCCATTTCTTTCATGATTATTTGTGTGACCTTTTTATCCCTTTCCTTTTTCCTTTTCAAAAAAATGCTCTGGTATCTTTGCACCATCACCATGTGCTGCACATTTCATTGCTAAGCAACAATCAGCAGTGCACAGCCTGGGCACCACACTTTTCCTTTCATCTCCAAAGCAGAGAAACTTTCCCTCTGTATTGCTGACATTGATCCTCGAAGGATGCGCTCCTGAAGTGGGGAGTGTGAGAAGCCGACCCTCAAGAATTGTGTGTGTGTGTGTGTGCACTCCAGCTCCACAATGCTGCTCTCACAGGGAAGGCTTCCCCAATTAGCCAGGAGCACACCCGCTCTCACCCATGCTTCATTGTGGAAGGGATATTAAGGACTAGAGCCATGTCCAAAGAGCCAAGATAACTCAGATTTGATGGGAATGGTCATGGAAAGAGTAATTATTAAAACCAAGGAAGAGAGGAAAGTAAAGGCACTTCTATTTCTTTCAATCCAAAGCCCTCCTAAAGGCACCAACTTGGAGTTTGCACGAGACCTTCCTGCACTTCCAGCAGCACAGAGCTAAAACAGGAAAAGGAAACCAAGGAGAGTTCAATAGGAAATGAACTGAGCAGGATCTTTATATTATGGGAGCTTACTATGAAATTAACAGCTGTTAAGGAGAAAAATTGTTTTTTAGTGCATGAATATAAATCTCTTCAGAGACAACTTACTCCTAGCCACAAAATGCGCAAAAGCTGGGGTAAGGAGTAGCATTTTGGAGGCAAGGATGGCAAATACTTGTTCTCCTTGAAGAGTCTACTGAAAAAGCTCCCAAATTACAGGTCACTCAAAGTCTTGAACCTTCCCAGCCTTACTTCTGGAACAATATTATTTCCTCTGATGTAGATTCTGAATCTTTAAATTTATTACACCACAGAGAGGACACAGGGAAGAAAATCAAACTGACTCTCTGAAGAGATTGTCACAGCCTCAGACTGACACCTGATTTTGGTCAGAGACTCCAACATAAAATGAAGCTTAGTGCTGCATCAGAGGCAATGAGAACAGACCAAAGTAAAGCAAGCATAATAAAAGTATCTCTGACCACACTGGTGTCTTCTTACAATGTTATGCATATGATATGCAATTACATGGTGTTAAAAATATTGTCCAGGTAAAAGGTAACCAGAAGTTGGTTCCAGCTAATAGAAATGGGAGAGTTGCTGTAAGCAGTAGTTAGTTATCTACATGAGGTCACTCACCATTACACTCAGCTAGAGTGCCTTAGCATATCCATAAATCTTACTCAAAGTTCAGATCCTGGTCTCTCAGCGTATGCTTATGAGTCTTAGTGGGTACTGGTGTAAAATCCTTTGTATGGGACTATAGGGAAAAATTCACCTTCTTGCCCAATATAAAGCAAGCGGGAGAAATTCCAGTACCTGCAGGACAGATTCCTGATAATGAAGGGTGTCTGATATATTGCTTGTTGTAATGGATGGCTCCAAGCAAAGTGTACTTAGGCTGCTTTTAAGTATCTGCTTTAATTGCTTCATCTTGCACTCAGCTTGTGGCATATGTGGCATCCCCCTGATTGTACAGAACTAGGAGTAGATAACTGCAAACCACAGGCCATTATCTATAGCTTTTCTTCATGTTGAGGGCAGATGGGGAACTTTCGAATCCATTCCTTCTCTTCTGGCCATGACGTGTCCTCAGAGAGAGGTGTTTGCACTGTCTCAGATAGAATTTAAGGGCATGCTAATGGTTCTTGTTTAGTACACCTATGTGACATGTTCTAAAAACCTGCCCTTGCAAAGGCAGTGTCCCTTTACACAGGGGAAACTGGTGAATCCTCTTGCTAACAGAAGAGGCTGCACAGCCACTGTTCTGCTCCAGTTCTTTTCTTGGAGAATATTTTAGTATTTGTCTCATTCTTTAAAATATTAATTCCCTTAAGTATGTTGAATGTGCCAGTACTTTTGATCTGCTCATAAATATCCCAGAAAGCATGGCTTTTGAGCACCGTGATGCTGGACCTACAAGAGCCTGTTAGTAGAGTGATGGTATTGTTTCTATTCCTAGTAACAATTTGGGTTAATGCTTTGTGGGAAAGAAGGAATATAAATGATAAAATCCTGTATTGTTCCTTCAAACAGGCAGCTGCCACAGCAATTTCAAAGTCACCACCACAGTCATGTCTGGCCAAAGAATACTGTGAAGTTCTTCCCTGTTCAGTTTTTAGATAAAAATAACAGATGGCTCCCATTGAAATCAAGGCACAGGCATAATCTCAGTTGCCTGTTACCTTTGGTGCAAGTGGCGCACACCAGTGACCATTCTTACATCATGAACAGCTAGTTGTGCTTTGCAAGCCCCACTCCTAACAGGCTTTGGCACAGCACACACTGGAGGCTATCTAACACACAGCTCCAACTGGGGGGAGACCCTGGAACAGGGTCTGATGTGCTGGTGGGCATGAGGCCATGGTGGCTCACTCTGAGTATGCTGATTTGATTAGAAGCAGCCCAGGACATCAATATTCATTTGCCTGTGGCTGTGTGGGCTTGCCATGGCATTGCAGAATCTCAGTTTAACATGTGCCCGATTGGGAGGTAGCTTGCTGACCTGTGAAGGCAAAATAAACTTTACCTATCAGGATGTGTCTGGCAGGTGCATTAACCTTTCCCAGTCTTTTACAGAAAGTGTGAGCCATAACCTCCTGCTCTAAATGTGTGGCTTTGCTTTGTGATTTCTATATAAGATGAAAACCAAGGGCAGAGAGCGTAAGGATGCCACAGCTGTTCATGGGTCAAACCCGCAGATGAGAAAAACATGCACTACCTTCAGAACTGCCATAAAACTAAAAGCTTTAAAAAAAAAAATTGCAGGCTATGTTTTTTTCCCAGGCTCTGAAGAAATTGAGGTTGCAAGATCTCTGAACTAAAATTGTCTGATAGCATTCTTTGTCAAGCTTTTCTCAACACATCTGGTTTTTGCATTTTTTTACTCAGATTTCTGAAACAAGCAAGCCATTAGAGCCCTGACTTCTTTGTTTATAATAGAAATACTCACTGACCCTTGACTGCAGAGGTTCTCTTGCACTGCTGTAGTAAATGCCAAGCGCATCTAACATATGTGCAATCCAGGAATGCTCTGTCTCCTTGCCAACAGTCTACTTCATGCCTGGTTTCTAATACTGCTATGGCTAAAACAGTTGGGGAATTAGACATATTGTGAGCAGTTTTTCTCTTTAGTGGGTATGTGTGTATCTGAAATGCTACTCCTCTCCACATTTTAATTGTACCAAATAACTGAGAGTAATATGTTTACTTAGCTCTTTTTAAATTTTTATTTGTCTTTTGAAACCTTTTTAGTACTATTCAGTTCTCCCCTAGAAATTAGTGGGAAATCATGCTCAAGATGTGGCAAAGAATGTTTGTGAGCTCCTGTTTCCAGTGAAACTGGTGGGAATTCTGCCATTGTCCTTCATGGAGACAGATTTCTCTGTGGGATTTTTCTGCCTTGTTTGATAAGGTTTTCAAATCTCTGTAGCTTAATATTTCATTCTGGCTGTGGGAAATATTGTATCACTTAGGGCGAGCTGCTCTAAATGGTTGGTGTCTCTCCATCCCCATTTCCTGATTGCAGGGTGTCCTCTCCTACTGATTCCCAAATAAACAGACCAGAAAAGAGACCATACCTACTGCCCTCCAGGTTTCTGACAGTTTAGTGAGTTGAATGGTCTTATAGAGGCATCAGAAAAGTACAGGACCACAAAATCAGAAGCTGGAGCCTCAGTAAGTGGGGGATTGGGAATGCCCTCTGAGAGGCATTATGGCCAATATGGCAGCTCCATTGACACAGGAAGAACCCTTTAATACTTCTTACAAATGAAGGCATTTTCACTGCTCTTAACTCATTATTTGTGTAAGGAGTATCCAGATGCCCTTAGCTACGTGTCCTTTTTTAACTGGGTGCTTAAGACCTGAGGTCTGTGCTCTGGGAGCTCACTCCTCTCAGGTCTCTTCTGACCCCCAACATCCCATGTGGTGGGCAGCTCCTGAGCTGCTGTCAGTGCTGCCCTCGACAGCACTCAGAGTCCTCATCCTGTCTCCTGTGTGTGCCAGAGCTGTGCACTGCCAGAAATGCATGGTCTGTGTAAAAAGATATGGGTCTAGAAGCTGGCAGGTGCCTGTGCATTCAGCACCACCAAGATACATCTGGGACTTCAAGAAGAGATAGACCCAGGAACTGGGTGAATTTCACCCCTTTTACTGTCTGAATTCACCTCACATTCCTTCTCCTGTCTTGTGTATCTGGGCTTATACATAGAGTCTGTGACCCTAAGGGAGAAGTCTGGATTGATTCTCAAAGGTTTATTTAATGAAAATTTTAGAAGTACCTCCCTGATTTTGTGAATGTTTAACAAATGCTGAACACATTTTCAGCCTGGCTGTGAATTTTCTGATACATTGACATTTTCAGTCTTTCCATTGAGATGAAGAAGGGGTGTCGGTTGTTGCCAGTATCTAGAGATCTGTAGTTTCTTTACCCTATCTGTAGCTTTGATCTACAAAAGTGCAGATTAAATACTGTTCAAGCAGCATATATAAAAATACCTTCCCCCCTAGAATTTGTGACTGTCATAATGACCTCAGCCTTGGACCTCTCTTGAAGTTTAATGGCCAGTTGGGGTTAATGTACCAAAGTTCCACCTCAGGCTATTAACACTCTCAACAGTCATTAATTCTCACAAAATGCCCAGGGTCTTTATTGCTGTTGCTTAAGTGATGCTCAAATGACTGTGAATATTTACACCCCTGCTGTGGATGTAAGAAATAGACCCAGTGCACAGTATTTCAGATGTTTCACTGCTCCAAAAGGTCTGAGTGCCTGGTAGTAATCTCTTCCACATCTGATGTTACTGAAGTAATTGTCAACTGGCCATCAACAGTAGTAATCTAAAATTGTGATTGTTTGTATAGATGTGTATTTTGCTTTTAAAATAAAAAGAGTACAGGCAGACTCCTTGCCCTGAAGAGTTTACACCCCGAAGTCTGTGTAAACATATGCTTATCTTTATTCAGAATACTTTCTAGGGGTAACAGGCATGTGCTCGTTTTTACACAGATACTTCTAAATAAAAGTCAATGTTGCTTGCAAATTTTTTTTCATCATAACACCTTATGTTTAAAGCTTTTTCTGAGATGAGATGCAGGGCTGAGCTGATCAAGCTCCTCACCACCAAACTCTCTTCCAAAAAGAAATCGTAGCATTGGCTGACAGATTGTTTAGGCAATCAGTTTTTGAAGAGAAAATGTTGATTCGTTAATAGGTATTATTATTTAAGAGGAAACATAGGGCTGGGACCAATCTTGTGGGACATGAGTCAAGTTTCTCTTCTCTTGGACAAGGATACTAGATCACTGTAAATAAACTGGTTGATTTCATCTTGAAGAGACTCAGAAGTTTTCATTCAAACAGCCTTCTCAGTGATTGTTTTGGAACTTCACTGCTCTGGGGATTGGAAGTTTACTTAAAATGCCCAGTAAAAATGTATTCATAGCCAGTTTGGGTCAATTTGTGCTTGGGCCAGCATTGGCTTTTAGACTAAACAGCTCTTGCTTTCCCTGATGCTTGTATATTGGATGTGTTTACAGAGAGGCATGATATCCTCTGTCAGCTTGTATTTTTCCAGGCTTAACATACACACTTTTGGCTTTCTGTTCACCTGATTATGATCTGCACTTGCTGCTGGCTGACACCTCCTAAAGGGTACACAACAGGCTGGGGAACTATTTCCAATGTTCTGGGTAGGGAAGTTCATGATATTTTGTCTCTATTGACATATTCACTTTGTCTATCTAGAATTGCACTTCCTTCCCAGAAGGTCAGCTCTTACTCACCCTCTGATAAACTTAGACTTTCTCCTGAATTTTCAGCTTGTAAATTAGTGTTATTGCTTTAATTCTTATTGTTAGCCATTCCATACATCAGTTATGTGTCCGATCTTGAACTTAGTGCTCTGAAATGACATCCTATTTTTATTACCCCGTAAGGTTGTTTAATTCTTACATCAAAACTGTAAACTGCTTACTGCAGGTGGGATGGGAGCTACTGATCACCCCCTAAACAAAATGTGAAAAGCTGGAGGGACATTTAAATTGGCAACTATTTAGGCCAGGGCCTTGGTCCTGTTGTTGTCCTGTGTGTCCCTCTGCTATTCATCAGGTCCTTTATTTGACATTCTGCTTCCACAGGGTTGGATTCAGTGCTTGGTTATGCACCGTGTTTAGGTGTGCATCCATGTTCCTTTGTTCTTTCCGTTTTGTTCTGGAGGCTCTTCAGATTACACTATCCCATTTCTCATTTTTAAATTTTTTAAAAAATTATGGATGTCTGTATAGCAGTGGGTAGACATTCTATAGTATTTTCCCCTAGAAATACTCTTTAATGAACTTTCTGTAGTAAGCCATGGTTCTTCTCCATTTTGTTCTTTACAGATGTCGTTAAAAGTGTCATCAAGAATGGCATGTATTTTAGACCCTGATCCCTTGATTCTGCTTCTACATCTACTACAGAGTTCTCCTTGTGACTCAGTCAAGCCACTTAAACACTGCATATAAGTAGAGGTTTGTATTTCTATACCTTGAAGGACCGTTTGGACACTAAGATCTATTAACATTTTCAACAGTTCAGACACCAAGAGACCCTAAGATGTGCTTTCATGCTGAAAAGCTTGATTATTTTTCCCCAACTGTACTAGTTGGCATAATAAAAATAGTCTCTTAACCTGCACACTTGTCCTGCATGTGTCCTTAGACAGCTCTGGTTATCGCAAAGCACCTGCATCTGTAGTGTAACTGAAATATAACTGAAATAGCTGGTTTTATATGGAAAGCATAGATATACACCAAGAAGCAAGGAGGACCCAGAAAAGGTGCTCTATTTTTGCCTGAGACAAGAGCCATGTAAAAAAGAATTCTGCTTTGCTGTTAATATTCTGATAAAACACTCTTGTTGCCTGACTAAAGCCATTTCCTAAAGTGATGAGCATGGTACAAATACTTAAAAAGAAATAAGAGAGAGGAAAATGGAGTTTTTAACATATTATCAAAAAAATTTTTAAAGGAAAAAAGAATGCCACACAATAGAAAAGACAGTAATAGTAGCAGAAGCAGCAATCTCTTGCCAAGGGGCAAAATTAATGTAATAGAAAGGACTCTTCTTACAGAGAACAGTCTTTCCTAAGGGCTTGCTCCGCCTGAATCCTTGGAGCACGCCTCTTTAGGACAAAGTATGCCATGATAAATAAGAAGAGGTTTAAATTACAGAAAAGAAAGAATGGGAAGAAGGGAAAATGGTGTGGCAGCTATATTAGCGTCACCTTATTTTAACACAAAGCGAGTAAAATCAAGTCAGTGAGGAAGGAAGACAAGGATAAGGAAATATCAGATAGCAGAAACACTGGGTGAAAACCACCCCAAACCTCAATGGATAGACAATAAATCAGTGCAAATACTGTACTTAACCTAGCCACAAAACCAGGTGAAGTGAGATGGCAATAACTGATGCAACTAAGCTACCCATACACAAAGATGGAAAAAGTAGGCTTATTGATCTATAGCATGAAACAGGATACTAGAAGGATAACAGAAACATGATAGAATACTAATTCCAACTGGAGTGCTAGTACTACAAGGATGCACATCGTGAAAGGAGTGCAGAAGGAATTGTCAAGATAATGTGGTAGCATTATATACTAAGAATATGGCTAGAAATAAAGAAATGTTAATTAACAGTATGGATAAGAGAGGATCAGCTTATGCCAAAATGTGTTAGGAAAGGATTCTGTAGTGGGAAAGGGACTGGGCTCTACAGTGAATGTTGGACTTGGGGTTGCTTTAGTATTACGAGAAGGATAAAACTACCTGGTGATTGTATCATTATGAGAGAGTTTAAATTCCACATTTGTAGAGTGGAAAACAGATTTTACATCCACAGAAGAATCTAATAATTTTTCAGAGTGGAAAATTAAAAACCTCATATTTGAAGATGCATAGTTTATAGTATTGTAAGTTGGTGATGGGCAAGTAGCAAAGTTGTTATACAGAAAGTAATAGAGAAAATAATGCACAGTCAGGTGATTACAGCACTGACCCAATTCCAATTTAAATGAAATAGCAGTATTTACAAAGACTAGTTGGTAGTTGTGGTATGAGGCTCTAAAGGGGATGACTATTATCATAGCAATTCAGTCTGAAGATCAAAGACCCAGAACTGGGGTAGAGCTTTGGTCTGAAATTCATATTCTTAGGCAATAGAACTCCAGACTTCTCTAGAAAAATAGTTCTACTAAACAGATTGCTGAAATGTGTCAAAGGATCTTTGAGATCAGAGTCAGAACAGATTGGCTCAGAATAAGAAACCACAACTTGGAGGACTGAAAGCAGAAGACCAGAATGTGAATTGAGAACAGCAGGGATAATTTAGACCTTGTAAAATCAAAAGAAAGAATTAAAGAGTCTCCAGCCTTAATCAATAAAGACCTAGGGGAAAAAAAGGTAAGGACTCTATTTAAAGGTAGTGTAGGAATGGTCCCCAAACAATTAATACTTTTTTCTCAACCTCTGAGGACAAGCAGGTGGAACAGAGATGTGACAGCAGGACTGCTTATGGGAAACAGGATAACAGAAAGTGGAAATGGTTCCGCAAATGCTGGCTCAGAACTCACCAAATTGATATGCCCATCTGAATGGAGGCCAGTAAGAGTAATTTACAAAAACATGTTAAAGGGCAAATTTAGCAGCCACAGACCAACTATTCTGATGTGCAATATTTTAGGGAAAATGAGAGCAATGGGGCATAACAGACAATGTCATAAAATACAGTATCTGCTTACCAAAGGGGGACCAAGTTTAAGGCTTCTTTAATGACTGAATTTTTTTTTCTGTTTTTTGGCAAAGAAAAAATAGCAACACAGTAGCTGCAGCCTACCTCTTCTTCAGTAAAATATTTCATATAATGGTTAGGTATTCCTTGAGATGAGAATTAGTACAAGGAAATCCTCAAAAGGCAAACAGTGATAGATTATGCTGAAAGGGAAACTAGCACTCTAAAACAAGATTCCAAATGATGTTCCTTAAATACTTTTATTAGTGATCAAGAAGTCAATGTGCAATAATTAAATCTGTTAATGGTACAAAGCATACCAACAGGGCAAATTCAGTAGAAATCTGGTTAACTTGATACCTGCAATTATAGAGTGGAATTAGATAAGCTAAAACAAAATCCAAGGTGATTCTTTAAAGAAGGAATAACAAGAATGTTTGCTACCCATTGAAAACAGCTAGGAAAAAAGAAAAAATAGAAAAAAATAGATGGGTTTGTATTTTTCAGTCATAGGATGTCTCTGAGCTACTGGTGTGACGAAAAAAAAATCTTATATTAGGCAGTATCAGGAGAAGTATTTCCAGTAGAGAGGGGAAAGCACTTATGCACTCTTACATGTTACTTGGAATCACTGCACTTTTATGTTCACCAACATTAAAGAAAGAAAAATTAAAGAAAGAAGTACAGAAAAGTGCTGCATCACAATACAGGAGTAAGGGGCTTTTGTTGGGTTTGGTCAGTCAAACAAAAGCAGACTTAGAGGAGATGAGATTAGTGCCTATAAATGCATTGATGAAGTAAGGAGAAGAAAGCTGTTTAACTGAAATGAAAATGTTCACTACCCCCCACCCCCCAAAAATATCCATTAGTAAATTTATGCTACACATTAAAAGAGGGCTCCTGTTTGCCTGGGAGTTTGTAGTGTACAAAAATCCTGTCTTTTTTTAAAAGATGGAGCTTGATAAATGTAAGGAGGGGATTATGTAGGTAGCCAGAAATAACAAAGGACTGGATATATGACCCAGGAATTCCCTCCCAGCTTATCCCTGGATTTTCTAAATTTCTATAATGAATAAATTCTCTACTTGAAATCTGCACCAGGTCATTGGACCTGGGAAAAAAGTTATTAGGGATTCAGATTAGCTGAGCTTGGTTTTAGCTGCAATATATGCACACAGGACTAAAACTTGCTTGTGTTGTTCTGGGGAAACCACACAATAATATTTCTCTGCGCAAGGTTGAAGTCAGAAGAATTACTCCATTAGAAACCACAGTTTCTAGCTTCACATCCCCTCGTGTGCAGATGGAGTGCAGAGCACTGTTTCCTAGCAACTACTAAGGACCACTGGCTTTATAAATCAATCTCTGCCAGGATATCACAGAAACCACGATAAATGGGAAACATTTCGTAGTCAGAAAGCTTTCTACTTCCTCCACTTTCTGGTCTGCACGGAGAAGTCTTTTCAAGAAGTAGATAATATCAGCATTTCTACATAAGTGGACTGAATTCAAATCCTTGTTCAGGTGACTTGTTTTTCAGCTCCCCTGGGGTACATGTCCTCATGCCCATGAATGGTCCTACTTTAAGATGTCATTTACTGGGCTTTCTCAAAAACAAAATTATATGAAATTTCATTTGGAAAAAAAAGCAAGAAAATGAAATGCAGATAAGGAAGGAATGAATAGCACTAGAACAACTAAGGAGCCCTGGGAAGAGGGAGAGGGTGTGATTACAGTCAAAGTCTGCAGATGCAACTCTTCCCTTTCTATGCAGTAAATTAACTTTCAGTGTCACATTAGTCTATAAAATTCAAGTAATATCTGATTGACTGGACCATCCAGTTCATTTGATTATTTTTCGCTATGAAGAATTTCTACTGATTTCTCTGTTTATTTATCCACCTAATTTTGCAAGTTTCCAGAATCTTCTGATACAGCTAACAGTATGAACTGGGATTTTCTATGTTAGTACATTGGAAAATCCCATTTTCCTTTTGTGTAAAGCATAGGAGAGATGGTCTCTCTGTCCAGCAATTTTCATAAAGGTTTTGGATCAGAAATACACCAGAGACTTTTTCACTTTGGTAAGACCCTGGTCTTACCAGAGTGAAATCAAAATCAAAATGCTTACAAAACCAAAATGCTGAGAAGCTCCCAGTAACTTGTAAGGGGAGAAAAATAACTCTCCTAGTACATTTAAAAATAAATGTTACTGAAGGGGTGATTAAATAAACAATTAATATTTTAGTCTATAATTTGATTGTTATATGTTTTAGCAGCCTGTTGTGCCAATCTCTCTTCTGATTCGGGAAGAGTATTGACTATTTAATTTCTAGGACAGAGTGGTGTTCATTGTGAAATCATAGCATCAATCTGAGAACGCTTTGTGTGTCATCTTTTTTCATGAACACATAACTGAACAGGAGGAGTTAGTGAGTTAAAGATTAGTTTCAGAACAGGACTACTCAGGATACTAAACTTTGTGACTAATGATATCATTTGAGAAATCTGGTGCTTAGACCGTGAGCTCTTTAAAATCCGAAATTGTTTACATATCACAGGAAAGAAGCCATGCACTTTTGTGGTGTCATATAGTGTGCAGTCTTTCTGAGTAGGAAGTAAATTTAAGAAGGGTAACATTCTGCATTTCAATTTTTTTCTTCTGTTTTTGCAAACATTTTAGAAGTTTCTTTTCACCGAACTAATTCCAATTTGTTAGTATTAGTAATATATTGTTGCAATCTCACAAGTTATTTCCTCTTTTAATTGTGCTGTTTATTACTTTGGCTGAATCACTCTATTCAGAGATTGGTTTGTGTTATACTAGCATCTCAGCTTATTCTTTGCCTTTTCTGTTTAGTTCTTTTGAAGTAGATATACTTATGTCCCCATTGTTCGATCGACAAAGTATGCAATTACAAATCTTTGGTCTTCTGGTGTGTTTAGCAAATCTTTTCAGTGTATGATTTACCACCTGTGGCTTTTCTTCATCTCTCAAAAATGCTATTATCTGAAATGGCCTATTCCTAATTGCAGTGGGTTTAATTTCTTGGATACACAAGGGTCTGTGTCGGCTACTGTTGTTTTCTGGACATGTTGAGAAGAAATGGGTGTCCATGTACAGACGTTTCTAGAAGGGGCAAGAATTTTACTGCATGTTTCCCCTTAACAGGAATGGATGTCAGCAGGTTTACAATAACATTCCTGGAATTATTGCCCTCCTGAGAAGAATTTCCATTCCAGACCATCTCTATTGGAGATCTCTATAAAGATGCTGCCCCAGCCATATCTCTTGCAGTTGGTACTCTGTTTGAAATGTGTGGTGTCACTGGAAAACTCTGTCTCGAGCTGAGAGTGTTACTGCTGTTTTCAAATAAGGGTTTGACAGTGGCATATGTGGTAGTATTTATTTTAAGAAGTGAGATGAAAAAATAATACAAAAGAGAGAAGGTTTGTTAACAGAAAGCACCTGGTAGCATGCACAATTGAACAGTGCATCTATATATTCTAATTTTTTCCAGAAATGTATGGTGCCATCATTATTTGTAGAGTCATGTTGCTAATTTGTGAACATTTGGAGAACTGTCAAATGTTTTTGTGAATATTTATGAGTCCTCAGTGTTTCACTGCTTTTAGCACAGGTGGTCATTTGCCCAAAAATTCCTCTAGGAAATGTACTATTTACTGTTCACCATTCATCTTTCTATTGCTTAAAAGGTTTGTCATCCAATTAGGAAATAAAATAAGTAGGCTGTGAGGCAGGACACAGAGTAACCCTTGCAGTGGACAGCTGAAATGAATAGCTTCCAACAAGCCATGTGCAGAATATTATTTCTTTAAACAACTAAGCAAATATTTATCAATTCTAAGGCCTCCAGGGCACCCATTATCTTTGTATTTTCCTATTTATTCACCATCTACTACAATAGAATTGCAAACCTTGTAAAGGTCTTTAGGCATATAAAAATGTACAATAACAGAGATAACAAATGCTATTTAAGAAATCTATATTGGATAGTAGACAACTCAGAAATAAAGATTAGAAATGAATTTCCTGCAAGGAGGCTTACTTCAAAATAAAAATATTGCCAAATCCTTATTTCTATGCTCAAGTAAGTCCTCAAGCTGAAGTAAAGGTTCTAAGGCTGATTATAAGATTTCGCTCCATAGACTGGGCACTTGTATTTAACCAAACCAGAAAGAAGTTTACAGAACTGTGAGCTGTGTGAAATGAACTGCAGGAAGTGTTTTTAATGATCATGGAAAAGAGAAAATTTTTCAGAACACAGACTAAAACTGTTGAAATGTGTTTTGGTGTAATGTTTTAATTCTAAGTTTTGATTTTCATCCGACCATTAACATTTAATGATGACAAAGAGAAGCAGAAAACTATTTAAAAATATTTTTTTCTCGATAAATCTAACACAGGGGAGTCTGGTGCATATTTTGGGCTTGCATTGTAACCACTCACACACCCTATGATGACAACCAAAGATTAGGTATGCATGTGTTACATCATATGGTTTCAAATGTTAATACTCAACAATATTTACTGAATTAGTTACCTCCTGTAGTTTATGAACCGTCATAGTTCTTTTAGATTTATTCACATCTTTGCAGCAAGTTAAAAAATTAATTTTATTTTTCATTTTTCTATTAAACTTCCAAGCCCTTGTTACCCCAGGTTGATGTAAAACTGTGGAGAAATTTTGTAATTGCTAATGGCAAGAGTGATCAATCAGGCTTTTATGAATCTTCCAGAGAGCCAGATCCCCCAGACAAAGACACTTAAACAGAATCACATAGAAGATAACTAACTTCAACCTTTGCCTTGGCAATCCCCCACTCTTCCAAAGGAACCTATGGTATGCAAGCCTTGTCCTAACTCCATTCAGAGAAGCTAATGTTCAGAGCTGTTTGCTTTCTTCCTTTCAGATGGTTGACTGGAAGACAGATAGTACCTTTGGTGAGGTCAAGATCTTGAGGCCCCCTGGGTCTGGCAGATGTCTGGTTTTCAGTCTTTCCCCACTCCATCCAACTGTGAGCTGATGTCCCAAGGGATTTCATTGAGTCGGTTTTTGTAAATGAGCTGGATTTGTGATCTGACCAATGCTGCCCTTACAGAGACGATGTTAGCTGCACAAGGTCCTTTTCTGGTGTGTGTCTGAGACCAGCACTGGATAAAGGCCCTTATGAAATGCTGCTTCTTCTCACAAAATTCTTTCAGGTAACGTGGTAGTACAATTGTCTGTCCTCACAGATGTCCATACAAAAGATTTGTAAGTTTGTTTGGCCTGTAAGTGTGCTACTGTTGTGCTTACAGTAAATTTTATAGAAACTTTAGTTAAATTTAAATCAAGCCATTGATTAAATGTTAAATGCTGTTAAACCCTGTCAAATCTGAGGATAAGTTTGGCAATAAGGTTCACTCTGAATCTTGTGACTCAACAGGAGGGGATCCCTTATTCCTTTTTATCCTTACTCTTTTCCGTCCTTATCCTTTTTCATCCCCAGCCTCCATACAGATAATTTTTTATTGATTTTAGTTTTAGATTGATTGATTTAGATTTAGATTGATTGCTTCCAGAATAGCTGCTGCTTCTGTGCAGCCTGGGGAAAATGTCACCTTTCTCACTTTCTCACACTTCAACATACAGAGCCAGCATGAGTTAGTTTGGTTGGAGCTTCTAAATCCTACTTTGGTTTCAGGCAGACAGACTGAGAGTAGGACCCATTTTATCCATTCTTCTTGACAGCTTCAGAGGTTACTGCATACGACATCATGGTTTTGCATAGAAGTGGCAAAATTCAAATCTACTGCTTTTTTAAGGGCAGAGTGAAAAAGCAATGCAAGGATAAATTTGGAGCACATTTCAAATTCACTTGAATGCTGCACAAAGGCAGGGATGGAAAGAGAAGGATGTAGGGCTTTTCTCTCATCTCAAGTGTGATCTCAGTCCCACTGAAACTGATGGAAATCTGACTGGATTCAAGGCTCATTGAACCTGGGCATACTGAAGAGCAATTAAAGCTCAATATTTTTTACAGAAGATGATCCTGTCCTGAAGCCAGCAAACAAACCAAACAGAGGCTAGTAAATCCTCTCCTGGATAACAATGGCTCTCTGCTTATCAGCCCTTCAAAATTCCTGTTTATCAGCACCAGGTTACTGCTGGACTTTTTCAATTCTGCTTGTTAGTGTCTGATCAGAGGCTGCCTTTGTCCAGCTTTAATTATGCATGAAACCCAAACAACTATACCATTATGGCTAGAATTTCTTCCATTGTTTTAAAAAGGTTTATATAATCTTGCAGAACAAGAGAAAACACAATTACTGTCTTACGTCAAACATAAGAAATACAACCAGCTTTGGCCATAAAAATAGATGTATTTCCATGGTTTTTTACTCTTTTTCATGTTGCTTCAGCTTCTGTTTTTAAAAATCTCCTGGTGAGGCAGATAAGCTCCTAATTCTATTAATATTGTTATCAAAATTTGTAAGATAAGTGAAGCTTGCAATTTAATGATTTATCATCCTAAGAAATGTAGGTAGAGTGTGTCTTTTGTACTCTGTAATCAGCACTAGAAGACATTGTACTCCTAAGGAGGAAACTTTCTGCTTAACATATCTACTCGCACAAAACTCTTGGTCAAACAGCAAAATATTTTTCTTTGACTGAGATCACTTTTAAATAATTAAGAATCCAAATAAAAAATTTGCATAAACAGAGACTCCACTGATGTCCTCTCGTGTTGATGCAAGGGCCTGTACTTTTCAGAGCAGTCAGAAAAGCATCAGATCTAGAAAGTATTTCTAATGCCTAAAATTTGGTCACATCACATTCTGTAGACATGCTTCAGCACCTCAACGTCCTTCTTGCAGTGAGGGGCCCAGGACTGGACACAGCACTCGAGGTGTGGCCTCACCAGTGCTGAGTACAGGGGGACAATCCCTGCCCTGGTCCTTCTGGCCACATCATTTTGGTCCAGGCCAGGACGTCATTTGCCTACTTGGCTACCTGGGCACTCTGCTCGCTCATGTTTACCTACTGTTGACCAGCACCCCCAGGTCCTTTTCTGCTGGTCATGTGGAGATTAGTCAAATAAAACTGCTATTTGTGAAGGATATACAGTGCCTGCCAAATTGCAGGAAACAAGCCCTTATGGCAAACGCTAAAGTCATAGATTAGATATTATCAATACTTGGCATTTTCTCTGGATTGTTGTAAAGTTCAGGAATGTTTGTCGAAATCCTAGTGCAGGTGCAAATACAAACACTGACACCACCTCTAGATATTGATTAGTTGCAAAATAATCTTTTTTTTTTTTTTTTTTTTTTTTTTTTTTTTTTTTTTTTTTTTTTTTTGTGCTTTTTTTGTGTGATGAAGCGCTACAAAATCCAGCCATATTTGTGCTGGTACTTCCCACATATGTTGGAACATCTGTTTGTTGACCAAGTTGCTTAAAATGCTCATGGGCACACTAAATCTTTGTTTCTCAGCAAGGAGTAAATTAAAAAGTCAGATTTTATAGGGTTGATTCTCTGGGTAGAAGGATATTATTGGCTGATTTTATTTATGTCTATAATTCATACAAGGGATGCCTTAGACATTGGATATTTTTAATATGCAGGAATCCAGCCTATGTCAATTGGAGTAGACGTAAAATATGATTCCCACTATTTGTGGTCACTAAAGGACCACTTTTAATAAATCTGCTGATGCAAGTTTCTCCTTGGCTTTACAAGTGGCCTGCCTTAACTGTACCTTTCATGATCACAATTTTCTAAATTAGTTCCCAACATTCTGCTTAAAAAAATTCTTTGGCAATGTTTTGGAGCAGCTGTTCCAAATATATTAGTAATAATGAGAAGATTTCTGTATGTTTGGGAGCCATTTGGGACCTGTTGGATGGGAGAGACTTCAATACAAAAGGCAGTATTTTTATTACTTAATGTTTTTTTTAGGGAGGTGGTCTTACCATTTCAGAAAGTTCTGACTTTTGACATGCAATATGACCATCCTCTGTTGGTATGTTATATTAAGCAAAACCACTTTCAAGTCTATAATGCATTCTCTTTTAATGGGATCCACATCAAAATAGAAAATGAGCACTTTAAGAATTGAGAGGAGGTAGTAGTACTTATGAAATTGTTCTCATAATTCTTAAGGCATTTTTTTCTGTGTCTCAGTGAGGTGAATGCAAAGATGAAATTATCTTTTACAATCAGCATTACTTAGAATCTTGAGGTCTATGCTATATTTATTCCACTGTACCACCAATACACAATGATTTAAACATTTGTTTTGGCTTTTAATCTTTGCTCATATATGTACACCTCCAAAATAAAAACCAGTGGAGTATGCATACCCATAAATCTGTCCAACCTTCCACTCTTCTGAGATATTTCAGTAAAGGCTTGACGCTTGTAATCAGAACTGGGTTTGGATGCAGCCTTCAATTCATTTAGCAAACACCCTTCCCCCTCTTTTCCATATTCCATCCTCCCTCTTTGTTTCGTTTTTAAACCTGAAGGTTTCAAGCAGCAGAGTACTCCTTTGAAGGTGCCTGAAGGAGAAGCCTGGCAGCAGTAAGAGGTGCATTCTTAGACTAAACATCAGTTATTTTCTTTTGCACCGTAAGCACGTTGATTTAACATTTTTAATATGCTATAGTGAACAATGCGTGTTTTCTACTCCTCAGAGCTTCCCATCTCTAAACACTGTGTGACACCTACTCCATCTTTTCAGCTACTGATACCTCATAGTGCCTTCTTATCTCTGCCCTGGGAGGGTCTGCTGGGCTGGTGAAGTCTGGTGATAAGAGGTGTTGGGACAGCCCAACAACTTCCTGCAACCCCTTAAAGCCAGTTTCAAAGATGGTGATGGTTTCCTCATGAAATAGTTAGTGATACACCATGGGGCAGTGGCCACAAATCACAGCTCATGATGTTCATTCTGAAAACTGGGAAAAACATCAGAAGAACATCACAGCACTGAATATGTCACCCAGAGAGTCTGAAATTTCTACACCTTGCCTCAGTACTGTACGAGAGCCAAAGTGTGAACAGTACCTTAGCACAGCACTCAGCTCTGCAGGCAGGAGGAGAACATCAATGCCTCCCAGGCCAGCTGGAGATGCTCTGCCATGCCAGGACAGTGTGGATAATGGTAGAAATGGTAGTTGTGGGCTTAGGGGATCATTAGACCAGGTGGGGTTTTGAAAGCTACTGGATGATTCAGAGATGTATCTGTCTGGGAGGGATGGGATCACTTGCACAGGGTTTATTCTTTCACAGGACTCTTCCTTGCAGTCTCACTTCCCTGTATGTAAATAGTATTGGAACCAAAATAGGGAAAAAATTCTTGCATGCCACACAAAGAAGGACAGCATTTAAAACAGCATGACAATTGGTCTGGCTAGGCAGATGCTCAGTTAAGTCAATGCTATGTGGTGTGTTCAGCAAAGAGAGTTCATGGTTTGAAACATGAAACTGACCTCTGTGTAATCTATTTGTGCTGCTCCATTGGTCAATAATTTCTATTTAACCCAGAGAAAATGTCCCAATTGAAAGGAATGATTTCAGTTTAGTTACTCTGGATTTGAACAGTGTATCTGAGATCAGAACCTGGCCCAGAGGCTATAGGAATAAATGGGATTGGGAAGATATATTGTTTTGAAAAGAAAAAGGTAATTTGATATACTGGGCAGCAGGAGAACTATTACTGTGATTAAAGACATTTTTCCTTCTAAGTTTGTGTTTGCAGGATATATTATTTATTGCTGGGATATGGCAGATTATTAGATTTTTCAAATTATTTCGGTATTTGATTATGAAGCCAAGTTTCCCTTTTGAGATTTTCCTGGATTTAGTGCTTTTTTGTTCAGCATAGAATTTTCACTGGTTTGTGTTCTTAAAAAAAAATAAACACTTTGTTGTTATTACTACCAGTATTGAAAAATGAAAGTTATATTGTATTGGGAAATGTTTCCTTCTTCTAAGATGACATGTTCTTGCTCTTTGAAAGGTAAAGGTGGAAAATAAGCCCAGATGTTATTTTTTCTAGTGCAGGAAATTTTTAAGCTCTAATTAAATAAATGATCAAGTATTAAAACCTTTCTTTCTTTAATTTTTCTAAGCTGTAATTTCTTGTCTCCTGCTTATTTTTTCAGATTACTTGTTCCATATCTCATATTTTTCTTGATATTTGGTCATACGGCAGTAGATTCTGCTGTAATGAACTAATTTTGAAAGACAGCTTAAGAATATCACTAGATATTAGTTACCATTACACAATAAGCCTTTTAAGTTCTTGGCAGATGGAACAAACAAATCATTAGAAGTTATCTGACAGACACCACTGTCAGAGCACCATAGATTTGTCTCTTCCACTTGCCTTTGGGTAAGAAAACCCACAGAACATTTTCTGTCAAAGCCTGCTTTGACAGAACTGGACAAAAACAGGTTGATGAACAGTCTTTTCTCAGAGATCAGTTCCACTTCCACTGAAACACTCCGTGACAACCCATCCATTTCTAGTGTTTCTTTTTTGAGGGAAATTTTGAAATTGCAAGGTTTGCCTTTACCATTTTATTTTGTGGGGATTTTAAGTTCATGCATTTTACTTTGCAGATGAAGTGGCCTAAGAGTGTGGATCTGGTCATATATTATTGCTCATCGGACAAATAGCACCTGATTAGGCCATAGGAACTTGATTGTGTGTAGTGATCCCAGAGCCTTTGTCTGTGGTTTTGGAGGGCAAGGGCTCAAACCAATCTCTTCAGAACTCCCAGGGCTGACTGTCTGTGGGTGTCAAGGACTTGAAGTAGTCTCTTTTCAAAGAGAGGAGAAGAGCAAGTGCTGTGTACTTGGGGAAGGGGCTTGGCCACTTGCTTTGTTTTCTGTCATACTGCAGCTTGGTGCTGGAGCCAACCTCTTCACCTATTTGAGAAAACCTTTACCAATGTGTGTTTCTCGGTTTCAGGTGAAATCACCGAGAGGTGATTTGGAACTTTAGATTTACTTCCTCAAAAGAGAAAAACTGCTAAACTCCCCTGTTTGAAGGGGGGTGGTTAAAGCTGATGCTGAATGAGCTGCAGTAGCCCCAAGCTGCCTGCCTGTGCAGGGGGAGGCAGGAGAAGGATGCTGGCAAGCTGTCCAGGCACAGAGCCGGCAGCAGGCTGAGGCTGTGGGAACAGCTGTGAGCAAGCAGGCCTGCAGAGATCCCACGAGCTGCACCCTGGAGAGCCCCTGTGATGCTCCTGTCACTACCTGAAATGGACTGAGCTGCTCGTGCGGCTAGGCACGGCCCCGAGCCCAAGTCCCTAAATCCCTCGCAAGGCCAGGCAGCCTCTAGCTAGACTGTTTTCTCCCCAAAAGCAGACTTTGCAATCTGTTCCATGTTCTGTGTGTGTGTTTGGAGACCAAACGGAGTGAGCAAGATAAAGGAAAGCAATTAGATTGGGCTAAGGTGCTACTTGCATGAAATGTTAAAGCATTCTGCTATCTCTTTATCTATTTCTAACAGCACACAAATTCATGCAATATTTAAAGAACTCCCAGACTTTGACACAACAATAATTTAATTTTTCAAATGCATTTATAATGGAAGTTTCATCTGCCAATAGATCTTTTTCAAGAGGCAGAAGGTACAGGAAAGAAAAGGAGAGATAAAGTCATTGGAATTAGATCACGACGTTGATAACAGAAAGAGCTGCAGTCAAACTTGTGTGTTTGCACACTAAAAAAACCAGGAGTGGCATTTGTTCCCTATGCTTCAGAGATCTTCATTGTGTCTTTGTCATTTCAAAAAAGAAGCCTGTGTTGCTTCTCTCAAGGCACATCTGCAGCCTGCCGTTTCACTGCAGAATGTGAAATCACACCAGCACAGAGCAAAAGAGAAAAGGGAAGGTGAAAACTTGGAAAGAAAACATGAGAGAGGTGAACTGAAAGAATAGCAGCTTCAATCTTTCCCTGGTTCTCTGATGCACTGTTTTCTGCTCATCCAACCCCCCCAAACAGGCCTACCTTCAATTTAGCTGTGGTGGTTAACCCCTTTCTGCTTTATTTTTCCCTTTATTTGTCCAAGAATTGCACCCACCTTGGTGTTTGAGGTGCTAATCTAGTTGTTAATGCTGATGTGTCAGGGTGTTGGGGAAGGGTCAGCAAAGCAGGGCTGAGCTTATGCTTGCATCTATATCTGTATCTGTCTATCCACACATACAAAAACACGCTAGAGATAGAAATCAGTGGACATTTTTTATTCACAATTGGGAGAGTAATTTTCGAGATAACAATACCAAAATAACATTGGAGTCAGTTTAGTTTTTTCTCCTTGAACAGCATTGACACTTCCAGATTCTCCACATTAGCTCAGAAGTTAAGTATCTCAAAGAAATGTGATTAAATGGAGACTCTTACAACAAATCCCTGTGGAGGTCAAGTGGGAAATCTGAATTCTGTTGGAGATGCATGGGAAGAAATAAGCTGAGTAGTATGCAGAAACCACTCTGACAATGGAAAAGACCTTTCAGTGAACTGCAGTTACTCAGTACCTCAGACAGCATTCACCTGTGCATCCCATCCACTGGGAGCTCTAATGCACACATCTATTTAGCAGTCTTCTGCTGGTTAAAATGGATGTGTTTCTTCACTCATTTAATCACCAGCCACCTTCCCATAAGTAACTCTTTACTTATGAGCATGTTAACTCGGGCTGATCAGAGCCGTGAGTAGGAAATGTAATTTTGTTCTCCAATTGCCCTATTCATTATCCTCCTCAGCATTTACATTCTGCACATTAGGATGCTGCATATAATGTGATCATTTGCTATGTGGCTGTGACTGCCAAATACAATGAACAAAATAGAGTCTTCTGAGAGAGTTATTCTGCATACAGGAAAAGCACAGCTTGTTTTAATGGGTTCTAAAAGTGATCAAGTGTAGAGCAATGTTTGCATAATACAGAGTCTTTGTTATCAGTCTTCTTTTATACATAGAATAAAGTTGGTTTATATGTACGTAAGTCAAACGATTCATGAAGCAACCTATGACTTCTCAGACCAGGGTAGGTCAAGATGTAACATTGTACCATAGTGCTTTGTTTTTAATAGGTCCAGGGATAGGCCAAAAGAAGAGGGTGTTTTTCCCCTCCTCAGATGATTTCAGATATAAAAGTTTTATCAGTCTCTAGGAACTGTGGAAATACAAAACTATTGTGCTTTACAACCCCCTCCCAAAAAAGAAAAAGAAAAAAAGGAAGCTGCTTTGATCCAGCCTAGGCAGAAAACTGAAGAAAGCATTTATTTAATCTTGAAGCAAGATTTCAGAGGAGCTCTGGCTTACCAAGATTCCTTCTGCCATTCCGTCTCTTTTCTTACTCCTTTCTTCCTCCCTCCCTGCCTCCCTCTTTGCAAGGATTGGTGTCAGGGTCTAGAAACTTTAAAACATAATACTGATTGATGTAACATATTTTTGCAAAAATGTATTTTTTTCTGAAGAGATCCTTTCATGTAGAAGAGACATGGGACCATGGAGATAAAATTCAGGTTAGAAAAGGTATTCGCAAAAGAGCCTGTATATTTGCTTGAACAGCTATGTTTTTTTCTGCAGTGTCCATCTCCATAGCTGAAATTATACAGAGGAACGAATTATTATCATGAGAAGAAAATGAACAATTAATCTGCTTTTTATGTAAGTGAATTTCCAACTAAAAATTAGATATTAAATGACCAGTGTCATATAAATGGTATAAGACATATGAGAAATGTATATACTTCACAGCCTTGTCAGAAGCACTCAATTCTGTACATCATGTACACCTGAATTATTCATCCATTACCTGGCCTTTCGTCTGAGGTTTTTTATGCTTGGAAACAGTTCCTGTACAGATCTCCTGCACAGTTCTTTTACATGTAGGAGAGGTTAAGCCCAATGTCTGCAGCTCAAAAGCAACAGAGGCTGCTTTGACACTGGCACTGCTCTACTACAGTAAAATCTATTCTTACTTGAATATAAATTCATGCAGGAATCTTTGAAATGTGCACACTTTAATTAAAAATTACTAGGCATTTTTGGAAAGGAGTAGTCTCAAAGACTAATCTGCTAACTTCTGACTCAAATTTTTAAATTCCTTTGGCTATCTGTGGACCTACAGATTACTGTAGAGCATACAATGTTGTATTGCCTATGCAATCCCTGCACTGATGGTATTACGATGTGTGTGTGTGTGTATCCCAATTTTGGGTTTTTTTTTTGGTTGTTGTTGTTTTTTGGGGGGGGTGGTTTTTGGTTTTTTTTGTTGTTTTTTTGTTTGTTTGTTTATTTTTTCTTTTGTTGGTTTTTTCTTTTTGTTTTGTTGGGGTTTTTTTTCATGTTAATGTGCAGTACATGATCCTTCCAAGTTCTCCACATTTCTGAATTCTTTCTGTTCACATTTTTGGCCAGGAAACAGAAAGTCAGACATAAGGTAGAGCTTTAAAAGGGGATGAGAGGCATGGTTCATAAGGCAGCTTCATGTCCCCATCAACAGCTGCTGTACTGCTACAGCAACAAATTGCACATTCTCTCAGAGGTGACAGACTTTGCACAACCAGAAGCTGCCTTTGTGTGGGTTGGGGATGAGGGAAGGAAACTGAAAAAGCCCTGAAGAGTAGACGTTACTGTTTTGCACCACGGCTCCAGCAACCACAGTTAGTTGTGGCACTGCAATTAATGTGATGAAAGATTTTTAGTGCATAGTAACATCCTACACAAATTTATTCCTATTAAATACCAAAGGACTGCATTTCAGATCCAATGAAATATGTGTTATAGACATTTAGCTGTGGGGCAGCAGACCTTGATGTACACCACTCATCTGGAAAGGTTTTGTACATAACCACCCTCCATCACCCTGCAGTGATGGCGTCTAAAATGTGTTTTCATGATGCACCATGCCCTGAGAGCTCCTCTGTGTGGGAAGAGATAGAAAAGTACATGTGAATGAAATAATGGTATTGCTTAAAATGGGTTTGTTAAACTGCATTGATCCTCATTATAGACATTCTCATTCAGCATTAAAACAGCTCTAATTCAATTTATCTTGATCCATTTTGGCAGTGAAGTAGAGAAAACTGGCGCGCATTGGTTAAGTGCCCAGACACTGCTGAATTCAGGCACTGAGCCTGTGCAGATCTCCTAGACACTACCTGCACACATCTAGACACCTCTCCCAGGCTGAATATCCCTTAGATCAGCGTGGGCCATTTCTCTGTTTGAAGTGTGTGCTGGGATTTTACGTGACAATGTCTTTGATGATTGCCTGTTTATATCAGAAAAGATTAACCAGTTGAACTGCTGTGGCTATGTTATTTATCTTATGGGCTGTTTCAGACTCATTTGCTTGTGAAATATGCACCATAGAATATTTTTTTTCTCTTGATTATTATAAGAAGATTAGAGTAGTCCTGTAGATGTTTATACTTAAATGGATAAAACCCAAGCAGATTATTCCAGCAGAATTCAAGACATAAGCAGACTTCAAGAAGGGTCATGAAGCCTTCAAACATCTTGACTCTGTTAAGACATTTTGGACTACTGTGGGGTAGTTCTATCCCTTTACAAACACATTACTGTGAGAGAACTCATCTTGTGGTGGAGGATGGTGTGCTAGAACACTCATATCACCCTTCATGGAATCAGCACTTGTCCCAGCACTGATTTTTCTCATCCATTTTTCTTAGATCCCTACATCAGATGAATCGCATCTGGGTGGTAGTGCTGCTCTCTCCCTCACGTTATTGCAAAAAAAGTAGAGTTATTTTGGCTGGAGCAAATAACCCCAGGAAATTAGACATAATCCACTTCCTGTCCCTTCCTTTCCCCAGCGCTGGAGCAGAAACATATAGGTAGCAGCATGCCTGCTATTGATAGAGGTTCTGGGGTGTAATGAAGGCAAAGGCACAGGAAGAGAAAGGCCAAGAGAAGTGGAGTGCAATGGATTATGTTACAGAAGATAATGTAGGATGGGGCATGGAATTAGCAGTTGTGATATTGCAGTGGAATTGATGTTTATTAGTTTGGCTATTGTTTGGATTCTAGCAATTTAGAATTGCTGCTACTATGGAAATGCTTTATAACCGTATGAATAAATATATCTAATTTCTCTTTCTGAAATATCTAAACAAATAAATTCAACTCAAACAAGCATGAGGGGATGTTATTTCCAACTGAAGCTAACAGCTCTGAAGCAAGTTGCTTTTGCTGGTAAATTAGTAGCTGCTAATGTAAAAATTTTTATGGTTTCCAATACTCTTTATGTTTTGTAACAGTAATTGCACTGCAGATGACAAGTAATGCCAAGATGTTAACTACTTGTTCTTTCTCCTTCTGATTTGTGTAAATTCAATTAGGCACATCAATTTATATTATTTTTTTCTGCAGAATTCTTTCGTCTTTCTAAAATGCAAAATCTGTGCTCATTTTTGCTGCTGAGATCCGACAGCTACTCCTTTCATGGTGCCTTTGGATTACTGTTTTCTCTCCAATGACTGGGGTGGCACTACCATTAGATTGTCCGTGTTAGGAACTGCATTCACACCTCAACACATAACACCCTATATTATAATTTCCTGGCTAACCAAATAGGAAATGCAAGACAGTCTAATGATGGCAAAAACAGTTGTGTTTTTCATACATTTCCTTAAAGGAACACAAGACAATTAATCATCATGGGCCTGATCCTGCTGCCAGAAAAATCAATGGAATGTTGGTGATTTTGAATGCAAATCGACTCCTACTCCCTACCTTTGTTTCATCTACCCTTTCTTTCTGTGCCACAATGAGAAGTGGGAACTCCCTTGACTATACTTGTGCTACCTCTTCTGTCTAGAAACTTTTATATCTCTTGTGTCTGCAACAGCTTCCTTCAGACTGAATCCAGTCAGTCTAGCTCTGGGCTCTGCAGTGCAAGAGAGACATGGATTTATTGGAGAACGTCAAGGAACAGGCCATAAATGTGTTTAATGGGTGGGAGCATCTCTTCTGTGAGAAAAAATTCAGAGAGGGGTCAAACTTTGGAACAGGTTGCCCAGAGCAGTTATGGAGACTCTGTCTTTGGGGATCTATAAAACAGGTTAGACTGGATGATCTCCAAAGATCCCTTCCAAGTTCAAATATTCTGTGATTAAGTGATTCTCTCAATGTATTTAATATGAAAAAAATTTCCTGCAATGTACATTTTTGGTTCTGTCCAAGTCTGATAATCCTAAATTACCAATGTTAATCATACTAGAAGACAACTTTTTTTCCACCAGGCAAAAATATAGCTATGGTTTCCTAGTTTTTAGACATATGGTGAATTATTTTGAAGAAAACCGTGAGTAAATGAACAGATGAATCATGGTACCAAATAAATACCTTATTTACATTATGATCAATAACATAAAACTTCATTTTCTGATATTGCATGAGTCTCTGATAGAATGTATAATGTTATGCAGAAAAATGAGCTGAATATAAGGTATACTTGTGATAGACTGTCTATAGAAGACAGTGGTATATTTACCAGCATTGTCCCATTTTAAGTAAGTACCTCAATATATCTGAATGCTGTTAGGATTCTCAACTTTCAAGTCGCACAGTCTCAGTTGTTGTTGCTAAGTCCTTAAGTTTCTCACCGTATAACTGAATTCCTTTACTCCATTCATTCCAGGAAGTCTCTCTTACTCATTTACACTTTAACACAGAGTCCTTCTACATATGTTCAAGCCGTCTTGGCTACAGTCATCCCTTTCTGCCTCTCCTGCAGTATCTTGTGACAGCTTGTAGGCAAAACTTTTTCTTGGTTCATCATCTCTTGCTTGACTTAATGGACGTTATTCTCCCTGATCAGGGAGCTTGGAAATGTGATGAAATCAACTTGCTCCACTGAGCCGAGTTACTGCACTGTTCAGATTTAAATGGATACTTTTGGGGGACTCCCAAACATGAGCTGGAGAGAAGCTGTCATGTTAGAGTTGACTAAGCTGGTACCCAGGAATGAAGTGAGGTTGAATAAAAGAATGACACTAAAGATTCCTTCTCACTACACCACCTGAATTAAATTACATTGTCAATTTATTTGTCTGCTGGTTGCTTTTCTGATCCAGTGAAAGCTCTTGTCATGAATTAAAAAGAAAGGATCACCTTATTGAATTGTGGGAGACATGTTTTTTACCTGAGTTATTAATAACACTTTGTATTATTAAATCTGGAAGAAATTTTATAAACTAATTCACTATCACCATGGATGCTGCAGTTCATATGTTGTATCAGTAAATGAAAATAGCTCATTTCTTCTTGAGTTTGATTCTCTCTTGAACTGTGTTTTTGGACCCAATCCATCTGATTCAGAAATCAGGGCAAAAGTTCTGTTGTTCTGAATGGATCCTGGTCAGGCCGATGGGACTACTTAAGACGGTATGCAGCTGCAGGATTAGTCCCTTTCTCATTTGCATCCATTGGTGCAACACTGCTCTTTCTTCATCAAATGCTGTAGTACATCCTAAAAACCCTACTTTTGTGTCATTTATATTTATTCACAAGAAACTGAGGGAAAAAACCCACAAAAAATTATTTTTCTTCAAAATAAATTTCCGGAATTAAATAGCTCTATCCAAATCCTTTTAGTTGTAGTTTTAACAATATCTTCCACCTTCCAAACGATTTCTTCCCTTTTTCTCAATTAATGTTTAAAGCACAACACAGTTTATTTTTAAAAGATGTGGCAAACGTATATGAACTTAAGGTCATTCAGATATGAAATTAGAAAAGGAACTTTAAAGCATAACTCAAATAAACCAAACATTAATCTAAGGAGGAAAACATTAATAAGCCTTTATGAAGAATGTATTCCTTTGTTTTCCAAGCTAAATCACAGCTCTATCCAGTTGAAAGGTGAAGATGGCTCATCTGTTAAATAGCTATTGGAGCTATCTGATATATGATGATTAATTATAATATGCAAAGTTTGTCCCAGGCGTAAAGACCTCATAAAGCTGAAGACGACACAAGTGCATTATTAACTCCCATCATTGTGGTAAAAGAAGCCAACTTGTGACCTAATTACCAATTTTTTTAATATATGTGATTATAATGAGTGTTCTGACAGTATGTAAAGACAGAATTTAAGTATTCATGTTTTCATCTGTACTCTTTCAGTCAGTTTAATTTGAAAAGGTAATGCTTGATTTGCCAGCAAATCTAGAAAATATGGTTCCAGACTCAGATGATTTTTACTGTATTACATGCTGAGGCTGCCCCTGGGAAGGTATTTATTTCTCTTCTCCTTGTCAATAATGAATGACCCTACATAGCAGAAACCTTATTAGAGTCTATGTTTAATGATTGCCCTAGTGATATGAGTGGCCTGGTAACAAATTGAAATGTCAGACACTCTATGACCCTCTAATAATATTGAAATCTGCCAGCCCCTATTAAAATGCCTTCAAACTGTATTATCCTGTGGTAATAGATCAGCCACTTACCTAACTAATACAGTTATCACATGGGACACTGAAGCATGATCCTTTTAATCAAAAGAATCATAAAAAGAGTGGAACAGTGGGTAAAAATGAGGTATTGTCATAACAAGTCATGATGAACCCACTTCATTAAGGTGGAAATCTACCCGTAAAGAAGGTTGCGATTGATCTTTGTTCTGGTGAGTCATCCTGTAAAAAGAAAGAAGTAACTTTCAAATTTGGATGGATAGGATTTTCTCTCTCTCATCCTCTCCCTCCCATTGTCTCTGTTTTAATGGATTATCTTACTTCATAAGCTACTTTTATAGGTCCAAGTACAATCCAATGTGTTCCAGTATTGCCAAAGGAAAAGAAAATCACCCAAGAAAGAGGATCACTTTTTAATCATTATTTCCAACAACTCCTCTGCACTTTTACAGGGAGAGCATGACATTAATTTTTTTCCTGTTTCCAAATACATGCAATAAGGAGTATAAATTTAAAAAAACCAAAAAGTAATGTTAATCTTCATAATTATAGCAAGGAAAGCAAAAGAAACAGCAGTTGTAACAATTGAAAAACCAATATCACATCCTTCTTCCTTAGGAAGAATCATCCTCCCTCACTGAATTATGTTAATGCATAGATGTCATATTTACATGGCATCATTAGTTGCACTTGAGTTGGAGCTTTGTGCAGAGATTTACCCACAAGATTAGAATGATAAAGAGAAGTCTTGGTAATCTCAGACTGTCTTAAAGCACTTGATTCCCTTGATGCTAATGAAAACCTCTCTTTCTGCTGTTGAAGGCTCTGAATTGTGCTTGCTTGTGGGTTTCTCTGCCCCATTCCTTATTACGGAAAAGAAGATGGGGTTAGATAGGGAGTCTGCCAAGTTATAGTTTCCAGGTCCTCCACTTTTTTAAAGTGAGGTCATGGAAATTGTGATCTCCTGAGCCAGGGTATAGCTGGCCCAAGGTCATCTTAAAACCTTATGGCTTTCCAGATGAAGTAACTCTGGAACTGACTCTATAACTACTCTTCTGAAATGCCTTGGAACATCTAAAACTTGTGCTTCATAGGGATACCCAAGAGCACACTTATTTGCCAAGTGGACTCCTCCTGTGACCTTGTGTCTTTCTCTTCGCCATTTCCAAATACCATATCAGCTGATGTGAGGCAAAGCAGCACTTCAGTGTCCTTCCTAGGGGAGTCCTGAGCAGAGCAAGGGAGATATGTGGGAGATCTGTGCTGACATGAGTTCAGCTTTGCACACAGCAGAGTATGGGAACATGCTGGGCTTCAGCACTGCAGCATCTGAGCTCTGAAAGTCCCTATACCATAAACCCCTAGTTGAACAAACAGGATTCATATATTAATGATGTATATAGGAATATGTACCAGCTGTGTGGAGAGGAACATCAGCCTGTTTCTCACTCTTTTTCCCTGCCCTTCTGCAACCTCCTTTAGCAGTGCTTTCTCCTAAGTGCTTTCTACCCTAGCGTATCATCATGTACCTCTATGCTAAAGATTTGGATGATCATCTAATCAAACTACTGAATCCTAAATCTCAGTTATCTTTTCTCTATAAACCATTTAAAATCACATCTCAGTGCAGTGGGGTTTCTAAACCTCTTAGTTATACCTGACCCTAATTCATGGCTATAACAAGAAAGATGAAAGTTACAGCCTGGCTTCAGAAAGATTCCCTGCAGAAGCAGAAAACTGGGGGAAGATTTTGGAAGGGGTTTTGTGTGAGGTATAGTTAAATCCGTCTCTGTTCTGAGAAAAAAGTGACTTTATAAAAATAGCTCCATGATTATTATATTTTCATCAAACAGGCCTGGCTTACAAAAAAAAAAAAGAAAAACCACCAAACAAAAAAGAGTTTGTATCTGCCATTCCTGCAAAGTCACCCTGGGCTTTTACTGTCAGCCTTAGCTTCCCCCCATTTTGCCTACCATCAGCAGTAATAAAGACCTGCAGGCCAAATTAGTTCCCCTGAGATGACAGTGTAACACACTGACTTATAATTGCGCTCTCATTGACACCCCTGCAGCCCCCTAATGTCAGTGGTTTTCTGCCTGAGCTTAGAAAATACTTCACTGAGGATATACAAAAGGTATAGTAGCTTGCAGCTCTTTGCTGCCTTATTCTGTAGAGAGAGGAATAGAGAAAATGAAGTAAGCTCTAGAAATCAGTTATATTTTCATTGTCATGTATTGAATTTCATATTTGATGAATTCTGCAGAAATTCTTTCCATTGTTTAACAAGCCTGAACTGCTTCTAACAATCTGAAAAATACATAAAAGCTTGATTTGTTTTCCCCCAGGGTCAGCTTTTGATAGTGAATTGCATTTGGAAAGGCCCCACCCTACAGTGAAATGTGTCTGACAGGGAGGGCCAGCACGGTCTCATTGCGGGGCTGGGACATTCTGTGACCTGGCAGAGATGTGTTCCTCAGCTCTGCTCCCCCCTGTCAGGAGCTCCAGTGAGCTCCCTGGTGAGCTGAAGGCAATGGCACCATTTGTCAGGCATAAAGTTAAGCACATGCATAACAGAGGATCAACCTCAAGGTTCACATATTTATTCCACTGAGCGCAGATATGCCAGTGGCTTGGATTTTCAAATTAAAATTTCAAATCTACCATCCAAGAATATTTGAAACAAAATGCTTATGATAAATTTTTCCAGAGATTATCTTGGGGACATTTTTTTCATAACAGGGGATGTGTTTCCATTCACTTCGGAATGCAGAAATAGTTAAACGAGGCATAAATATTGTCAGAAAAATCAAGAACACGCTCACTCATGGACATAATTTTTTTCACACTATTTGTTCAATTTCACTGAAACTCTTATTCTGAGTAAACTTGAAAGCCCAGGAAAAATATCTTGCTGTCTTGCCATGTATCTGATCAGCTTGGTTAGAAACCAAAGGATTTCATAAACATTCTTGTTTATTTTTGTATTTAACACTCTGTAGTAACCCATGTTGTTGAACTGAACATATATTGTCTTCTAGATTTTGTTGTATAATTTTTCATATAGCATTATTTATAATTCTGAACATCATTCTGGTTTGGTAATTTCCTTCCATCCCCAGTGGCCATTTTCAGTGTTGCTGTATCTAGTGTGGGATGGCATATGCAACCTTTGGGCATGTAGGATATTAATCCATCTTTCATCACATTCCCCTGTGCATCCTCCCCACAGCTTCCTGATTTTCCTCCAGAATGAACTCTGAAACAATTCAAGATCTCTATTTTTATTATTGTGATTGCTTCACTTTAGTTTTAGTTAACAACATGAGGTCTATAAGGATTTTTTTAGTTTAGGGATTTTTGTTTTTGTAAACATTGCTCCTGTACTTCGATGCCAATTCCTTAGAAGTTTCTTCTTCTTTTACTACTTCTGTTTTTATTTTCCTGAATCCCTGTTTCTTCACAGAAGCAAATATCAGAACACACAGCTGTGACACAGATCTTTTAAACTCAATACAGATATCAAAGAAGGAAATGTTTTTCTGTCATCCTGTTTTTTGACCATCCTGTCGGTACAGGACTGCTTCTCCAAAGTTATCTTGCTCATCATCTCGACTCAAAAAACCTTCCACTAGTAAGATCTTCCAGATGTTATGACTACTTTAGGCTAGTAAATAATATTTTTTTTTGTTCTTGCATCTTAATCAAGATGACAACAGGTTTACAGGTGATTCTTTTGCAGGATGTAATTGCTCTTTTTTCAGGCTTTTGTAGGACTTTCCTTCACTGTGTCGTACACAGCTAGGTCATGGAAGTATGCTTTGTTTGTTGCTTTCTACCATCCTTGAATCACTGTTGTTGTGTCTGAGCTCCCTCCATTTTGCCTGCCTTCAGATTCTGTATCCCAAACACCAGAGACAATTTACACACCAGAAGCTATCTGTAGACATTTCACCTCACTAACACGTCTGAGTTAGGGGGTTGTCACGTATATTTGTCTTGAAGCTAAATTGGTATCCTGAATAAAACCTGATGGCTTGAATCTCTCTGAGCCAGGGCCTCTGCCTCTACAGCCCACAATTGTGCTACCCTTTGCGCCCATCCTGTCAGGAATGCTCCTATGTAATTCGTGCCCACTGTTGCCTTGCGCTTTTTGCCTTCTATTGGATTTGTGGCTTCCCCCAGCCCAAGTTATTCTTCCCTTGTGGCATGCATTAGCTTGCATTTTTACAGGCTGAATCTCATTTTGCTATTCACAGCCTGTATTTCTCTGAGCTGCTTTATATCACACTTCTTGATCCTGACTTGTATAATATCTCCCAATTTAGCATCACCTGCAAACTTAAGGAATGTGGTTTTATTTTGCAACCTTCATGACTGTTAGTAAAGGTGATGAAGTAAATATTGGTCCTACTATAGGTCTCTGTGGCTCTGCACTTCCCCCTTTCCATCCATGCCCCATTCCCCTACCCCTCAAGCCCTCTGGTTTGCACTGCCTGGCAGTCTCCTTTGTGGACTTCCACGAAAATCTAATCTGTATGTTAATTTGTTATATAACTGGCTCACCAAAGTCCACATCTCTGATATAGACTGTACCTCAGATATCTAGAGATTTAGAAATATAACAGAATGCAGTGATGAGCTAAATCTCATAAGTCTGTTACCCAACAGAGGTCACAGTAGTGCACCTCTTGTCTTAAAATCAGTGACAATTTAACAAGTTTTGACTTCTTACTGGTTTTGATAAACATATGGAGTATTTCCCCCTTACATTTAGAAGGGAGTTATTAGTGTGGATTCAATTAGACCACGTTAAGGGTACCCCACATATCTGTACACTCATTCTTCCAGAATAGGCATCTTGATATTGCTCCACAGCAAGAGGTGAACATGTGGTAGAAATTCCTTGTTTGTGTGTGACTTTGCTTACATTTACAAGTTTTGCTACTATAATTGAAAAGTCATCTCACTAAGCAGCACAGAATCCAAGCACACATGGAAATTCATTGGCAGAATAAACTGTTTTTACAAATATTGTCTTCAGAGAGTTCATAGAGTATATGGGAAAAGACTGAGGGGGGAAATGCTATTTTTTTTCCCTTTAGCATGAGATGTGTCTTTCAAAGAAGGCTTTATACAAGGTTAATTGGGACTTAGCAACTTTTTTATCTCAACAAATATATACCAGATATTTAGGCCAATAAAAGGAGGAAAAGAGAAAATGAGTAATAAGTATATACTGATATGAGTACTGATCAGCAAAAAGATCTGCTCTGCTCCAGTTTCCAGTAGAAGGACCACACAATTTTAAAGCTGTGGAAGCACAAAAGAAAGAAGAAATTGGGGTGGAAGCCAGAAAAAAGGCCAGGTGATCTAGAAGGTGGGTCACTAGTTTACATCCTCAGCAAAATATATCCAGTGTTCTGCAAAGCCCCAGCCTACCCGTATGCCCTCTGCACATCACACAGTCTCTCTACAAAATGCGTCTATGTCATAAAATCATAAATAGAATCATAGATTGGAAGGGACCCTGAAGAGATCATCTAGTCCCAGCCTCCCTCACCACAGGGGATGCCACCCAGTAGATCAGGCTGTTCATAACCACAGACTGCTTGGAGGCCCACAGACAGCAACATGGACAGGCAGTGGTTTTACCTTGAAGCTATCTGCCAGCTGTTACAAAGCAAATATAGCTCACATATTTAATAACTAGTGTCTTCCCTTTCCTAGTAAGTGAAGTTTTAAGAAAGGCAATTTACTTTGAGATCACATTCAAATTATGTACAGATGGATTTCTAGGTACTATTTCCAAAACATTCAGTCCCACACTCACCCTCTAACTGTGGTGCAGACTTCTGCATCAACCAAATATTCATGACTGGCAGAACGCACAAAGAGCTTGCAGAATTTTATGTCTGTGTAGCTCTTCAGATTTCCTACCTATTATTCTGTTGTGAAAAATAGATTAAACCCCAGCAGTATATTTCAGCCTCTAGACATTTTTGTGCCTGGTTATTTTTAAAACATCTTTTTCTTTCTTGCTTTCTTCCTTTTTTTTTTCTTTCCCATTGACATATTTTAAAGCGTTCTTTTCTTTTCCTCTGTACCTCTAGCTGGCATTTACCCTAACTTTTTCTTTTCTCAGCTGTGGTTGAATATTCTTGCTTCATTGCCTCCTTCCTTCTTCATTTCCAGTTGACAGCATCATTGTAAAGGTGAACTAAAAAGAAAATTGGAAATTCTGTTTACTTCCCCACTAAGCACAGAATGCCCCAGCTATGTATTCTCACAGAGATGCTCATAATGAGAACATGCTGCACCAACAGACATGTCTTTTCTCTGCAGATCTCAACATATCTTGCAGGGACAGCTAGTGTTTGGCATTGCTGTTGCACTGCTGAGCAAAGGTGGCCTTGAGCAGATCAATACAGGACAGGATTCACTGTATCACATATGCATTTCAAATCTTATTTCTTGTTCATCCCTACTTATTGCCCTTTTTATTCCTGAGATAAATCCTGCTCCTTTCCCATCAAACATGTAATGCTTTTTCTGAAGAAACTTAATGTATATGCTGAGTTGAAAATTACTTCTGGAGGCTAGACCTCAGAGTGGGTTGCAAGTATGTGTCATAGAGTTATGCCCTCTTTCCAGGGGTCTGTGCATGGGACACAGCAAATCTAAGGGTGTGTCTGATGGAGCTCAGGTGTAAATCATCAAAAAATTATTTCCTGCTTTAAAGTCCTGCTTTTATTTTGGGAAAATTTCTGGAGGAGGAAGCCAGAAAGGGAGTAAATAACAGAAGGAATGACTTCATTTTTGTCTGATCTGTAACTTCCTGAGCAGTGAGAGTTATTTTTAGTGAGTTACATCACTGGCTCTTAGCAGCCATGGCAACTAAGATCCTCTTCTACCCAGCAAAAACAGGGAAGGAAGAGAATCCAAACTTCACTGTCACCCTGGCCTCATTTTGATCATTTCCCGACACTGCAACAGGTTTAAGTTTAGCACAATTGCTTTTGGAGCCTAACACATTTTCCTGACATGTTCCCAGCTCCACCATAACCTGGAGGAAAGAACTCCAGCAGTGAGGCTTCCCCATTCTGTTGTGTTTGTTGTGTTGCCATCTGTATTTATTCTGTATGGTGATGGCTTTCACAATCTTGGATTAGCACTTCAGTGAGACATACACAGGACCATGGGGTGAAACCACGGCCAGTCCTATGATAATTGTCAAGAGCAGACTTCTACTTATTCATCCAGAAACCATGGCTTCTTCTCAGTGATAAAGTTTCTAGGATTGAAAGCAAAGGCTTTTTGCCATAAAGTATTTCCTTTTAAAAGGCAGAAAACTAGATGCACAGGAATGGGATGAGCTTTGGTATTTCCTAGTGGAAGACAGAAGAATGAAGAAATTCTTCTGTATTTTTTTCCACTTCTGTGTGTGTAAGTCTGCCACTGACTTTGTCTGTCAACACTTCCTCACAAGCCACCAAGCAGCTTGTCCAAACAGGACAAGGTAATATCCTTCAGTCTCTATTGACTTGGCAGAACCATAACTGACAGACTAGAAGTGAGATTCCTGCTCATATTACTGGTGTCTTAAATCACCCTTTCCCCCAGTGTAGTGGTTACCAGAGAGCTATACTGACTGCTATCCATTAATTTACAAACCTCTCACATATTGTTTGTTATCTATGAATGTGTTTCTAGGAATGATTTTTTTTTTTTTTCTGTATGAGAATGAAACTATTATCTTTGCAAAAAGCTTTCTTAAAAAGGACAGCTAGAGAAGGAATGGGAGAGAGGCATACTATGGTCATTGGGAACAAATGGAGAGGTTGGGAACTGTGTGAACCTGTAAGCTCTGGGTTACTTCTGTATCTTCAGGAAGAAATGAAGCATCAAAGCCTGGACACAATAACATTGTAGATTTCCTGGCAGACATTGAAATTACCCAGGCTTCTGAGGAATCATGAAAAGGGCCAGTGGATACATTGGCATTGTTTGTGTTCAATGCCAATTCTGTCTCTGAAGATCAAATATACTGGTTCACTCATGATTTTATTTTCTTGGATAGTACATTCATAATGCACACAAGCAGTGCTTGGAGGGGCAGATGGTGCCAACTGATTGTATATTCATTATTCGGGGAAGAGACCTCATGCATTCTCACATTTTTGTGTGAAATCATCCACCAGAAGATGCTGAAATCACTGAGATTACTTGACTGACTTCTCAGCAAAGTCCCTCTCACAGTGTTGTGGGGTTGTGTTTGGCAGCATTTCCACCCTCAGAAATTGCCAGGCCCAACACAGGAGACATCTAGTGCTAAAACATTGTGGGATGGAGCTTCAATGGAGCGCCTGCCCACCAGAAGATTTATTGTTCTTGACAATGCAAAATAATTTTTAAGTCAGAAAGGAGGCATTGTTACGTCTCTAGAAACAGAGAACTGTTACAAAGACTTAACTCCTGTATATATATTTTGGGTAAAACGGCCATTTAAAAAGCCAGACTATAATCTAATGAGGGTGAGAAAATGAAATGTGAAAATATGAGAAAATCTGGTATACTTTCCTTTGATACTGTCTGTTTGCTTCTGGATCTGTTTTCTGGACAGTGTTAGACCCTGTTCCTCTTGACTATGATATGGGTAGAGAGGCCAAGATTTTGTCTGCAGCATTTTTGATACATTTGTTGAGTCAAGGAAAGGGTTGATTGCTCAAAAATCTATATTTCCAGTAGAGGTTTAGAGATGGGAATTCAGGAGTGTCATAAAACAGATATCATTTCCTTCCTGGCTAGCCCGATAGGATCAAAGTTGGGAAATATCATGTCTCCTGAGGGAAAGTGATCTCTGCTTTCCAGAGGGGTAAGAGGCTCTTTATGTCTTATCTTTCTGATCTGTCTTTCCTATATCTAGCTATATTCATATGAACATGATATAGACCTGGGACTATTCTCATGAAATATACATTTTTGTGTCAACTTATTTCTCCAGAGTTATATGATTTAACCTTGTTGGGGAGATATCAGTAAAATAAATTCCAGTATTTTAATAGATACAGAGGGACAGAGTCTAAATATTAGTCTTACTCTGTGTACAGGCACAAAAATAATGATGCCTGGAGTAAACTATATCTCTTTACTCCTCAGAAGCTCATCTGAGAGTAATTGTACATACCCAGCTAAATCAAAAGAGAGCCACAGTTTGATGCAAGAGATTGGATTAGAGGCTATGACTGAAGTATCTCAGGTGTCCCTGATCAAGGCAAGCTGTAGAGCAGTCATCAGAAAAGAAAGAAGGCAGATGACACAAGCCATGACTGACTATCAACATCACAGATATAATAATACAGGCAGAAGAGACCTTTTGCTTTACACCTTGTGAATGAATTCCATGCAAGCTTGTGTTATATACTTGTAGAAATGCTTCTATTTCAGCGTGAACAGAAATAGCACTTCCTACAGATGCATTAAAAAGGATCAAAATGAAAAGTTAAAACAGACTAAGCTTTTCAGAATATTTAAAATCATTAAAAATAGTTTATTCAAGCAATAATCTCCTTAGAATTGGTTATTACCACTATTAATGACTTGCTAGTTAAAATATTAATGGGTCATAACCGAAAACTGCTGGCAATGTCTGATTTCAAGGGGTATTATCAGTTAATTAATGATACTTCACCTATCTTCTGTCAGTTTTGTAGGTATCCATTTTATTGTCTGTTGCAGGATACTAAAACCAGTTATTGCCAGTGAAGGAGACATTACAAAGAGAGACAAAATAGATGCTTGTTTTCTGGGTGTTTTGCATTTTGTGACCTGTCAGCTAGTTTGCATCTGAATTTACTTGTCTCTTATTAGTATATGGCTTCTTATTAGGAATTTTATGTGCATTGAAATTGCATGTTGGAACCGCATGTTGAAAACCAATGCATGCTTTTGGGAGAGGCTGGTAGATGGAAATCTAAAATATGTATTATAAATAATTGTTTTATAGATTACCTCTTTTTGATCTCTGATCTGAAAGACCATTTCCTTCACAATATCCCATTTTCACCGCTTGTTTTCTCATATCTTTTTTAGGAGCCTTTTTGGATGTGTTGCTATCATGATTTTTCCAGCTTGTAGTTTGTACACCAAATTGATCACAAAGGAAGCGGGAACACAACTGATGAAGATGAAGTAAGCTGAAAGGCTGTGTGGCAGGAAGTGTGGAAGGTGTGATAAAAATTTGATATGATTACCAAAAATTCTCAGACTTCAATTCCATGTGAGTTCCTGGGCGTCCACTGCTCTCTGTGCTTGCAGCTCTTTTGCTCAGGAACAGGACACAAAGCGAATTCTCTGTAACAGGCACTTTCAATACCAATACCTAACCACTTTTTGTCCCTATACTACCTCACACACTGAATAACAGAAGGGAGAAAACAATTTCATACAGGGGTTTTACATAAGCACAAATTTAAATTTCTTTGCATTGTGTGGTTTGGATACTTTCAGTTCTTTTATGACTATAGTTTCTCAGGAGCTGGTCCTATAAACCCTTACAAGATTAATCTTGTTGTCCTGAATGCTTCCAGGTCATAGGAGCAGAACTGTTCTGGGGACTGTAAAGATGATCATTCCCTTGATCATTCCCTTGACTCTAAGCTCGAACTTTTACATACTCAGTAATGCTTTCAGTAAGCCATATTCTTCTCTAAAAACTCTTGGAATTATTGACAACTTTTCTAGTGTACTTTTGTTATACATTCTTCTTTAATGGAATATTCAGAAAATAGAAAATGTGAGTGTGTACACTTCACATTGAATAGTTTTGTAACTTTCCAGGCATTAAAATTTTCTTTTAAAGTCAATTTTGATCAGCTCTGCTGAACACCTCTCCAGCCTGCCTTATTTCTAGATCCCAAGTCGAGAAACTAAGAACCTTACTCACAGCACAGGGAGGAGTTCAGTAGACACACAGATGGTAAAACCTCAGATGAAATTAAAGTTTAAAAAATATTTAAATTAAAGATAATCTTTCATTGTCGAAGAAAATAGGGTAGTCATAGTATAATAAGGTTGTTCCTTGCACTCTTGTGGGTTTTATTGCTTTCATGTAAGCAAATTTTGGGCTACCAAAAGATGATAATTTTAATTTGAGATGAAGGACTACCATCTGTATACATAGTGGACTCTTCTCCCTTATGTATTATCTACGCAAATAACACCCATTTTGTTGTTTGGGGAATGTGATGAAGATAATAAAAGTGAATAGAGACAGGTGCTGATCAAACAGATGTTATTTTAGTCTGACTTCCTCTATCTGGCTCATTGGTGTTCATCAACACAGACATGCATCATTGCTAATATTTTAAGTCTGAGCTTGTCCTACTGGTTTGCATTGTGATTTACTGGGTTAACACAAAGGAATAAATAAACTGTACCAGACTCCAATGGTTTTTGTTACAGATACCTAGAGGTGAAAAGCTACTGTAAATTTACATAGGCCACTTCATTTTTGTCTCTTGCAGCAATCAGCCTTCTGTGAATCTTCTCCTTTAATTTTTTTTGTCTGTACTGACATTTTCAAATGAGTGAAGTGAGAGGAATGGCATCTAGGTATTGAGGAATGTTTTCACAAGTAACTCTGCTCTATAAAGCCAGTGTTACTGCATAATCTATATCTGAACATCTTCAGATACAGAATAAATTATCTCCATATAACCCATGCAGAATGCAGGCTAAAGCTGATTTTAATGTTAAACTAAAACTTTTTTTAATCCATTTCAGTGATATGGTTTAATTAACCAGACCACTTCTTCTAGCCCCATGTACTCAATGCAAATTAATGGCACTCAGAATATACATTCTCTCAGTGTCTTGCCTGCTGTTTGCTGCCTGTGAATCCTATCTCCCATCCCACACCTTGCACTTGCACAAGTGATTAACTACCTCCAGAACTCATTTTGTCCTAAGTGGTTTCACAATATTTTTCTTCCATGGAAGGAAAATATGCGAGTGAGCCAGCACAAAACCGTTTTCAGAGGTGTCAGCACTACTGTGCCAGAGTATCCTTCTAATATCTTATACTAAAATGTAGAATACAAAAGAAATGTTACATTATTCACTTCACTGTATCACTTACCTAAGACCCCAGCTGAGGGGTCTGTTTTCTATTAAAAATATGCTGCTTGTGCTAGAAGGTGATGGTGGAAGTTTTATGTAGACTCAGACTGCAACTTTATTTTTAATATATCATCTGGATAAAGACAGCCTGAGAAATGACACAACTTTCCTGCAGGGAGTGCGAGCCGCCCTCTTCTAAACACAAATCATGTTGAGGCCGTGATATGGACTCAGTCACTCTAGTGTTCTCTGTAACCAAGAGGGAATGCCGTATAAAAGCTGGATTTTCTGCTTCATGAGATTCTCGCATGTAAAACTTTTCTTGTTAGAAGGGAATAAATAAGAAATGGAACCGTTGAAAATCCTTTCAAGTCAAGTTCTGACAAAATCCAGCCTTCTCAGTTCTTACTTGAAGAGCACTGTCAAAATGTCAAGTTGAGATGAAGCCCTGACAGGTCACTTTGGTGGAGGCTGTGGAGAGAGATATTTGAAAAGCTGTCTTTGTTTCCATGTGCTCTTAAGCTGTAGTATTCCTGGAGGCCCCCAGCAGACAGTGCAGCTCTGTCAACCAGGTGCTTTAATAAATCTCTATAACACAGACTACTGCCCACAAGGACCTCACATTAAAAGGCCAACAGGACATAGGAGGTGATGTGAAAAAATGCTGCTCTACTTACCATGACTGAAATAAGAGCCATCTAGATCCTTTCTTCTTCTACCACCAGCAGCAGGCAGAGGCTCTGATACAAACATGAGGCCTCAGCTGATCAAAAAGTGGCAAGGTCCAATATAGGTGGTCTGCAAACAGGCAGCTAAGTCGGGAAAGCCACTGCACCACTGCCTGGAGCAGTAGGGCTCCAAGCTCCTGCTGAAAGGTACCTGAGTCTGGCAGCCTCATCAGTGCTGGGGGGGAAATGCTGTTTCCAGTACCACAAAAGCAGGAGCAGCAGGTTCGTCTCCTATGCTACTGTCAGATCTGAAACCTCAGAGGAGCTGGTGGAGAAATTAATCCTGATCGTAATTCACTACTGGAAGCACTGACTCACTGTGGTTTGCCTGTCATAACACCTGGGCTTCTCAAATATTGGTGCTGCATTAAAAAGTTAATACACAACTGAAGAATTTTTCAGAAAAGTATGGTTGATAAGATGAGATTGCTTTTTCTGTCCTACTTTGCATCATTTCCCAGATGTGATCCTTGTAGGATTATGCAATGTTTTGTCTTTAAGTTTAGAAACTTCCTTCTCACACAAGTCACAAGCAGTCATGACTTACGTTGTTGAAGTGTTTAGTGAAGTGTTATTTAAACTGCCTGTTACAAAGCAAAACAGTATTTCAAACATGAGAGTGAATCTCACTCTGGAAAAAATTACCGCCTGGAGGTTTTGATGCATTCCACGTCCAGGCTATGAGCACCTGGGCACATCCCTGCCCACCTGACTCCACCGTGGATCACAAGGTTGGCTTCAGCTCTTTTGGGAGGGGAACTCAACACTGGTGCCTGTAAGGTCATGGGTTTTTCCCCACCTTGTCACCTTCGGACTCGCCCTAACACCATGTGGGGGCAAGGACGGGGCAACTTCAGAAGACCACTTTGCTTCATAATGACTCCTCCACCCGTTGAGAAGCTTCTGCAAGAACGAGTAGCAATTTCTATAATCAGAGTTGTTAAATAAGGTGTAAATTGACTCCTCTGTGTTAAACATATTTACGCCTTGCACAGCAGATAGACAGAACAACCCAAGGCTCATTTACATCTGATGTTTTACAAATACCTACTACTGTGTCGTTCACTTCAGCCAATATGGCATACTTATTATTATTATTACTAGCTAAAGCAACAAGTTAGGTGGTGTTTTATACATTGCCAACATAGCTGATTTTCATGAAATAGAAAAAAGCAGCCAGTGAAGACAAAGCTGGCTGAACAAAGCCAGCTTTATTAATTTTTTAATGTTTTCTTCTTGAATAGAAGGGTGGGTTAACTATCTGTTGGAAAGGCAGTGTAAATCAGTTCAAATCACACCTTGTAGAAGAAGAGAAAAGATGTGTCTCTAGAAGGAAAAGCAATCAACAGAAGGGGTGGAGAAAAAGTATAAATCAGGATGGTTTATGTTTCCTTCCACCTTGTAGATTGCTTTTCCTTCTGTAACCTCCCTCCCTCCTTCTCCCCCTTCCTCTGTCCTTCAGTAACAATTCAGCTTACCTCCAGATATACCTTCTTACAACATTTGAATGTGTTATAAAAGCAAAAGCATAGTCTATAGAACGTTCTGATTGTTGCATTGAGTCTCTCTTCATTCTAGACAGGGAAATGTCCAATTCACAGGAAATTTTGGATCAATAAAAATTCACATTGAGATTACGCTTTGCTACTGGTCTATGGGCTAGAGCTAGATGATCTTTATTTCTAAACTGTCTGAATCCCAGAGATGTGGGATGTACTGCTGTGCGAGTGTAAGGCCACGCTGATGGTGTCTTCTGAAGAACCTTTGTAGACTCTGTCATTGATAGGATCCTAGCCCAAGCCATAACCAGTGAGAGATTGCATTGCAGATGTAACTGCTAACATCATTTCTCATGGGACTGAGGCAAAATGGGGGTCCTACACAAAGACAGCTTCTGTTTTTCTAGGCTGTGTGTTCAATTTGTGTCCATTAGGATTAGGTGTTGAATTAATGTTCCTCATCCTTTTACAAAGTGTTGAAAAACCTATCTTGAAGAGAAGTGTCACTGAGATTGTACTTCTTCCTTTTTTGCAATCTTCATTTGAAAGGATAATTTTAGTAGGATTCCAATTCTTAGTTCTGTCTCTGATCTTATAACAATGCGTGACAGCTACAATCCTCCTGTTCCAGTAAATAATTTCATTTAAATTTTGAGGAGAGAAATGCAACATTCACACACATTCCTTGTGATCAAACTATAATTTAAAAATTTTGCTCTGCCTTCATAGTCCTCTTACAAAAGGTAGTGTGTGATAGCTCTCACCCAACCATACATTATCAGGCAGAAATGTGTGTTAGTTTCTGAGGGGAAGGATCAAGAGTTGCATTACAATGCAAAGTTAAGGCACATTGTGATGGATGTACTTGTGCTAATACATCTGATAGAAATGAGACTTGTTTCAGAGGGGTCAATGCAGTCAATGAAAATAGAAAATGCAGTCTGTGGAAATTTAAAAAGATGATGTCAGTCAGACTTTTAATTTCCTGAAAATCTTGATTAGGTTTGCCTTACTTAAACAGTGAAATCAATAAAATTCCAATAAAATCTTATAAATTTGCAAGCGTCAGCCTAACAGATACAATATGTTGGACGATAAAGTCTGGAAAGGGAATCAAAGTTTCCTTAAAAATGTTTTGTTCTTTAATTCATATAGCAACTTTACTTTTCAGTCCTGTTTATTGAGGACGTATTTCACAAAGCTGCTTAGGTGATATCAGAGTTTTATGTTGAAATGTGAACATAGCTGCTGTAGGGTGGCCTGATTTACTGAATGTCCATGAGGACAAGCAAAAACAACATCACATTTCATGGACCCTTTTTTCCTGTGAGGTAATAAAATGATATACAGTGAAGCCACACACAGGACTGCACAGTTTTGTCCTTTGTTATAAAGCCTACAGTGATTCCTTTACTCCAGGGTGAAGATTCCTAGGTGGCGGATGATATTGGTCCAGAATGATGTATTAATCTTTGCTCTTAGAATAGATTTCAAGAGCTCCATCACAGGAAAATCTGTTAACTGGCTGCTATCAGTGACAATTGTTTGTGTCTCCTCTGGAGCTCAGCTTTTGGCATTGTCATCCTAATCATATGGGTTAAATCTCTGAATTTATAGAAAGAACTTTGTGCACTTGTGCACTATTTCATCTTCCCTTCAAGTACTTAAAACATTTTCAAATAAGGCTGAATTTAACTAAGAAGGAGGCAAGGGTTTCTATTCTCATTTTATATGTGGATAGATTAGGGCATGAATAAGTTTCCTGATGCATATAAGAATGGCATACGTTTTGACAGAAATAGGGAAAGATTGCAGATAAACAGGAAAAGAACAGTTTTCATGTTACAGACACCTGAAATATTCATTTCTTTGGCTGTCTATTGCAGAAAAGAGCAAGATGTTTAAGAGAAAATATGGAGAAATACATGACAAATGTCTTTTTTCCATTTGGCAGTCAAACTACGCATATGGTTAATTTTTTTTTTACAGTTTTTAAAATTTTCATTGAAAAAATAAGATACACTAGAAGGTAATAAATATTGCCATTAAGTATTTAATTGTTAAAAAGTGTAACAATTAATTATGTGGGTTTAAAAAAAAGTATTTAACCCTTTCTATCACAAGAACTATGCAGATAAGTACAGAGAAAGAGACAATAGAGAGGAAAGGAATATTTCTATTCTTTCTATGATTTCAGAGATAAGACATAAATTACAGTAAAGTTAACAAAACACCAAGACCCTTTGGCATTTGACACAAGAGCCTTTTCTCTTTAATTTGGCTTCCTAATAATGCTTGGAATCCCTCCGTTCAAGCAAGTCAGTGGCAGATGCTTTATTGTGTCTCTTGTTTCTCCTCTGGGGCTGTACATTAGGTTAAAATATCACAAATAGCTGCTATTAAAGTGTGAGTCACAGTAGCTATAATTTTTCATGACAGCCAAAGAAAATGTGACATGTTTAGGAAACTCTGTCATTGGTGCTAACGTTCAGATCTTCAGGCAAATGTTTAATGACACACTCAACATACTGTGCAAACTCTGCTATCTACCAAACAAAAGGTTACTACCACAGAACTATAAATATTCGGAAATGTCACTAAACAATAGGAGCTCTTTTCTTCCTGATCACTGAAGGCAAGACGGAAATTAGACTGATATGTGAACTGGGAAAAAAGAGAGGTTTTTTACATATGCAGTTATTTTTGTTTGGCTGCTGTAAATACTCTGTTTTAGCATATTTACCATCTGTTCTTAGTGCAGAAGCATGGCTTCCCTTTTCTGATTTGATTTAAGTTTTTTTTCTGGCATTGAGCATTTTTTCTGGCATTCTACTGTAAAGCGAAGTAGGAGGTAACTAACATACATATGAATAAACCCCCTGAGACTGAATGGCACAAAGCAAGAAATCCTTTCTGTGAGCAGGGCAGTGCTACCTGTAACATTCCTAGTGAGATTTCATGGCCTTCAACACTTATCTTCTTAATTTAGACACTACGTAGTTATTCAATCCTTATGATTTCTGTTAGAACTGGGGCGGTCTTTGGAGTACCCAAAAGACAAACAACATATAGGGAAGACTTAGACTTACATGAGTAGTGTAAAGTGCTACATTGTGATCTAAAAATCATAGGATATATGTAATACTACCATGTAAGTCTATGGTCATTTAAAGTCACTTGGGAATATCAGCAGTGTGAAGGAGATTTTTATTCTGTTTCATCCACAAAGACCAGCAAGGCTGTGAACAGTAGAAGTTTAGAATAAACCTGGTTGGGGAGCTGGGCTATAATGCTGTAAATAGCCATGGAAAATGCCCACTTGGCTTCCCTCTGTTTCCTGTGGGGAGCAATTGATTTTGCCTTTCACTGGAGAGCGAGAGTGTCTGGTGAGGAAGCAGACATGGGCTTTCAAACTGTTCAAATCTATGATGGGTCTTAATCATGGTATTATGACAGGTTAAGAGTTTAAGCCTGCACAGCTTGGAGATGATGAAGCTGCCTGGGGATTGGAACTCACTGCAGCATATTAGCACCTAAATCAGGGTTATGAGATTTTGGACCAGGAGAAAACTGAACAAAAAAAGCAAGAGCAGAATGCCCTGTAGATTAAAGCAAAGGAAACCGTTTCATTTTTTTCTGTTTTTGGCGGTCGAGGATTGCTGATTGATTTCTTCATCTCCAGAGAAAGCGATAGGTGTTTCCATGCTTTAATTTAGAGGGGAATAATATCACCCGTTCAGAATCCTCTCTTTTAGGCTGTGTCTACAGTTCCTGTGGCAGGGAACGCAGCATCTGTAGGATTCATTTCAGTACTGGGATAAACCCTCACTCAGAGGAAAGCAAGGGCCTTTGCAGCAATAGTCAGGGCTGGTGAGGAGCACAGGGTGTTTCCACCAGGCCAAAGTGTGTTGCTACAGCAGACACTGCTTAGACACTTGTCTGCTTTGCTGTTTTTCTAAAGAGCACAGCTGAGCTACTGAGCCACCCAAAAAGCAGCATGAGCTGAGATCTGTGCATGAGTTTGGGCTCTCACTCAGAGCACAGTGTGGGGTGCTCTTCCTGTTGGGAGTTTCTCCGCCCTACATGGGTGCTTTCCTGGCCTTTGTACCCTGGGTGTCAGAGCTGCTTCAGTGCAAGGGGTAATGTTTACCAAAGGGCAAATTTATAGCAGATAACAACTGTGATGTTTTCCAGCGCAGTTTTAACAGCAGGCTCTGTGGTCTCCTCTTGCACACTGTGGATATCTATTTCCAGATAAGTGTTTTGGGAAATTAATCCCTTCTGAGCTCTATGTAGCTCACACAAAGACATGCGAGGTCCAGAGGAGACAGTGTTTAGGATTCACCTCTCTCCTCAGAATTTCCTATTTACACATTTTGCAGTGTGTTTTCCTGAGCACTGCAACATTGGATAACGAGATGTAAACCTTTTCACTTTGGCTGGGGAGAGCACATCAGGCAGCGCCATCACTGGATGGAGCATTTGATTTCAATCTGGACAGGAGCTGTGTACAAAAGAAGCTGAGGAGAGAACAATTTCAGGCTGAGTACCACTATTTCAAGGAGGTAACAAATGAGTTTTGCAGAGGTTAGAAGTTAGAAGACAGTGTAAAAAGGGAGGGGAGGAAAAAGAAGGCATTTCTTCTGCTCTGCATTAGTATCATGACAACTGAATGAAATGCAAAATGCAGAGCTATGCCTTTTTCCATATTCATATGGCAGGAAAGGCATCAGTTAGTAACAGGCTTAATCACAGGAATTTTCTTTTTGGAAAAAAGGGAAGTTTGAAACTGTAGATCTGCGGTTGGGCAGCCACCCTTACATGGTAAGTGGGGTTGGCACTTGTGATGCATTTTCCTAAGTAACTCTATATAATCTGCATGTGAAAGTGTCATGAGGGTGCAGTCATGAGTGATGCGTCCAGAATTGGATCAGGGAGGCTGATCTCACCCTTTGCTAAAGTCTGAAAAGTTTAGGGATCTAAAAGAAAAAGTGGATACTAAACGCTGCTCAGAGCAATAGGCATACCTTGAAGGCTGTAACAGTTATTCAAAGCAGACATCAGTATGTCATTTTCAATGATTTCGAGAATATGCAAGCTATCCCAAAGCCCCTCCTAAAATATTTGGCGATCCCTTATGCCAACACGCTTGTACAGAGGTGCACTTCTGGTGTTAATGATGCCTTTGCAAGCGGCCAAAGAGGAGCGCTGGGAGCCCAGGAGGTCCCGGCGGCCCAGCGTTGTGCTGCAAACAAAGTACAACTGAGGAAGATTGGCAGACATTAGAGAATTACTGTCTGAGCTAACATCAATGGAGGCTTTGATGCAAGCCTCTTTCAGGGAATTACAATAAAAGGTAGAGTGACTGAAGTTGAGGCAGACTTAAACAGGCATTCAGATACAGTTACTGATAGAGATAAGAGACTTCAGGCTCTTGAAAGCAAAGACCTGAAAAATAGATATTTTAGAGAATTGAGAAAGAAGAAATAACACCGGCTTGAAAGAAATCCCGGACCTGACTGGCATAAAGAAGGAGGAACTCTTCAAAAAGTGTTAAATTCCTGCAATAGGAACTCTGGAGCAAGGGAGAGAGAGTTTTCTGGATATATGTAGGCAGGATACCTCATAAATATTGTAGAGAGCTATGGGCTTTTGCCTCTTCACTCCTGAAAAAGTGCAGGTAATTTTAAGATACAGGTGTGTTCCTTACTTTTCCTTTTCTCTAGCCCAAAAAAATCCTGAGATTTGAAGGTGATCTGAATCCCCTTGAACAGGAGAAGTTGTGCAGGTTTCCCTCTTCCTGTGAGAATGTGTCCGCCATTAGGTCAATGCACACTAAGATCTCCTATCGTATTTCTGACAGAAAAAAAAGGGTTTGTAACATCTGTCTTTTATGAAACATGTAATTCTGTTGCTGTGTTTTAGGCATGGTCTGAGAATATCAGAATATCTAGCAAGCCATATTTCTAAGGGTCTGGGCAGTGAGACATCTGGCTTATATGCCATCTGGTCAGTCCTGTAAAGAAGGAAGAAGCTGAACACCCATGTAAATAATTAAAAAAGACTTTAGTTAGCCCAAGACACTTGCACAGAGACTATTAGAGTTGCAGTTTTGTGTTTTTTTTCTGTAAGTTATTCCTAGGTTCAGGGAGATTTTTGAATTTTAGCAGCGTAAAATCCTTCCTTGATCCTCATGGTTCCATTATCACCCTTAGTCTTCAGCAAAACTGAAGAAATCACCATTTCCTACACTTAGAGGGGTATTTCAATGGGTATTAAACAGGGTATACCTGAAAGGTATAATCACAAAGTGTATTTCATTTGAAAGTAGTTATTCCCATCTAGGCAAAACTGATGGATAAAGAAGTTTTAAAACCTCAGACTGCATACTAGGAGTAACAGCTGACATTACAGTAGTTCAGATCCTGAACTGAAAAAAAAGCTAGGAAAGTTTAACATAAATAAATGTGAAGGAATGTGTGAGGAAATGGTGGAAGACTAAAAAGAGCAGGAGGAAAAGCCTTACTGAGGCAGTACACAGAGTGAGGGTTTGACTTGCAGCCCTGTTAAGTTGGTTTCCTGGAATCCCAGCAAATTTCAAAATCAATAGAAGCCTATCTTTAATTGACTTGAAACCTAACAAAGACAAATTTGATTTTGCTTCTTATAGCCCTGTCTACTTGTTCTATATTGATGTTGCGATATTCACCAGTGTACTGGCTAATAGGTTTAACTCTCTGTCTGATTAGTTAGTGGAAAGCAGAGAAACTGTTTCTAAGGGCATTAATTAGCAGATAATATATGAAGAGGTGCAATTGTATGAAAAGTATGTCATTGTCCAGTGATGTAAAGGAAGTCTTAAAAGGACCTGAATTAAGTGATTTAGAGGGGAGTCCTGGATTGCATGGGTAATGGGAGAGCATCACAAGTATTAGATCAATAAGTATGGTTCCATTATAAAACTTTTTTGGTTGGAATCAACCACAGTTCTTTATGTTTTCAGCATATACTTCTTTTCTGTGATGGTCTTGTCACTTTTGCAGAAGTCAGCACAAAAATTCCATCTTGCTGGTATAATATATAGCAGGTTTGGAGAATAAAGTCACACAGAATGTGAATGACAATTTAATGATGATTGCCAATCCACTTCTTTGCAGGCCACTGTAATGAAAGAAATTAGGAAAGAATTCATGAGGCTTATAGAAAATCCAGGGCTTAGTCAATTAAGCCAAACTTCTAGCATTAGTATTTCAAACAAGTCAGGCTACTCACAAATCATTACATGACAAATGTGATCTCAGAAAAATCTGAATCAACTCCTAAGGAGTTTCTAGCACCTGCTTCCTGGGAAAAAAGACATGATGCAAATTGCTTTTCTGTATCAGAAAAAAAAGTGGAAAAGATTTAATACAAAGGAACAAGTCAATAATACTATGAACTGCTAGAAAGGAATAAATAAATCTTTTCACTATGAGTATTATTTCAGACATTTCCACTGTCTCTCCTTATTCACTTGGGGAGGGGCTGCAGTCCTCCATTTTAGCTATCATTTAAGCAGAGGAGTATGTCATCTTCAAATATTTAATATTGTGCAGAACTGAGAAGAACAAAAGGTATTTGGAGCATTCATCCTCACCAACTGTGAGTGCAGCTGGATCACAACACATCCCTTTGGAAAAGACACCACTGCCTGGGTATACAGCCCAGACAATTCATACATCTGTTCCTGTATCAGCTAATACTTCAACAGTATAAGAGAACTAGAAGGCAGTCTTAAGCACAACAGACCTTTTTTTCTGTTTATGTCATCAATGCCAGTAAAGAGTAATTAAGGATGGATGTAGCTGGGCTCTAAACATCTCCTCAGTGAGTCCTGGAGGGCAGGCCAAAAACCAGAATGGAAATATTTGTATTTTGTATGTAATTGATAAAATCAAGACCAGAACAAAACAACAAAAAAGACAAATATTTAAGATCCTGGAAACAGAGGAATGTTTTCCAGTCAGGGATATTTAAAGTCACCGTGCGGATCTGGCTGTAAAGTTGCTGTTTTCTGGATAGAGAAATTCTACCAAATCTTTAGCACAAGAACAAGAAGCTCAGCATTGTTTTCCCATTTACAGACAGGCTGAAATTGCACTTCTCTCATGCAATTTAAGATGTTAACCAGATAGGCTTTTTACTGGCTTGTCCTTTAAGCAGAAGCATTCACACCAGGTTTTGAATCCTGAGTCTCAAATCATTTCCCAAGGCTTTCTTCATGCCCCAAATCCCAAATTATCTTCCTGCCAGCATAACTGCTGTCATTGCCCCTGATAATTTTTTTGCTCTTAGCTCTTCATTTCCTTTACATTTCAGAAGCAGTGCAGACATGCAGGTGCAGGGTAAAACAAGCTTAATTTACTGTGACAAGCAATGCAAGGAATTTGTTTCACAGATTATTCATTTTATACATTTATTATTGCATTTGAATGCAATTATAATCTCATTCTTTTAAATTTACCTGAAGCTGCAGTATTTGGAGTTTGCTGCATTAGACAGTCAGAGAATCCAGGGCACTTACTGCATAATTTAAGCCCTTTTTGTCACAGATTGGACAGGTTTTTATCCACTGGAATTATGGGGAAACAGATAATTAGCAAGATCTATGGTAACTTCAAGGTGGTTACTGGATGGGAGCTAACTTCTAGCAGATACTAAAGAGAAGGGCAGTGAAAACTTAATTAACATTCAAAATACTTTAAACAAGGGATGTCACAGACAGTCTAGGCAAGAAGGGGATATTTACTCTTCCATCTAACTGTATAGCTACATAAAATAGCCATGTAAGTTATAATAGGCTATATTCCACACAAGAGAAGACAGGCATTGAATAAAGAACACACTTAATTGTACATACATCTTTCAGGGATGGACGATACCTCTCGAACTTATCTGCATCCCACAAACCTGTTTTGGGGACTGAAATGATGATGAATTAATGGATCAGTTTTATTCATATCAATGCCAGAGAGCAGCAGACAATTAAATTTTATCCATACATGGACAGAGGAGAAGGCTCATCGTTAAAGTGATAATTAATGCAACATGGCAATTAATGCAACACCTAAAGATAATAAAGGTGAATGGTACCGATAGAGATGAAAGGACTTCTGAGGTTACAATGTGAAGACCGAGCAGAAAAAATCCCACAAGAATAAGCATTAGAGACCTGGATCACTCCCTTCTTTTCTCATGGCTATCCCAAAGTACCATCTTTTACTTGCTTTGATATAATGTCATTGTGTGAGATAGATTTAGCTGGGTTAACAGTTACACACTATTACTCAGTTTAAGACAATAATTATCTGACATTGTGCTACAGGTAGAGAAGGGATGAAAGGTTTGACTCAGTTTGGCCATATGATTGACCTAAAGAGATTTACAGGAATACTTTCATCAGTATGGTAGCACTTTTATCAGCAGATAATTCAAGGCATACAGAGCTATTACAAGTTAGATGAAACACATGACTGGGAAAAGCTAGCTTGGATTCACCGAGGGCAGAACCATTGCTAATAATTTTAAGAAGAGGACCGTAACAGCACAAGGGGAAAATTTTTCACAATGAGAATAAACAGTCACTGGAGTAACCTCCCCAGGGAAGTGGTAGATTCAGCAGGACTGACTGTTGGACCATCTTGTTTAGACTGTGCTTTTGCCAAGAAAATTTGGACCAGATGATCCTTGAGGTCCCTTCCAACCTGGCACTCTATGATTCTATGAAAGACCATGCCTGCTCTCCACTTGCTGGAACCAAGGTCCAGGATCCATGAAGAGCTGCTAAAACAGCAAAGGCTGAATGCTTTTCTTTTTCTTGCTTCTACAGGAATGCTTCCAAATGCAACTGTTTCTAGCAACAGGCAAAACTTAAAACTGCAGGACCATATTAAATACAAAACTATAGCCAGCTGAATATCAGTGTGGCACATTTATTTAAGCAGTGGGGCTATAGGGGAAAAATGTTCCCATACCACTGCCAATACTGCCACATATTAATCTTAACTTACATGTTATAATTTGTTCACTCAACATCATCAAAATTCTGATTTAGATGACAGCAATATAATTTGGGACTTCAAGATCATCATGTTCCCCACTTCAGGCCAAAGACAAAGATGAACATTTGGTTCCAAATCACTAATAGCTTTTGCTGAAAGGTCTTGCATAAAACAAACAAATATGCCAGAATGGCATTTATTTCCTGTTTATATCCAAAAAATAAACCCTCACTGGTTTAAACTTCATATAATTTTTACATTAAAAAACCTTCTAAAGCTTGCTTGTGAAGATACACAAAGTGACCTCAGCTAAGGGTAGACCAGCCACAGATAATTGAGTTCACAGGTCTTGCAGTAGATAAGACCTCTTAATTTTAAAATGTTTTTAGGTTAATTGTGTTATTTACTCATTAGGAATGCTTTGTATTTACAGAGATTGCCATTCTGTATGCACACAAGCACATGGGGAATAACGAAGCTCCCCCATCCCTTTACCCAGCGCCCTTTAGAAGCAGCTCAGCACTCCACTGCCCTCGCTGAGGCAGGGTTGGGTAGGGACAGACGGCAGAGGAGAGGGCACTGCGTTACTGCAACAGAGGCATTCCTTGTTCCTCCATCTACAGCACAGGTTTGCTACCACTGTCCATGAATAATGTAATATTCTGAATCCTACACCTGTGGGGGAATATTTTTTATGTAAAGACTACATGGCACAGCCAATAGAGCATTAAATTGAAGCAGAATAAGGAAGGTTGGTACATGGTAGAGACTCCTAACATGGGGACATGGACTCTAAGGTCTTCCTTCTACCAGTTGTATGAGATCACTAAAGTTACTAAAAACATAAAATATAAAATATCCTAATTCAGAAGCCATTGCAAAATGAATTTATTTCCAGTTTTATTATGGAACATGAAGATAAATAAATCATTTGTCTGGAAGAATATGCTTATAGGAAGACAAAAATTGCAATGATTAGATATATTGTGGCCAAGAATAGGGCAAACTGGAACACAGAGATCAGGTATTTTTGAAGGAGTCTAAAGAAAACAGAGTTAACTAGGAAAAAAAATACAACATTGTAAAACTCAATTTAAATTTCTTCAGGAGGGTCTATTACATGGCAAGAAAGCTATGAGTCCACAATCAAGAGAGAACAAACTTTGTCCCTAGATACTTTGATTGTGGGTGTGAACTGAAAGAAGCTATCACAAATGGGAGAATTCCAACAGAATGGAACAAAAGAGAAAAGGAAGAAAAAGATAATAACCAATATATTTTGTGAAGTGAACATATCTGATAAGAGAGGCTAATAGCATCATGTCTCTGGGTAACATATAATGAGAAGTTTTTAAAAGTATAGTAGGAACAATTGAAATCCCAGCAATAATACAAACCCATAACTAGAAATGATAATGCATTAATAATGAGACAGGAAATGCAGGAGTATACAACAAATAAATTCTGGTTCTGTTTTTGAAATGAAACTAGAGGAAGTGCTTCTTTCCCATGAAGATGATGAAGTACTCAGTTAAGAGCTGAGAAGGATATTAAAAAACCCCAGCCCTTGTATGGGGGATAATTGCTTCAAATCAGCAGGCCTGAGTAACTTATACCTAAAAATTCCAGCAAGCTGATCTTAAAAGAGCTGTGAGGTTGTCCAAGTGTCTCTAGCACAGGTAGCCTTTAGGTAATCAGACCTAGACAAAATAGTACTAAACCAAGCAAGATTCAGTTAATTATGACAACAAATAGAATTCCATAATAATCTCAGCTACATGTGTGGGAATAATTATTTTTGTTGATACATCTATTCTGGTTGAGCAGGCCTTTGTAAGGCATTTGTCTTATTACTGCCTGCCACAATTAATGCCACCACACAACATCAGTGAAATGTGCATTCAATGGATTAAAGTCACCCTAATAGAGAGACCTGTGTAACTTGGCATCAATAATCATCTGTAAATGCAGGTGTTTTACAGAATCTTGTGCCATTCATTGGCATCGAAGTAAACAGAAATGTCACCACTGATAAAATGTTGACTAATATAACGATTGGGTTAACCCTCCCCCAAACAAACTGAGTAAACGGAGCAGTTGCTGTCTCTTGCTGGTGACAGTGGCTGGAGTTCAAACACAGGACCTGAGCAACAGGAGCACCAATGCAGCCTGACAGCTGTCAGGAGAGCAGGTATGTTCGAGGTATGCCACGTATTTCTAGTGCTGGTATCATTAAAACCTACAATTAGCCCTCACGAGGTAGAGATAGCAAGTAACAGGCTCCTGCTTTAGAGTTCAGAAGGTCAGCTTTGGGCTTTCATTCACACACACGTGTGCATATGTTGCCTGTCCACATTCACCATTTAAGCTCTTTTTTTTTTTTTTTTTCCTCACAATGCTACCTAGTGCAGGTAAAATTTTGCCCTGCTTTGCTTTCAGCATTACCCTACTGGCTGACTCCAGGCAGCTTTGTGGCCAAAAGATGTTTCTCAGTACTTAACCGTATCTCCAATCCATCCCTGTGGTTTTAAGATTGCATAATATTCGCAGGATTCGCGGCAGCGTTGTAGGGGAAGCTGGCAAGGAAGCAGGCAGAGATCCCCAAGATGGAGAAAAAGAGAGTTTTATTTACAGAAACTTCTTTATATATCCATTAATAATCTAGCAACCATTGGTCAGCAGAGAATCCACCTCCCAAAGTCATTGGTCACAGCTATACAGCACCTAATACCAAACACAGAGATTAAGAAAGTACAAGAAGTGCAGCTTATCTCTATTCTCCATGAGAAATAAGAGAAAGATTTCTAAAACAGCGCAACTACAATTCCCCCTTTTTGTTTTTCCAGAACGCGCTTCAGAGTACCATGCGCACGTTCCACAATCGCCTGACCAGTTGGGGAATGTGGAATACCAAATTTATGGTCCACACCCCATAGGTGCAAGACATCCCCATGTGGACTAGACCAGGGAATGTTGTTATGGGACTGGAGGAAGAAAATACCTGGTTTGAATCTTCTGCTAAACTCGAAGAAGCTCAACAGTTAGCACAGTCTGACCTAATCTTCAGATTGTGCTTACTCATGGGGGAAAATAAAGCAGGAAGTGCCCTTCACATTTTAGTTCTGTTATTAGAAGTTTTCTGGGGAAAAATGAATGGTAATTTTCTTATCCATTCTTTTTTTGTATTCTTGTAATCCCTTATTTCCTTTCATTATTTGTCAGTCCATCATCCAGAACATTTTTCATCATTGTATTTTTTTATTCCAGTAAGATCTTTGACTAAGCTGTATTAAACATGTGCATCTATAAAATTCAAATGAGAGGTATAACACATTAAAACAGTCTTGCACATCTCTAATATTAAAAGTATGCTGAACAAAGATATCAGAAATTCAGAACAGTATAAGGTGGCAGCATAGTACCTCAACGAGCTTAACTTCTAATAACAAAATATAGTTTATATAATAATTTAAAATTATCATCTTTCACAAATTATCCATCTCCACTAATATGTAGAATTCATCATCTAGAGTCTGGAAACTGGCCAGCATGAGGAAATGGTTTGCATGCAGTTACACATATTAAGAGTTCATGCAACTTTATCTGTCATGAACAAGATCTAATTAAAAAGAAAATCAAGAAATGAGTAACACCTTGATTAAATGTCTTCAGATTAACACATGCTATTGAATCAACAGGTCTCACTAACAAATGTTTATAAAATAACTGTAGAGTGACTCATGCCACTGAGACAGATGAGGGAGTATCAATATAAAAATTTTGAATAAGTGGAAAACAAAATCACAGGAAGCCTAAGGATCCAATCCAGAAAAGTTTGAGTTGTCTCTAAGTTTGCAGTCATTAAAGAGAACTGAAGATGTTAATTTCTTTGCTACACTTAATTGCCACAAAACGTAGCAGATGACAAAATATCAATGGATTTTCAAAGCAATTGAAAACATTAATATAGGATACCATTAATTAACCACAGAGATGTCTCTGCTGTTGAGGCTCAGGAAATTCAAGAACCTGAGGAAGCGTCACTGGACTCTTCCTTTATTGTTATATTCCTGTTTATCCCAGATACAGGGGAAAATGAACACTTGATCTAATAGAAGCAATCTGAAGTTCTTTTTATGTTTCATATCTCCCCAGAGAATCTATGTAATATTTCCATGAATTTTACTTCTGAAAAGAAAATGCAGATCAAGTGTCGGCTGAGATATCACAAGCTGTTTTCTGCTATGCAAAGGGACAGGGCTTTATCTATAACTTATTGCATACGAAGCATGCAGCTAAGTAAGCTTCTTGGGAAGTAAATGATCCAAGAATGATTTAACTATATCAGGATTACATACTCGAGGAATTTAGCTGAAGCAGAAGGATTTGCATGGTATGAAACTCCTGAGAAATCTCTCAACAAAAACATGTTTTCTTTCTTTCACATGGTGTGTGGTCCAGCAGCTGCTACTCAGTGTTTGGATTTTTTTCAACAATCCAAATTATTGAAAGACACTTAGTATTCTGAAAGCCAGCTACATTCTTATCAAGCTCTGATTTTTTTTTAAGTGTAGTCTCCAAGGAAATGGTTATTAAGATGGGTTAGGTAGTGCTCCTATTCTGTTTTTGAAAAGCCATGAACTCATACTGCACAGATGAGGATGAGACTTCTGTTTTCAAAAAGGGATGCAAGTACACATATTTGCTGAGAATATTGATGAAGGATAACATGATGGGAGCTTTATCCACACCTTCAACTGCATTTTGTTACCTATTCTAAAATCTATTGGCATGGAAAAGTTGGTCAACAGTGCTTGATGTATTGGCATTCTTTGGCAGGTCTCGATAACCAGTATAATGTGGGCATCACTCACCTGCATTTGCTTTAGGTCATGCGTTATTCTCCAGTTCATAGCTTCATAAAGCTCTGGAATAGCCTCTCTCTAGGACAACTTTTGAAAAAAGAACATAGTAAAAAGGATTAGATGTAGCCATAAATATGATAAATGGCTTGCTAGAAACTACATTAAATAGCAGCGATATCAGCCCAGAGATGAGTTCTGCCACAGTCTTATTGCAAACCTGTGTGGATGAATGATTCACTATGTGCTTGCTTTTCATGGACATCATTTAACAGGACATCCTATGTCACTAGTCATTTGCACTCCAAATACAGAAGACTTGTGTGCTGCTGCTTACCATTTCATCACACTTTCCTTATTCTCCAGACCTCTATTAAATGATGGGAAAAGAAATCAGATATGGTGTAAGTTGTGCCTCCCACTCCTTCCTCTAGGACTTTATTCATAATCTTTTGACTTGTCCCTCCTGTGGTTTTTATTCCCTTTTGCAGTTATTTGGTTTGTTTGTTTGTTTTCTTTTGTCTGGTCTTTGTCCAGGTTTTCCTCACTGTGCTTCTCTGCACTGCAATCTCCCAGAGGGCAATTCTGGATACTCACCTTAGTGTCAAGTCCTTCAGCAAGATCCCGAGTGCTCGAGCACAAAACGTGTCCACATTTTGTGCAGTGGCTCTGTTTTCACAGTATTCCAGGGACCCTCAATTAAAACCTACCCAGCAGGTAGGTTCATGGATGAACTGCTCCCTGTCTGCACAGAGTTACACTATATGGAGTTAGTCTTTGTCAGAACTCAGCCCACCACTGGATAGAAACTACACACAAAACACTTAAAAATGTCAAGGTTCCATCAGAAACGACTCCTTCTACATCTCTCCGAAGTATGTGTCTTCTAAATAAAAGCATCAAATATTGGTACACTGTAGCCAAAGAAATTCATGTACTTTTTAAAGGATCATTTGTCTGGCAGTAAGTATTGCAGAGATGAAAATGAAATAAGAGACCAAGCCTCAATGATGAAACCAAATGAAGACTACCAATTCCAGGTGCTTGTGGAAAAGAAGTTGTAGGAGGAAAGAAATAGTATTTCCTTTGACAGTGACAGCTAAGATTTGAAAATAGGAACAGAACATCTATTGACAGGATGACTTTATTATAGCCTAGGTGGCGGATTTTTATCTCGAAGTTGCTTGCAGCAATGCATCTCATTCTGCTCCTCAGCCTCACTGATGCACCAAGCTTGACCCTGTGTCTTGGAAATGTACTCGCTATCAGTCAACCTTGTTTGCATTAATGTAGCCCACTTTTATTTATCATAGTAATATACTTCGTTTATATTTATTGCATGCTGCCTCCTTTAGTTGAGCTTTGACCTGAGATTGACCCAGATGTTTGTATATTGTACATGCAGGTACTGTTGCTTTTGTGGATAACACTGACTGAAGAGCAGACCTGCAGAGACACTTGGGCCTGAGCTATGTGCAAAAAAAACCCAATAGAACAGGCATATCAAATTTGACTTAAATCCAGGTACATTATTTGCAACATCTCAAAAAATATTTTTAAACCTCTAGGCATTTATAGCAATTATTCAATGCATAATGTGTATTATTTTAACTGCTGCCTATAACAGATTTTACAGTTTGCATTGTAGCATGGAAATCATCACTAAAGCTGTCTTGCCCCAGTGTTTAGAGGTAAAATGAGAAAGCTTCAGCCAATAATGCCAGTCTATAAAACCAGCAGATTTTTTTTGGCTCTGATTATCCACCTAGTATACTTTCACTGATGTATAAATGAAGAAACCAGACATCCTTTCGTGTTCATGGCATAAAGCTACATGTGATCAAACCACGTGGGTGTTGGCTGACCCATCTTGCTGAGCGTATGATTCAGGCCCTTACAGGAGAGCGCTGGGCTGGAAAGATGGGTCAGATTAAAGAAGAGTGAGAAATGCTCCATGCCCATTCTCTCTTTATGGAAAGGTTTCATAGCATTCAGTCTATGGGAAGCCTGTCTCCTGCTTCTTCCAAACTATGGATACAACAGGACTATTGTTAGCAACCAAATCACTGAGATGTAAGGACTTACCAGCTGGCAGATAAGCTATTTGCATGTCTGTTACAAGTGAGAAGTAAAACATGTTAGCTAAAATTATGGAGGTGGTTTGTACTAGAAAGAAATACTTTTTTTTACTTAGCCTCATCTCAGTGTTACTTACACAAAATGGCAACTGCGATCTCTGCAATGTTTTAAGGTAATGCTTTTTTTTCCACCCATGGGTTGGGTGACATACACACATGCATCAGGCCACTTCAGCTCAACGACAAATGGAAACCTATGGAAACTAACTGTAGAGACTCAGCTGCTTGTGGATATCTTCTCACGTCTGATATTTGGTTCAGCTTGTGTCAAAAGTCACAAGAAAGATACAGACTTTGAATCTAGGAGAACTGAAGCCATTTGTATGTTTGAATAGGATTTCCATGTCCATAACCTGAATTGTTTATGAATTCAGGGGCACGGGCAATACAGTAAGAGACTGGAGAACACAAACCTGTTATTGTTTATAGAGCTCATTCTACTTACTGTATAAGCTACAATGCTGAACATCAGCTATTTCTTTCCTTTGTTTTGAATTCTTTATCTCGGCCTTAGCTGGGCCTAGGTGATTTGCTGCTATAGGCTGGAAGATGGCAATTAGTAGATCTAAAGTGATTTTTTAAATTTGATTTTCCACTCCTGTATATTTATCATTTTAATTTATTTGTTTTCAAAGTCCTTTAAGAAACCAGTGCTGTGGTCTTGGAAATGTCTTAGTCAAAACAGGTTTGAGACATCTCCCTCTGCACAATGGCTGGTGTGCTATATGGCTACAGCTCCTGCAAGGACTTTAGACTTCACAGATGGACAGAATCTCTAAAAAATGTGAAAAGAAAAAGAGTGGAAACATTTAACTGCTACAGCACTTTTCTTAAGTGAAATCCTAGGGGCCAGATTCGATGTCGCTCCACGTTGTGTGCACTGAGGTTATACCACGGGAAATTGCAAAGCAGATGTAATTTGCTTCCAGCTCTCAGCACAGCAACACTTTACATTACCAGACACTGCTGTTAGGGGCCATTGAAGAATCTACAGGAGGTTTTTTTTCCCTCCTGTAAAGATGTGAAATGGTCTCCTGAAAGAAATGGCACAAGTGTCATTGAGTGGACTTTCTCTCATTAAATGAGCACTGGGAAATACTTGAAAATATATAGCAGTCTGGTAACCTGGGAGTCTCCTCCAGCTCTAATTTCTGTGATCAAGGAGATGAAAGATAGAGATGGAACTGAATTATGCCTGAGGCACAAGGATTCCTGGAGCTGATCGCCTCTCCCAAGAAAATGTCAGTCTAAAAGGTTTTCCAATACTTCTCACTAGCAGTTTTGACATGTGAAATTCAGGTGCTTTTCTGAACTCTAGCTGATGTTATTGATAATATTTATTATCACAAATGTCAAGATACTGTCCCAGTTGCTTCATTATTGAACTTTTCTTACATGACCTTCCACAGATTATTAGTTTGCAGTGATTTGTGAAACTTCAGAAGGCCCAGCATGAGCTTCCTGTGGTGACAGGACAGTAAACGATTAGAAATCCTCTATCTCCACAAGCCATATGGTCAGCAATACAAGGACCCTTAATACAACTCTCCTGAAGTTGCTTTTACCCTGTTTTTTCTCTTTTGTCTTTGACCCAAGCAGTTCAGGTTGAATACTTGGGATGACTTTCTCATAGGTTTTGGGGACTTATAGTCAAGTGTGTGCAACCTAGGGAACTCAGGTGCAAAAGGTTATAAACCTTCCTCTTCAGGCAGCCCTTTCAAATCAAATGAGAAATACAACCACTTTTATTGCCCCCTTGACTCCAGACAACATTACTGATAGACTGGTTGATTCTGTTTTCTAAAGATTCAGATACCTATTGAATACTTTGGAAATTCTGAGCAAACAACAGAGAAGAGGAAAGGAAAATGCGTCTTTGATAACCATGTCTTAAAATATTATTTAACATTGTGGTAAAGAATTTGAGAATCTACTTCTTCTCATCTTTTCTTTGAGATGTTTACGAGCACTTCTTCAAAGATGGTGCTGAAACCACTGTCCAGCTTGGTAGCATTTTAATTTAGTTTTGCTTCACTTGAGTTTCCATAACAAAGCAAAACAGGAGCCTTGGAGGACAAACATATGTGTATTTTAGAAAAATACCCTTAGTAATCGGAATTTTTTCATCTTTATTTGCTTTCCCCACTGTAGTACAACCTGCTCTCCTGCTGCTAACACTGACTGCTTGTAGCAGATATTTTCACCTGTCTTTTATGGGTTTTTCTCAGATCTGACAAATATGTTAGAATCAGGAAGAGCACAAAGAGACATCCATTATTTTATGGTACTTCCTTAATTTTAACCATTATCAATGCTTCAACTGTGCCTATATCTTTTTTGACAAGCTAATAAAATCAACCCCGCTATTTCAGCTCAACTACTCTCAGTGTGGGAATATTGTGTTCTGATGAAATTGTTAACCATTAATAGGCACAGTGCTGAAATATTAATCCATTTTGTCTCTCCAGGGCATTATAATCAACAGATTGGGGTTGAATGGGACTTAAATGTATGTGTGGAGATTGCTACAGTACCTAGCACATCAAACTATGACTTAAAACATACTCTGAGGAGAACTGCTCTTTTCATATGTAATATGTAACTGGAATGAGAATTAGAATTAGAGACCGAATGTTTACCGATCTTTCACAGGAAGATGTAAAAAAGATGTCTACTGCTGCACCATCACTGTTTTATTCTGCTACTCTGGAAGACAAATAAGTTGTAAAGGAAATACCATAATGAACTTCCCACACAGATGAGTTAAATTGAAAAAAACTCCCACCACTGCGCATTATGCAGATTGCCTTATTCATGTCTGTCATACGCTTCTGCACTAACACCAGTCTTCTTGCCCTCAACTGTCTTGCCATTTGCTACCCTAGCCAGTAAAATAAATTCTAGTGTAATGCATGAACCTTCAGTGAGCTTCGACACTTCACAAAATCATAACAGTGTTTGTGAACAAGGCCCTCTTTTCTTAAAAAATCAAAAATACACCACAGCACTCTTCCAGCAGCCAAAAGGTGCTAGTTCTATCTCCAATATTGTGAGTTTTCCATTAACTTTCTCTCTGGAAGGTCCCTCCTATGGTATAAGCCAGATCAGAATACCTGATATGTCAGCTACATTATTTTGCAGATAGCTTTTATTTTGTTTTAGAGGACAGTGGTTATTAACACATAGCTTCGGCAATCTCTGTGTACCTCTAGGCTGATTTTTCTTTGATTCTTTGCAAAAAGTGGATGAGGTGAACATCCTAGGGATGACAAACCAGAGATAAGAAAAGACTCTACCTTTTTCGGCAGCTTTCATCTGTGCAAGTTACTGAGGCAGACAGATAATTCTTACAAAAATGAGGTAAATCATAAGGAGCATCACAGTTTTAATGTTTTTTTTTGTTTTTCCTTTACCTGACAATGCCTTAGATGTGTTCATATACTATTATTTCTGGAATGTCCACAAAACACAGTTCTGATAATTAAAAGAGATTTCTTGCCCTTAACCTCTCATTTTCACAGTGAGTGTGTTAACATGAAGCATAATCCAATTGTTAAGTCTAGGTATTGATTATTTCAAGCTGTACATGGACTAATATTGTTTACCCACTGGACAGACTAATGTATTTGTCCACAACAAAGGACAAACAGATGTACATCTTTTCTTCAGAGCTCAGAGATTAATTTTCAGAAGGAAACCAGACAAAATGACTTGCACTGCTGTTAAGCTGTTTCTTTCTCTGTTTTCTTTCTTCTCCCACTGAGGGGACCAGTTATAACATAATACTTCATTTTTCCCATAAGAAAAGTAGGGAGCAGCTGCTCCCACAGAGGAGGAAACAGAGGCTTTGTAGAATAAAGAAAGCTTGTGCACTTTTTATTAAAAACTGCACTTTACAACTGAAACATAATCTAAGGATGAAACAGCTGATATGGCTATTTTGCTGGTTGTTAAAGAGTTTATACTACATTAAATTGACTCCCATGGGTTTAATTTTTCAGTGCTGTTACAATCACCAACCTTTCTTATTGAGAAGGTCAATAGGCACAATGTGGAGTCTTGTAAATCATTGCCTTGCTATTTTTGTAATATATAATGTGACCCTTCCACACACCTTAAAAATTATAAACCAGAGCACATACTGTATATCAAACAAATAAATCAGCTGCTATAAATACAGTCTTTCTTTTGGTTCTGGACAGATTAATTCTACCACATTTCATATGTTTTAAATTGTTTTTGGCTTCAGAGGCAAGATCTGCTTTTGTATTCAGAAAGCAAAGACCCTGGACTTAATCTATTTTAAAAGCTTAATAGAGACAAAGTGACCCTGAAAGCATATTTTAAAATTATTCCACTAAAAGCCTTAGAACTATAAACATTAAATAAATTAAGTGATTATACTGAAAAAAAAAATTGGCCAATTGATAGAAACTTTTAAGTGAAATTTTGAAAAGGGAAGGAACAAGTGAGAATCAAGCATAGCAGTAACCTGATAACATATTTAGTGCTCCAGGGATGCTTTTTCCCACAGGTGTATTTACCAGCCATGTTTCACATGCAAACTGAAATTCTTGATGTATCATCTGGGGAAACTGAGTCACACATGTTTTATGATTGAAAACTGTAGTGTTATGAGAAAGAACTTGTTTTAACCAGGAGACTCTTTACTCAGCTACACAGAAAAGCAGGATGTTTTTACCTCATATTTTTGTGTGGTTTCCTTCATGCCTTTTACCACCTGCATTAAAGTATATTGGTCTATGCCTACATTCCTCTTCATCAGTCAATGGTGAGAAATAGATGTACTTGGTCATGTTTAATATCCTAGAACTTTTTCTAGTCCTCACAGTTTCTGCCTCTGCTGTTGGAGGAAAAAGCACTGACCAGAGGCATTAGAATGGGAACCTATGTAAGAAAGAGAAATTATCAGAAATAAGGTGATACAGCTTTTTTAAAAAAAGATTTGCAAAAGCTCTGAGACCAGTGATGTTTTGTGCTTCTGCTGTCAACTCTGCCCTGCAGAAGACATTTCTCAAATACCCCTCAGTCGCACACCACAATGGAGTGACGTTGGCCTTGGACACAGGCAATTTGGATGGAGGAAAGGAGCGAATGCATTTGTTGAACACCTGTCCTTCACAATGCTAGCAAATTCCTCGTTCTGGAGCTGAACCAATGAAGAAATATCCCTTGAATCTCAGCTGGTGAGTGTTCTGCAAAGGCTTCATAGCTGCGTTCCAGTGATAAACAGATCATCCTGCTGCTGACTTTGCTGAAGAAGTTTAATATGAGAATTTGCCCATTTCCTATTTACATGTTTTTTTCTGTTTCATCATGTCTTCATCACCTTATTGTTCTGATGACTCTTCTGTTCTTCATTCCTCTATTTCCTCAACCCCATATTTTTACGGTGTTCATTCTTAAAATAAACATTCGTGGTTCGTGCTTACTGCAGTTTTCAAGGACTTGGAGAGACACTGCTCTGACTGAAAGTCCAGCAAGAATCTAGTGCATGAGGGTGTCTTACAGGGTCCAAGACTGCTGGGAAGTGCTGTTTATTGGTGAATTAGTCTTTTGCCTAGCTCCATGAAAGAAATTAAATTCAAAGTACAGTGCTTCCTGCAGTGTACACTTCTTCTTGTACAAGGCCAGACAAAATCTGACATGACATAAAATACTTTCCTATGAGAAGAATTGGATATATCTAGAGGTTAGGTCTAGGCTGTAAGCTAAGTTGTGATCTGTACAATTCCCTGATATAGACATGCATTCTTTTTTTCGAGAACATATTTTTGTGTGGTAAGTAAGAACTGACACTGTCCTACAAAAAATTGTGTTCAAGTTTTGTAGTAATTATATCTAATTAGGGTAAAGGTACTGCTTTTTCTTTGTGGTTCATTTGATATAAGGGCCAAAAGGGCTTGAATTCAATGATCTCATGATCAGATCAGATCTGCTTGCGTTGAATATTTTGGCCATTTTAATTTAATCTATATGCTCATATTTACTTTCTTTTCAGGCAGAAAAATCCCTTTGATTTGAATATCTAAGAGTTTCCCTCTTCCTTTTCCTTCACCTCTTCAGGGAGCTTCCCCAAAAAAGTTGTCAGATCTGCCATTCTGTTCCTAGCCTTTTCTCTAAAGTTCTTCTGAATGGACACAGCTGAAAAATAAGGCATAGCCACAAATATTCTTCTATCTCATCTCATATGAAAAATTCTTGAAATTTAAATGCACATATAATGATTTTAGGATAAAGCTCACTTTTTTTAAAATTTTTTTTTTAGTACCTATGACTGTCTTACTTGACTTATAAGGCAACGGGCAGAACCTGATGCACAGGAAATTCCACCTGAATATGAGGAAGAACTTCTTTACTGTGCAGGTGAACTAGCACTGGAACAGATTGCTCAGAGAGGTTGTGGAGTCTCCCTCACAGGAGATATTCAAGAACCATATGGACACAATCCTTTGTAATGTGTTCTAGGATGACCCTGCTTGAGCAGGGGGGTTGGACCAGATGACCCACTGTGGGCCCTGCCAATCTTATCCATTCTGTGATTTTATAATATAAATGTGATGGGAAATGGCCTTTTATGTCCATACGCACTGCCCCTGCAAAAACAGAGCTCAGTTTCATTGTCTTGTTTCTGTTTGTTTTCCTTTTTTTAGAGCACCCAACTCTCAAACAAACAAACAAAAACCTAGCCCAAACCTAATCCCATAACCCTGAGACCTTTTAAGATTTTACTCCGCAAAAGTTCGTCCAACATATTCCAGTTTCATAGAAAAACAGTACCTCAGTCAATGACATAACCTACTAATTTAAAATGTAAGACTAGTTGTGGGGGACTTGGACTAAAATGCATTTGTGAGTGTAACTGTGATAGGCTACAATATAAAAAGAATTTTACATATTAGAGTTTTGTGTGAGACTTTTTGTGAAAATATCTGGCAGTATCTTATCAATATAATATCTATCACATACCAGTAAGCCACAACCTTTTAATTGCCGCACAAGAAAATAAAATAAAAATATTAAATATGTGAAGAGTTAATGCAGTAACAAAACCCAAGGTAAGCTTTTTGGCAATCTAAAGAAGGAAAATCAAGACTGGATAATTTATTAATTATTTGTCTTTATCAAATTTCCTTTAGAAAAGTGTTTTATATAATGAAATATACATGTTTTATATGACAGAAAAATATTTTACTGACAATAAAACATTCACAATCCAGCAATAAATACAGTCTCATAAGTAGTTATGCTTTTACCTGCCTTATTTTCAAGAGTTTTAGATGTCAGTAATAATTAGGTGGTGTATTCATTTATTTTCCTATGTTAAAGAATATGCAATTTACTTTGAATGACATTAACAAGCCTGAAAGCTTGTTTAAGCTTTCAAAATATTTCAAAATACTGAAATAATCAGTTCTTACAGTTTTTAAAATAGAATTTCAAGAACACGAGGGTTTTCCCTATTGAAAATAGGTATTCTAATATATACAGTGATATTACTAGATAATTATGTAATTTAAAATGTAGTTCAGTATCTGAACTAACCTGCCCTCTCTAATCCGTGATTCAAAGGCTGTTGGATGTTAAAAGAATTTCATTAGTTGAAGCAATGTCATATTGATTGAGCGTAATAGTCTTTTGGGAAATTTCTCAGATGTTTAATCAAAATGGGAGCTCCCAAGGGCACAAAAAGTTCCTGCTCTACCTTGTTGGTCATGGAGACCATGGCAAGATCTCTTCACTGATCCTGGCAATCATTCATGATGTGCATTTTTTGTGGGTGTCTGAAATGGTATAGTCCTGAAAAAATCCTTGTTACTTATGCTTTGATTTCCATTCCAGCGTTTTACAGGTATCAATGGTGTGGAGCACAGAGCAGCTTGGGCAAGAAGTGGGGCCAAGGGGAATGCAGAGATGGGTCTGTCCTTTATGCCCTAACCCCCTTTTGCCCTCATTTCCTGCTATTGTTTGCACTCTTGAAGATATACACAGCACACTGACAGAATGCTTGGGAAGTTCTGTCACACTATACTTTCTCATCCTATGAGAAAATTGGATTTCCAGTGGATGTCTGTCTTCCATTTGCAGCTGTATGATCCAGAGTTTATGGGCAGTGGAGCTGAGGGCTCTTCTTTCCTTCAGCCAGTTACCATTTTTAGGGTGTCTGGTCTGCCCATCAGTCTTTCTCCAATAGGACCTTTTGCTGTATTGAATTCTGCACTGCAAAGCCAGGACGATGTTCCAGAGAGGTGTGATACAGCAGCAAAGCTTGCAGTGACTCCGTGGGGAACATGGGGAGCAGAGACCAGCAGGGCTGCACCAGAGACAGCCTGGTTGCTCTGGCTGCAGAACAAGTGCCATGTGTTAAGGTGGTTTCTTTCTCTCCCCTCTGACATGATTAAAATCAGTGCTGCAAAACTTCAAGCCAAATACAATTCAGGCTCAGATCTATGCGTGGCTGGTGTTCTGATAGGCTCACAAAAGCAAGTTTTATTTCATTTGTTTTTAGATTCACCAAAGCTTCCCTATTGACTTACTCCAGTGCAATTTAATAAAATGCATGAAGATCTTTCTTGTTTCAATGGCAAAAGATGGAAAGATGATTGGAACAGAGATCCCTGCCAACTCCCCCACCCCATCTCAGAGAAAGGAAACATCCCACACCCGCGTGCTGGAAAGGCATCTGAATTTAGGTTGCCTCCAAATGCACAGGGGCTTCTTTCTGCAGAGGAGCCACTGAAACCTGAGGATTGCTACCGCCAGCACTCTGCATGACCCCAGCTGCCATGGATGAGTGTGAGGTGGAAGGTGAAATCCCAGAAATTCAGGCCCCAGGCTATATTTTCCTTCATGGTGGAGAGGCAACACTTGACATGGCAATCAAGTGTAAATAGGAAGCTGAGGTGTTTGGTGAAAAATTGACTTCATACGTTGAGCTGGATGGTGGCAGAAACCAGCAGGGAAGTGCCATTATGATGTAGGTCACTGAACATGAGGGCAGCCCCTGGAAAAACTCCTCCCAAGGGAACCTGCCCTCAGAGGCTGTTCTGCATGCCCTTGGTCAGTGGCTGAAGCAGCGGGCTTGCCGCTCCTGACTTGTTCAGTCATTCCCTCCAGAAAATTTCAAGAATCTAATTTAAAATGAGAGGCTTGAATTTGATTGCCTAAAGGGTGAATCAGAAAATTTTGGTTTTCAGAGATGCTGAACACCTACAGCCTCTGCTGAGCTCAAAAGGCAAAGAGGGAGGCAGCGATATGCTGAGCTGCAGATGAACATGATTTTGAAGCCCAGCTACCCACTTAAAGCACTGGGCTCGGGTTTCGATGCTTCATTTAGGGAGCCAGAGATAAACCATTAAGGCCTTTGACCTTGAACTCCGTGTTTCAGTTTTATCCTACATGAGGCAATAATAAAATTTACCTACACTATTTTGAATACAGTCAGAAAGAAGCAGTGAAATACACGATGAGCTGCATCATTGCATAATTTTACATTTTCATTATATATATAATCAAAAATAATATATCATGTAATTAAAGAACACTTCATCTTTCAAATCCCTCTGATACTGATTTCTTTCTTTTTTTGTGGGTAAACTCTGAGAGTGTATGCATATGTTTAAGCAAAACACCCTTGAGAAATAAAATAACATGTGAAACTCATTTTTTATTTTACAGTAAACTTCATAACATTTTCTCAGATCCCATCCATCGGATGGATTTCCAATTTGTCTTATGTGTGAGAAATGACCTTATAACCTGTGTGTGACAGTTGTTTGGGTTTTATAAAGTGCCCTGCTCACTGGTAGCATTGTGGCATTATTCACAGATATTTGTGTGCTATTACAGAAAGCCAAAGAAAATTATTATTCTTCTATATTTAACTACAGTGTCTCCCTTTAGTCCCATGTTACTTAGAAGAATCTTGTAACAGGATAGGCTTGTTTTTAAATTGGAAAAAGAAAATAGTTTGGATTTTTTGTTTCTCTCTAGTTGGCTCTGGTGTCCAGTGCTTTGGAACAGGCAGCTTTCTCTTCTGAAAACAGTTTGCCAGTCCTTTAATTGGCTTTTGTTTAAGGAATATTTCTATGTAGAAGCTGCCACCTGTATGAATATTGAGGAGGTAAATTGATTTCGGCATCGAGTTCAAGGAAAGCTATCAGAAGAGGAAGAAACGCATAGCTGGCATTAGCCCTCTAAAGAAGTCCTGTGCAGGGAACCAGGGAAAGACTAAATGTAAATGAGTTTACTAATAAGGTTAATTTAAAAATTATTCTAAAGCATTTTTATTGCTATTATTATGAAAGAGGTTTATTATAACTTTTCCTATTTTCAGTCTCAAATGCCAGCAGTAATGACATCTTCCATGAGAATGATATTCATTATAGTTCCCTGGGGCTGTGCACTCTCCTCACCTTTTTCATCTCTGACTCTCTCTGCTGGTTTTAATTCAGCATTAGGTACAATATGAATGTCGTTGCATGGGACACAAGCCATTACACACATACCAGCTTTTCTGAAAGCAGTTGAGAGTCTGCATCTGGAAGCACACCTTTGGTTAAAGTAGTGTCCCCAGCAATGAAACTGCCAGGTGTTTCATAGGGGCACCACTGATGTAAGAATACTGGAGAAGGTAATGCTCTAAATCATAAATGGAAGCTTTGTCTGAAGGCAAAATGAAGAGAACAATTAGTATTTTCAGCATAATTGGATAAAACAATGAATTCTGCAATAGGTGTTCCATATGATTAAAAGGTATTGCGATAAGGTTTCTTCTGCAAACACAAAGGCAGAATTATGCAGAGCAGGGTTTTAATATAATTTATTTTCCATGCCTTTTATTGACAAATAGCTAATGAAAATTACTCGCATTTTCACTGTATCTTATCAAGCCTTGTTAATGAAAAGCCCCACTGTTTTGCATGTGTGTTGCATCATTTAATAAAATTTTCAGCAGCCTGTGGCTTAGTAAATAAAGTTGTCACTCAAACCTCATTTCTGCCTGACTACAAGGAATCAAAATGGACACTGAATTAATGCTGAATATTGTCTTCGTTTGATGTCTCTGCAAGATCTTTGTTCTATCGTGTCTAAGGCACTCTGTTTGAGGGATCCATCTGATTTTCTAGTGTTTCCAGGAAAAGAGGAGATATTACAAATCTGTCCCTGGCCTCATCTAATTTATGCCTTTGAGAATTTCTTGCAGGAGAGAAATTACAAAAATGGGGAAACCTATCTTTACATGACTCTTAGTCAGAAGGGCTTGCAAAAGTAGAAAAATAAGTACTATTTTCTGTTTGCTCTGTGTCTGTAATAGTACAACTGAAGAGTTAATATTTTAAGTAGTTGTCATAGGCTCAGGAAACAAAGTAAAATTCAACCTTAAATGCTGAGATCTTTTCATGAGAACTATGATTGCAGAAAGACATAGCAAAAGCAGCACTGTATTTACAACTTTGCAGATTAGTATCTGCATTCCGTTTTGCATGTGTTAGAGAGCCATATAATACACTGAGACAGCACTAACCCTGTATTCAGCTCCTTAAATATTTCCTTTCATGCAATTTTTATGTACTGAGCCTCTCACACCTTTGCTGCTAATGTCAGCAGGGGAAATGCCTGCTGTTGGCTGTTCTTTTGGTGTGGCACACTCAGCTGTGCACTGGCAGCAGAGGCAGGGGGAGAGCCAGATCCCTCATTTCCCATTTCTGCTCCTCAGCCAGTGGATACACGGTCTTGCAGTGCCTGGCAAGCATTGACCTGAAGCTCAGGTGTCCTTCTCTCTGAGATGAGGCACTCTGGCCATGTCTCCCACTGCAGGTGTTAGCACATGGCTTGGGAGCTATGAAAATTTGAGCAGCAGGGAAATTGCAATCTGATCTCACAATTTTCCACTGGATGGGTCCAAGAGCTGAGTAATTGGATAAGGAAAGAGAGCATCTTCCTTCTCCTGGGGTTTGTAGGACAAGGTTGGCACAGGTGAACGTTCAAGGAGAAGGCTCGTCAGAGCCCAGAGTCATTTCCCTGATGTCCACTCCAAAGCATCTGCTCTTCAGAGAGCACCAGGGTTAAGAGGCACCCTGCCTCTTGCACACCTATTGGCAAAGTTAGGCAGGTCCCTACAGTGTTTTATGTTTCCTGCATGCTTGTAGGACTCAGCCACATGTTTTGGTTGCCTGTGGGGAGGTGAGACCTTTCAGCATCAGGTGGGAACTTAGCCTGGACGCAGCACTCAGACCACTGTCTGTGTTCTTTTTGGGCTCCACACTTCTGTCTCCATTTTTTATCTTCCTGCGCTATCCAACACTAAATATCATGGGTCATTTTTAGATGATTTAATCATGTGGGTTTTTTTCTTTTCTTTTTTCTGAAAATTTTTCTCCTCTTCCAACTCTATGACTTCCCTGAGTAACATTTGCCCTGGGTGTTGGTGTAGATGAATTTCTTCCCTCCCATCTTCTTCCCATTTATCACAGAGTATAACAAAGCTGACTGTTACTGGGGTCCAAAAACTACCTGAAACAGAGCAAGAAACCATTAACATTCTTCAAGGAATGGAGGGATCCAGGGCACTCTGCTCTCTTTCAGTGAAATAGTTAAATGAGGTGTCACCAATGAGATGGCTATAAACCATCTCATCCTTTTAATACTGTTGCTGAAATGGTTCTGCATTATGGGTGACATTTATTTATTTATTTATTCGTTTGATAAATAACAATGAAAAGACACTAAGAATAAATGGGGTGAAACCCTTCCAGCTCATGTTGCCATGTCATTATTCTCATCTTCCCTGAACACTCATGAAGTACAAGGTCTATCCTAGGCCACATAATTTCAAATATGTTAAAAGCATAGTGAAGTAAGCACAGAATTCATATTGCTCTGCATGGTTGGGATTCGATACCACTGCAGTATTAGAATTGTTTTAAGATTTTGTTTTACTTGGAGACAAAGAATTAGAAATCACAACCTGAGCTCTCAATTACAGCTGCATTATAGAGTGTAGGCAATCTCAACTAACAGTAAAAATTTTTGATGACACAGGTCTTCTTGTCGGATATTATACACAAGGGGGTTCGTTAACCATCCTGAGTTTTGCTTCAAGCTGTGTAAGTGCCTTGCAGAAGATATTAATTTTGTATGTTAATGTTTGTGTCATCAGATGTTTTTATTTTTAGATTGGGACCCTGTTAATTTGCTCACCTTATTTAGAAGTGTATTTCTGCGTGTTTCTTGCATTAAACATACAATCCTCTTACTTCCACTAGAAAAGCCATCTTCACAAGCGGTGTTTGGTCACTTTCATTCAGACAAAGTTCATAAGTAAGGCACTGCTTTGTTGGGGAAATCTGACTGTGTTCAATATACCATGATGTTGATGAATCCTGTGGCACCAGTGGATGTAAAGTGAGACATCTTCTCACTTCAGGTGAATCTCCTCCTCAAACCCCCTCAAGAGAACTTGGTCAGGACTCCTCAGGACTGATTACATGAGAGGCCTGGGGTGGAAGGGGTGGCAGAAGCAAGAGAAAGAGCTCTTCAGTCACCAGAAGAAAAGCTCGGTTAAGAAGTATGTTTTAAAACCCTGTTGTGTATATGTGTGCCTGTGCCTACGTTGCTTTTGTCATATCTCCCTCAAGTAGAAAACTGCAATTCCAGAGTGTTTCCACATGGTCAGCCTTGTTGACTCCACCAAAGGGACCAGAATCCCTTACATATTGCACTGTATGCCTGGAAATTAATCCACAACCGCTAAATCAGAACAAACTATGTAGGTCTGTTGAGATGCAAACCTGGACACAGATCAGAGGATAATGTGTGCCAGAGTCCTCACCCCAATGAGCACACACAGATGTGTGCAAACAAAAATTGATAGACAGCACTTAACTGCGGACTAATATGGACATATTTTGGAGAGAGTTGCACCAAAGTTAGATGGTGAATGAGTAAATCGACATTGGTTCTGAGGGTGAAAAGTCGAGGGGAAGGCAACCAGGAACAAACCAGTGCTACAGCCCGTTAAAGCAGAGGACACAGGGAAGGAGGAACTGAATACCCTGACTGGTGAGGGAGCTTCTGCCTAGGCTTCAATCTGCATGTGTGTGTACAATGTGGCAGGATGGCAAAAATGCAGCAGCTCATTTTATAAAAGGAGCCTTTTGTAATAAGTTAAAGAAGCTTTGGACTACATGGCTCTAATGGGCTGGCTCCTAACATAGCAGTCTGTCCAGCTAAACTGGAAATAATTATCAGGTGGACCATGCTTAATAAAATATGCAAGGAACAAGCATGTAGCTCTTCTGATCCATTCTTGGCTATTGCCTTAAACTTTTCAAGCGATGCTTATTTATTGCAGTTAAAACAACTACCTGTATAAGAAAGTGATTGGTAATAAGGTATCTTACCTTGATTTGTACCTCTTCCATTGCATCTCTAGAAGCTCTAAACATAGTCTGGAGATGCCTGCTCCCAGCAAATAAAACAAGATCTACGTGTGATTTGATTTTCATGCAGCCTCTGAGGTAGAACTATGTTTGATGCAGTTTTCACCAAAAAAAAAGAGAAAATTAGTATGCAGCAAAATGCAGGCACACAGAGAGCTGGACACAGTTCAGATTTAATGTTTGCCTGTTTCTGATTTATTAACCCAGTACAGATGCACCTGTTTCTTTTCAGCAATGTCCTATTCACTCCCCTCTTTTCCACTTGCACTGCCAGAGGCACAACAAGAATAGCTGGCTTGCCAAAATGTGCACAGTACCTGCTGGCTGGGGAACGATAAGGATGTTAAGCAGTCACGATCTCATTTAAACGCAGGTTTACTCTGTTATTACTGCATCCTATAACAGTGACAAAAAGCATTATGCTTTATTTCAACATAGCATTTTGGCAGAAGAACAGATAAAATTGTTGTTGAAGGAGAAGGCAAATAATCATAAGAAACTAATTCTTCATGGTTCTTCCATGGGTTCCCTGTGTAACCTCCGTGAAGTCACACAGGTCTTGGTTTTCAACCCTGGATTCATATTCTCCCCAAACCACCAACAGCTCGGCTTTACACTTGATGCTGCATTGGGTCTTGAGCATCCAGTATGTGCAGCTCAGCACTCTGCAGCCTTACTGATTGGGCATGGATCCCATCACCCATACAAACACATCCTGTCGCCTAGGACTACTTGGAAAGAGAATTAAAAGGATATTTCCTATGGCAAGGAGCAATATGACAGCTGACTTACAGAGCAAATGTTTTCTCCCTGTGTAGTTACTAATCACCAGATCAGGGATCTCTCCTCTACATCTATCCACTGTGTGCTCACTGAAAACCAACAAGCTAAACCCAAGCTCTTTTAAGGTTTTATTTTAATGAATCACTTCCCTGCAGTGAATCTGAAATGTAGCTGGAATTGCCAGCCCCCCTAGTCTCAAGTCAACAACAAAGTTTGACATGGCTTACTGCCCATAAACAATCAGAAAATCTTTTTCTGCTTTAAAGCATTTCACAGCTTGTGAGGAGACTTTCTGGAGATGGACTGTATCCCCAAGATACCGTGACTGAGGATGAAGGAACATGTGAGGAAAGCAAATCAGAGGCACTAAGCCTTTCAAGAGATTTTATTCAGTTAACGTCCTGCCAATGTTTCAAATAGCAGCAAGAAGAAATCCTGTGTGTTGGCCAGGGTCTCGTGGGCAGACACAATTCCATGGCCATCTTCCTTTAGTGGGGGACCAGGGCTCCTGGACCCCCAGGTGCCACCCTCTTTGGAACTCCTTCCATTTCCCCAAGGCTGGTGAGCAGCACCTGCCTCCTGCACCAAATAAATCTGCTTGAAGGGTTACAGTCAGTGCTGACTGCGAGCAACGCAAGGCAACAGCGCAGAACATACGCTTTGTGCTCCGCCATTCGTCAGACACTGCTCATGCTAATGGAATTGTAATTCTTTCTGAGTGGGGATGTGATCAGTAAACAAACTTACTGAAAAAATCAGTTTAAATATTTAGTTACTTTGGTTATTGAAATAAGAACTCTGAACAATTTGCGAACATACATAATGTTCTTGTGGGAGAAAATACTCAGTCTCTGGAATATATGGATATTCTGGCATGTTGTGGAATAAATACAACTTTCCTCTAAAATTTTAACTAAAGATTTTCTGAGAAATAACAGAATAAACCATATTAAAAAAACCTTTACCCCAGGCTACTATAAAGAAGAGAAAATGTTCCAAATGTGAACTAATGAAGTACAAAGTAATGAATATTTAATTTGCATAATTTACCAAAGTGCAGTTAGGAATCCAAGCAAAATTCTTCATAAATAAAGTGTTCATTAGGCATTTACTGTAGCTTTCATGCAATCATTACATTTTTTCCCCCTGTATTGCTATTACTATGGTATTACACAAAGGTGAATGAACATCCCATGAGAGTGTCTGGAAGGTTCAAAGGAAAAAAAACCGAAATGAGAAAGGCAGTGGTGTCTATCAAATTTAAATAAGCTACCTGTTTACAGTGAAGAAGATAAAAGACTAAGCACAGCAGAAGAGCAACTGAGAAAAGGAATGGAAAAGGTAATTGAGTTTTACATTATGGGCTTCTTCACTTGGCAGTGTGAATATTATTGAATTAGCCCTATTACTATAAAGATTACACAAAAGCAGAACAGTGTGAAGGCTTGCTATGAAACTTTAACAATATCAATGGAGGTAAGTGGTACCAAAACTGCACACAGGAATGCATCAGAGAAGGAATACAGTGGGATTTTTTTTCAATAGAACTGAACTATGGTGTGATATGAATTTTAATACGAACGTACAGAAAAAATGAAAATGGGAACAGTGAAAAATGTCCATGCACAAAGGGAAAGATTTCACAGTCACAACCTGCACAGTAAATATCAAGAGGTGAAATATTTGTATTAAAGGGAATGTCCTTCATATCATAGCTTTATTCAACAGATTATCCCTTGCCACATCCTCTCAGTCTCTAGCTTACCAAGTTTCCTCTGGAACAAGGTCACATATTTACCTGAAATATAGATTTCACATTGTTTTATAGATTCTAAGTGAGAATTAAAGGTCAGCAGATTTAAATTACTGAACATGGATCTAAAAACTGCTTTTGTTTGAGTACAGAGGACTGAACTGCATTGTTTCAGCCTCTTTTCCAACTTTTACTTCCTCACTACAACCCAAATTTATATCTGCTCCCATACATTATTTAAATAACTACTGACAGAGGTTTTTCTGTAAAGATTTTCAATACGGTTTTTAAATAATCTCTAAAAACATAACCTAGCACACTCAGTATTTCACACTTTTCTTCCAGAAGTTACCAGGGATATCCTATAAAAAGAATTGACTTAAAATCAGTCTGCTTTTTCCCTACCTCACTGAAATGGGAGAGTGGGGCTGCTATACAGGAGAACTTACCCTGGCAACAGGGGTCTTGATTAACCATAAGAACTACTAGTGCCTCAGGCTGGAAAAAGTCTAATTGGGTATTAAAAGAACATTATTTTGACAAATTTTACATTCCAGGAGTGACTATAGACAGCATGCTGTGTTCTGTGTTTTTTCATCTTCATCTCTGAATGAAAGAGCGAATTGCCCTTGCCACGGGTCACCCCCATCTATTCCCACACCTTACTCGACACTGTGAGTTAGCAACACATCCCAACTGGAAGGAGTTTTGGACAGCTGGCAAGCACAGTCCAGGGGGATCTCCTGCCTGTTTGATGCAACTCCTGCCCACTTGAAGACAGAGCAGGCAGGTAGCTGCACAGCCTCCCAGGAGCTCAGCCCTGGCAACTTCAGGTGTTGGCACTGGAAGAGCCCAGCAGGGTGCTGGACCCATACCCCTCCATTTAGCGAGCTGTTTGCGGAGCATGGGGATGCAGCATAGAAATGTGCAAGTGATGATCCATGAGAGACTAATGACAGAAGGTGAAGCAATTTAAAAAGTGAAATCAGTGGAGAGATGTAAGCTACCATTTAAACATAACCAGTGCTTGGTCCTGAACATAACTGTATATGAATAGACAATTTTCAGGTTTTGTTACAGATATTGTTCTTGCTGTCTTAGGGTAGTTTTACAGAAAGGTGAGTAATTCTCATCTTTTTGTTCTTCTAAGAGACCAGCAGTGATGTGATACTAAGGAAGCTGAAGTGAGGCACTAGAATATGGGAAACAGAGTCCACAGCAGCTGCTAGAGCACAGGGAAATGTCATCAGCCTCACTGCTCAGGAGCCTATTAGCCCAATGCCAAAAGATCAGTTTAACCTGCTACCTCAGTTTGTAGTGGACTCCATTTCCATGTGCCTTAGTTGGGCATATCAATATCTCCCCCGTGAGGACAGCACAGTTTTGTTTGAGTAGCCAGCTGTAGAGGACAGTCCCTTGTCAGGAATAGGTTCTACACCAGAGGCATTGGTATGATTTTGTGGAAGTAAAAAAAAAATATTTGTTTTATGAACTATGATATAAGCATAAAAAACATTGCCCAGATTTCTCGAGTCATTGAAGAATTTTTAGAAATATGGAGGCTGGAAGGTGACCTCCCTGAAAATCCATGGACTAGGTTTACCTGAGAGTAAGAGTGCTCTGCCACAAGCTACAGGTGCATTGTGCAATGGGAAGGTTTAGCTGTGACACCCTGTGGGTACCCAATGCCTTATAAGCTGCACCAAACCCAACTGCAGCCCTGCAATCTTCTGTTTCTCCTCCTTCATTCCTGTGTCCAACTCATTACTTTCCTTTTTTTCTATCCCTGTGGTAATGCCTATCCCTATGCGTGTTTGCCTCCATCCCATGCCATATTTGTGTACGCTCTAATCATCAAGTTAGCAGTACATGGGTTTAACTGGGACTGGTAATGATAATTGTTTCATACTCTTGGTCTTGTCTACAATCCAACACACAAACACTCTAAAAAGTGTTATAACAGGGTTTATGATATTCTGAATATATGAGACGAGACTCATGAAGAGTGGGTTTTGCATTTTTCAGGCTGTTACCATGGAAAAGATAAAGCAAAGTCGGTGACATGGATGTGCACAGGCATCAGCCCTGAACAGGCATGAACTGGGGAGCAGTGAAGAGGGGAGCGGTGTGGCCATGCCAGCTGGTGCCAGGTCAGAAAGCAGCTATCCTGTTCTGAGCATTCACCTTTCAGTCAACACTGAAATGTGTTTCAGCCAAAGCAAAATGACAAAACTGGAGCTGAAGTGTGGCCAAATGCCATTAAGTAGCTCTTCTCCTGTTGAAATAACAATTGTGTGTTGACGAGTGGAACAGCAGATGGACATTTTGGAGGAAAACTTTGTACAAAATGACAAATTTCTGTGCTGGTTTCGGAGGGGGTTAGGTATTATCCAACCATCAGACTCTGAAATAGTGGCAAAGAGAGGTAAATAGCTATGATGAGAGCTGTGGATGCAGAATATCCAACTGCTTCTTATAGGTTTGCTGCAGCACTGCACCACTAGCCAGAGCTATGAATTGGACCACTTTACAGTGAACTGTATTCTTCTGGTTTCCCAAAAATGACCCAACAGTGACACTGATATTGAAACAACTGATGTCTGGTTCTGTTTGGCAGGGAGTAGGACATTATTTTTAAACTGTGGATGAAAAGTAAATATTTTCACTGTGTCTAGTGTCTCTTCGATGCAGCCATGCAGCGCTCCTCAGGTGAACAATCTCCTGGGAGCTGTTTTGGCTCTTTGTCCCTTGGGGCATTTCAGGGTCACGCTGGCAGAATGCAGCTCTCCTGTAAAATGGGATTCTGACTAGAAATGCTTCCCTACTATAGCTCCAGAAATATAATGAATTAGACTGGGGAGTAAGTAATTTGCATTGATGCCTTTCCAGCCCCAAGGGTGGGAGACCCCCTAATTCCCTGCCTTCTCCCGCCTGCAGAACTGGGAGGAGTTCCCACAAAAGAAAGGGGGTGAGAGTGCAGACTTGAAGGTAAGCCTGGCTCAGATGGGAAGATTAAAGGCAATACTTTATTTACATTGAAATGATTTTGGAGCAATATTCTATAAATATTAGAAATCTCATCAGTTTATTTTTATCATATGTAAGCATATTCCTTCTCCTCCCTGAACATAAATGAACTGGCTTAATCGGACTCCTTTTCATTTAATAGAATTATTATTCCTTTTGCATCTCCCCTGCTGCTTCATATCACTGCTGAGTATTTATTAAGAACTAGTAAAATTCATGGATTTTTCTTGCTTGCCAGGTATAGAAAAATACAGGAAGTAGGCAAAGGGCAATCTTTTGTGCTTACTCGGCAGGGAATGCTATGGCTATAACACACTATTAGATTATATAAAGAAAAGTAGTAAAATTGTTGAAATGAAGCAACAATTTTCCTATCTCATGACCCAATCTTGCAAAGGGCTGATGCTGCAGTTTTCACAAAAAAAAGCCTGGGATGATAAACAGGAAGACTGTGGCAGTTTCAGTTGTACAATACTACATTATGGGAAACACTCAGGACCAGAAAACACAATTTTCCAATCTGTTTCAATCTGGGGATAAGTCTAATAAATTTTCTTTGGAATCCAGACTTTGCATTGCAAATTGAAGCCCCTAGTCAGAATGCTGTCCTTAATCTTCCCCATGCCCAACACCGATTTCTTTTTATCTTTTTTCCCCCATTTCTTTTCTCCCCCTATTTTTCTTTTCCCCCCCATTTTCTTATGATTCCTCCAAGATATTTCACTTTCTCCAGGGACCTACTTGTTAAAGCTCTGTTCTCCAGAAGAGAAGATAAAGACCCTACTTCTCAAAGAAATCTGTACATTTAATACTCATCAAAAAGATGTGGGCTCACGTTAGCATGTTTGATATTTGCAAATTCAAAATATATCTCATTAAACTCCTCTGAAAAGGAATTATATTCATTGTGGATGGAAAATTCTCTGCTCATATTGCTAGTAAATATTTCTTAAAAACCAGTAAATTATTTTGATAATTTTGTTTCAATTTTATGACTACATCTCGATTATAATAAGCACCTACCATTATAAAACCTATAGTATGCTTAAAAAAAAATTCAAACACTTGATAATATGTAGGAGTCATCCAAATGGTGAAAAATATGCAGGCAGATCTTCAGTAATAATTAAGATTGTTTTATTCAGGTTTTAGTAACCTAAGTGAGCCAAAGGTGCAAATCACTTTTTCAGCTTGGCTTGGTACTGCAATTACACTCTCAGGCCTGGTCTCTGGCTCCATAAAAAAGCTATCTTTGTTTATCACAAAAATGTTAAAATTGCCACATCAGGAAAGGTAACACCTACATAGATTACCTGAATGATTTCTTATTGCTTCCAAAAATTATAATCTTTGCTGTCTACACTGTGAGCATCTTCTACAGAGAAAGGTACTGAGTCCCTTATTTTACCTGATTCCAGCAGAGCTAAGGCTGCAAAAATGAACACATGCTTGAAGAAAGATATTATTGCATCATTAAGAAATTATATACCGTTGGCTCAGGAGAAAGCCTCCAAAATTACAAAAATAACAAAAGCAGAGTAAAACTCTCTAATAATAATAGGATTTATGGCTCCATGTTTTCTTTCATGTGTGTATTTTATACTTATAAACAAGCAAACCAACATTTTGTGCTGCAAAGTGTTACTTTGTATCCATAATACAGATCATTTAAAGACTCCCGAATGTTTTCTTGGTCTGTGTTTGTGTTACTGTGTATGTGAAGGGCCTTGAGGAGAAGATGCGAGGAGCAGCTGAGGTCACTTGGTCTGTTCAGCCTGGAGAAGAGGAGACTGAGGAGACACTGCAGTTACAGCTTCATTGTGAGGGGAAGAGGAGGGGCAGACTCTGATCTCTTCTCTGTGGTGATAGTGACAGGACCCGAGGGCATGGTATGAAGTTGTGTCAGGAGAGGTTTAGGTTGGATTTTAGGTAAAGGTTCTTCACCCAGAGGGTGTTGAGCCCTGGAGCAGCTCCCCAGGGCAGTGGTCACAGCACCAAACCTGATAGAGTTCAGGAAGTGTTTGGACAATGCTCTCAGGCCCATGGTGTGACTCTTGGGGATGGTCATGTGCGGGGACAGGAGTTGGACTCAATGAACCTTGTGGGTCCCTTCTAATTCAGCTGATTCTGTGATATAAGTAAAAATGTTGTACTTAGACACTATACGTATACATACTACATATATTTATGCATACATAGATATTCCATTTCCTCCCACACACAGTTTTGTGGAATCCACTGCATATTCTTTATTTTTCTTATAAAGCCATAGGGAATGAGGAACCCATACACAAGTCCAGCCATCATATATAACATCATGCTTAAAACTGTGATCAGTCCCAAAATGGGGAGTACATACATGCACAAAGCATGTCTGGAAAATTAAAACTGATTCAGTATCCTCATTACTTCCATCAATGATAGATGGAAGGCAGTAGGATCTGTGGTCTGGCTTCTCTACAGACAGACTCAATAAAATGGGACCATGGGGTAAAAGGTCTTGACCCGCCACACAGAGAAATGAGAGACATCACCATGCTGATGGCCTGGGAAGACTTTGTAGATTTGCAGGACTCACAGAACATTGAATGGTGCCCAGAAATAGGGAACAACAACCCACGTTACAGATTGATTTATTTGAAGGCAACTGGTAGTACAAAAGTTTATATGTGTCTTCAGTTAACGCCGAATATTTACTTTCAGCTCTGGATGGAAACTTTCAGGAACAACCTGAGTAGGATGAATGTGTAGGACTGATAAACCAGTTTTATAAAGATCATAAAATAAAAAGTACTGTGGAGGAAAGTAAGGAGAAGTAGTTGTGACATGACATGACCCTCATTTGCTCATTATTTGCACAGGATTTATAAAAATCAATTATGGGATATATGGATCCCAGCCTATAACTTTCTGGAAGGGCATAGCCTGAGCACTGTGAACTTCCCAACTAGACTGGATCTGTCTCCCTAAACTCAGTCTGCTCACACTATGGATGATTTGAGCTGGAGCGGCAGCTGAAATACCCTTTCACAAGGTAAAGAAAAAGGGTGCAGGTCATGGCTGGTGCTGTGTTTATGTTCCACCTTTCTCTTCATCCTACTGAATAGTCACTGACATAGGTGAGACTACGGAAAGCAAATAAATTGTAGAACACCTAATCCATCCCTTGTCATTAAGCAGATTCAACTATATTTTAAATGAATAATCCCATTGAGAAATACCACTGGAAGGAGGAAAGGGAGTGTGAAAAATGTTTTTGGGCAACTATAAAAGTGAAAAATTCATATGGAGACTTGAAAGCAAGGATTCTGAATTTGATATACTCCTGGGACCCAAGGAAAAGACTCAGAGGTGAGGCAACAGGAAATTATGACAGTGACAATTTGGGTTATCTGGAAGAATAGGTGTCAGAGAGGTAAATAAGTCATCTCCTGGAGAGGACAGAGAAAGTCATGTCACCAACAGTGCTGGAGGTAAGGAAAGCAGAGATGACTTCAAGGGCAGTCTTGAAAAATCAGTTCTGGAGGTAGTGAGTTTGATATGGAATGGCAGCCAATCCCAGGTGAAACATCCAAAAGGAGGCATGAGCCTCAGAGCATGCATATGCAGCAGAAGAAAAAGTAAATTTGAGAATTAATAATAAAGCTAAATGGATGAAAACACTCAGCAATAAGAACACTAGAAGAAGATGACAGTCACAGACAAGAAACTTGCACTGTTATTCATAATTGGATATGACTTTCCTTCCCATTTATCAACACCTCATTTACCCAATGTGCTGGTTCATAGGCAGTTAACATAATGAGGAGCATCCTGGAAATTGCAAAACAGAGTAGTGAATGTATGGCTCTACAGGCAGACACAGGCAAATAGTTAAAATGACCTTCATTGTCCCAAACACCATAAAAACCAGGCACTTCTCACTATGTGAGTTTAGAAGTTGACTGCAAGCTTTCATGCAGACAGAAGTATGGCATCTGTCCAGAAAATGCATGTGGGGGCACACTTGGCCCTGACAAAACCCTTATGCTGAAGTTACTGCTTTCCTCATTTTCTCATCTCTGATTCTTTGAAGCAGTGTCACTTTACCTTACTTCCTATTTCAACCAAGTATTTAATAGTAAACAATTCACCACAGGATCTCTGATGAATATCAAAGACTCATTTGTAATGAAATAAACTAAAACTGCCAAAAGTTAAAAAAACAAATGTGTAAAACAAACCTTTGCCTTTGAAATTAACTAGTTCTGAAATATCTCTTACACCAAAGCAGAGCAAAGCAGGAAAGCAAAGCAAACAAGGAACCTGGAGAGACAAGAGAGGATGGAACTAGACCAAACGACAGATCACAAACCTGGGGAATCAAGTAATATGCAAATAGTGGTAATCAACAAGGATAACAGGAAAAGCATGATCAAAGCTAAACTCTTCTGATATAAATGACTCCTATGACATGCTAGAAGTGCATTAGCACTTTGTAACCACAATAAAAGAGCCAAACTAAGTAATTCGTATCAAAGAGTAGCATGCAGAAAGAAAGAATTCATTAAAAAGTAACATATGGGAAGCAGGTTCCACCTCTTGCCTATGATTAACTGGAGAAAGTGAAAAATGGTCTCACTGAGATGTATGACATTAAAAGAAAAATTAAGGAAGAAAAAACGCCCAAACCCCAATAACAACAACTGGAAGAAAACCCAAACCAGGAGCAATGATTCTGCATAGAAGAGCAGAAAACATCTGAAGAACTGAAAACATGCTGAAATATAGCAAGCCTCTCATGACTGTCAACTAATCAAGACATGTTTCCTAGGGATTCTCTATATTCCTCATCTTCTCTGGTAATAAATGCATCTCCCCTACTTCTTGTGAGTCCCTCCACCAACATCTGTTATGTACCCTTTTCAGTACTTCAAGTTCCATTAACACTGCTAACTCCATAACCTTATGGGGACTCTTCTCATCCTCCTTACAGCCCCACAGTACCCTAACCAGCCCTTGACAGCAGGGGCTCATTTCCCCACCCACATTCCATGCCCCTTATGCCCTTCAAAAACACCCTTCAGCATGTCCCACATTTCTGGCAGCCCCACTCAATAGGTTGTCCTCACTCCCATGTGCCTTACGCTTCACTAAGTCACAGAACTTGGAAGGACTTCTGCATGTCTCCAGTCTGACCCACCTTGCCCGAGCAGAGTCAAGTCAAAGAGGTTGCTCAGGGTTATGGCCAGTTGGGGGTTGAATACCTCCAGGGATGGAGACTCCACAATCTCTCTGGCCAGCCTGTGTCCACCCTCATAATAAACCAGCTTTTCTTATTTTTAAGTGGAATTAACCATGGTTTACCTTTCTTCAGTGACCCCAATATATCCCCCAGCATGCCCAGCTCTGAGACATACCTCATTCACCCACTCAAAGTACCTTTAACATCAAATCTGTATGTCTTGCACCTGCACACAGAGGTTGTCATGTCCCACTGTCTTCTACCAATCGTGCTTTGCTTGCTGGTCAGGCAGAGGCTGCGCCCCTGGCCAGGATGGGATTGGCCATGTACATGAGCAGCTGGCAGCCTTTTGGCTGCTAGGCAGACCAAATAAAACCATCGGGGCTGAACTCCCTCTGTTTACACTTGTCTTAATAAGCTTCTTTCCTCTGCACAATCATTACTTGAGATGTCTCTGACATTTGATTGAACTTTCACTTGGCTCAAAACAGGCAGTGGCTTCAAAAACTTTTGACAGAAATCCCAAAATTAAATGAAGGTGCTTATTCCTTCCTATTGACAATGCTTTTAAGTTAGACTGTGAAGCTACTTTAATGCGTCCAAAGGTGGGAGGAATTAGGCCTACAAATAACATAAGCATCTAGCCATAGATTGCATTGAAAATAAAAAGAGATGAGACTGGATATGGTTGTGTGACCCAAAGAGACATTTCAGATGTTCACGATGGATATTATTACCACCTCTCTTCCGTCTGGGAAAATACTTGAGAGCTAATAAGAAGATCATTTCTGAAAAAAAGATTGTACTTCAAAAATCTTTAACCACGCAAGGTATTCCCTAAAAATCACATGTACTCTGTTCCCTAGGCATTGGTCTTTTAAACAAAGCTTTCAGGGAGCAACATAAGATTTGAGCAAAAGAAAAAAAGGCATCATGCCAAATTCACTTGATAAATCAGTGAGCAGCAGGCACTGAGCTCACCTTCAGCTCAGAGACCATTTTTCTTTCTTCCAAGACATCTGCAGAACAAGATTCATATAAAAATAGCTTGTAATAAAAAACCAGGTTGCCTGGGGAAAAGAGTAAAACTGTTCTAAAATAGCATCTGAATCTGTGAATTGAATGAACTAATTTAATAACACTGAAAAATATTGCAGAGATGAACTTCCAGCTGAGACAGGTTTACTAAAGCACCTCCTGGCTTAGTATTTTGGCTCACCTGGTGGAAATGCACTGAGGGTCTCAGCTGGATGCTCAGCTGTGCTAATGTGCAGGACATACATTGGAAGTCCAGATACCAGATGGGGGATTTTGTTAACTGCTTAAATCGGTTCTCATGGCTGGCCACCAATTGGCAGGCACAGGATCATTTTAGGCTTGTATTGTGCTAAAAAGCACAATAACAGTGAGGGAAAATGAAGAGCACGAAAACAAAGGTAATCCTATTCTCAAGCAAGCATGGAGTTGGTTGCTTTCTGTGGGATTATAGGAGTCTTGTATTTGCCATTGAAATCTGGAATGTAATGATTCTCATGTGAAAAGACAATGCAAATAAAAAAATACAGTGTACATGCTACATGTACACACATATATACTTCAATACAGCTGATGTCTTGATCCCTTCATGACCATTGAAATAGGAATGATGAACATCAGTGCCTGAGGCTATGGTGGCATGTGGATTGCAGGTGATTCCAGATTGGAACATCAGACTCAAGATTTTTAGAGCTATCTAGGGACATCTATCTCATCTGCAACTTTTTGCTAAACAGAGACCTCTTGTATTCTTGCAACCAAGTTACCCTTCCAGAGAAAGGAAGTGACTTTAAATTTTTAAATTTAAGAGCTTTTATGCTCCTCTAAAATGGATTAAATCTGTGGTGAAGAATACATAAACTGGGTAAATCTGAGACAGAAACCAGACATCCTCTATAAATTACAGAAGAAAGGTATTCAAGACTAGTGTCTCAACAAAAGATCTCAAAAGAAAACTCTCTCTTTAAGAGAAATTAATAACTTTTGCTGATAACTAGTTTTGATTTGTGATCCAAAAGGATGTAATCATGTGGATAAGAGGCAAATAATGCTCAAGTGGAACAATTAAATTCCTATCAATTGTGACACAATGACACAACTGTCTTCTAAAGCTCTGGAGGTGCATAACCTTTCTCTTTATTAAGTAAAGATAATCTACAATTACACTGCTTAATTATTTGCAAAGGTTCTCAATATTGTCTATCTCTGTAAAAATTGCTTTTCAAAATTGCTTTGCTTTTAGCATGGCTATTTTTCGACCCCCAAAAGTAAATAATTTTGTTTCCTTTTTCTTATGTAGTATTGAGCGCTTTGGTCATTTTTCCCCTTATCTCATAATTTTGAGCACAATTTTGTAGCCTGGATCCCCATCACAGTCATATCCAGTGTGTATCCCCATATGCCTGCGGTGATGTTTGAGTTTGTCTTTCTACTCAGCATCCACTCTGCAAAGGACAGACACCACAGGAGCACATTTGGCCTGAACAGCCATGGGACCTGGCTCCTGCATGGGTGTCAACGCAAGGAGCTCTCAGTTCCATGTCCTGAGGACTTTACGGTGAGGATCAAGGATATGCTTTGCAAAGGGAGATGCTGCTGAGGGCTTGTAGATGGGTCAAGCCTGGATCTGAAGCTAAAACTGGTCTTAGGTACCCTTGCTCCTATACGGACAAAGCGTAACCCACAGCCTCAACCTCAGTCTGGATGTATACAGATGAGGTGTGGGTACTCCCTGCATTTCACACAAACTCTGTGAGTGTGGTGTAGCTTTCTTCCTTACCAGGCATGCAAGTTTTCCTCCACAGAAAGCCAGGACATACTCAACCATCCATGTTTCTCCCCAGCTGCCTGTGGAGAAGCAGCCCAGCTGTGCCACGAGCAGCACAAGTCAGCACAGACTGCACTGTCAATGTAGGACAGGATTCACTCCTGGGAGAGGTTACTCTCTCCGGTGGGAATACAGGGACCTTGGGGTAAGCAGGCTCCTGTCCTAAAACCTTACAGAAAGGTGACATCCAACCTTTACGTGAAGCAAACTGACTGCTGGCACCCTTAGTGGGGCTGATACAAAATACAATCAGGTTTAGCTCAGCTTGTCAGATTAACAAAGCCTGCTCAAAAGAAAACAGAAATTCATTCAGTAGGAAACTTAGAAAGATTTTCTTTAAAATGCTGGTGTTTTGCAACCTTTTTTACTTCAGGTACGTACATCTCACAGTTAGAAAAACTGCAGTGAACATTGCCTTCATGTTTAACAGGCATTAAACTATGAGGATTTATTTATTTGTTTGTTTATTTGCTTGCCTATTTGTATAGATTTTAAGGTTTCCCTTTGTTAAGGCACAAATTTTCCCTTATTTTAGTACAGTTATTTTTATTTTCAGCTACAAGTCAGTAACTCAATAAAAAAAAATCCTCTGTATGATACATATGTTTCCAAGAGGTAGAAGAAATGAATTGTAATGTCTAGAGTATTTGCATTTCTTCTTCCACTAAAGAGGGGAAGGAGTATAATCTCAGCATTATCCTGATTTATACTTCATGGGAATGTATGTAAAAGACCATAAATACTATTGCTGCAATTTTATATCATATTTCATGTGTGGGTTTTTTTTGCTTTTTCTTACTAGTGCTTCCCAGTTTCATCTGCTTACTGCTTTCCTCATGAAAGGAATGAGCATGTCGATATAAAATATTACATCAAATACACCTGTGAACATACCCTCCTGTTTCCTGGATTTTAGAAAATAAAGCTTGATTCCAAGCTTCTGCTTTACTACAGAGAGAAGACATAAACAGCTCTGGTTAATATCTTTAAGAGTGCTGAGAGACATAAAAATGTAAGCTGCCTTCCTGCTTCATTCATACATTAAAAAGGCTTTGGAAGGTACTTAGGAACAGAAGGAAATGGAATTAGAAGAATAAGGTTGTTTGGTGGAGTAACTAGAAAAGTCCTGGCCTTTGGAGTTGGCAATAATATTAGAATTAATGTAACCAGCCATATTGCTGTAGTCTGCAACTGAGGAAAGGATTCTGGAAAAAAATGAAGGGCTGTGTATGTTTTTTACATATAATGGCAGTTTTTTTCCTAATATTGCTGTTGGAGCAGAAACCATATTTCACATTAATATCACTTAATATGTTATTCATTGCCCTGGGCTCCAGAAACGAGCAGTGAATTAGGTCATGGTGAATAAATACCTATCAGTGTCCATCAAATGACATCCCTCATCTCCTTTCCCCCTTTTTTTGTTTCATGTGGTATCAAAATCTCATTCTGCTGTTTATCAGGCAGTACATGACAGAGCAAATCTTTCTGGGGGCAGCTATAAATATATAGCTCCCATTACAGCCAGCGTCAACCTCAATACAAATGGTAAGGCTGATGTAAATCAACCTTATTTTGACTAGGTATGTGCTGCATTTGGTCAAATGAGCACAATTTAAGTGACCCTGAACTAATGACCTCTCAGTGATATGGCATGAGGCCAAACCAAGGGCCAGCTCAAGCTGTTGGAGCTGAAGGGTCCCCATGCTATACCCAGGTCCATCATTTCCTCTCCCTCTGCTTGCCTACAGACTGACCAGAACTGATTTTAGCAAGTGCTGGCCTATGAACAATGACTTCTGAAGCTGCTCATCAGCAACTCATAGTTGCCCAATCCTCTTTTTTCTTTTTTTGAAATTATCCCATTTTCTTTTTATCTCATGTCCTGCACCTCAGACAGTTGTTGATATATTGCTGTTTTGATATACACTGACATATGGCTCCTGAAGTGCTACATAAGTGATTCAGGCTGCTGCAACTGTTAATTTACAGCCTGCACACAACAACCTTAGCTCCTAGGGATGCCTAGACTACGTACAAGTGACACTGTCCATCCTGCAAGAGGCAGCTCCTCACACCTCGGCATTGCTGGATAATGGAATTTTAGCAATCTACCTCATCATGATGTGATCAGACCACTAAAATTAATGGCATAGGCAAGATTAGTGACCTGCATTTGGCAATGCACAAGTGTTATATGACTTTATTTGCCACTGACCTCTGTCCCAGGCTCACCACTGGCCCTGTGGCTGTTGCGTTGTGTTCAGAGAGAGCCCATCACTGACCACCAGAATTAAAACTCGCCAGGCACTGCCAAAGAAAGAGTCAACAGAGGTCTCTCTATATAAAGATTTCTGGGAAGATATAGATATGTGCTTACAACCTGAATTTTCAAAAAATTGGGCTTTTTTTCTGTGTGATAATTTCAGTCAGCTGATGAGAGGATACTGCCCTTTCGTCACCTTGTTGGAATGACAGCTAATTTTGGCTATATACTTTCCTATTAGGGGAAAATTCACTTTAAATACCAGTTAGAGACCTGTTACTATTTTAGGGGAATGCCCTGAAGGTCTTCACCTTGTCCCTTCTATTTATGCATTTATACTGCTTTAGTTAAGACTGTGACAGCAATGCCTGTCAGAGATACTGTATTTTCAAGAGGCCATGGGATCTTTTTTAACACTGTAATGTGGTCATAAAAATGTGCTTTGGGCTGCAACCTATATTACAAGATGTGAGCAGAGAAGCAAATTCATCTGACCAAAGAAAGCCTTCTCAATTAGCTGGGTTTTTTAAATTCTACATGTGCTAAGAATGAATGCGTCTTAGTGACTAGGATAAAATTTTGCTGGACTACCTTCAGCAAGAGTTCCTAGCAGTGCAGGGAATAGAGAGGAGCATGCACGCAACTATGAGAAAGGTGTCTGCCTTTCTTTAGTGCCAGGAAAATAGAGATAGAAAGGAGTACCATCATGATGATACAGTGTCACTGAGCACTGGACTAAAAAGCTGAGCCATGATTAACCCAACCCCAGTTGGCAGGAATAATGTTAATGGTGGTGACATATTTAGCTACTAGGATCATGGTTTTTCCCATATGTAGGTTTTGTGAGACATCAGAGAATTAACCTGTGGTCATAGAATCTGACTTGGCTTTACCTCATTTATTTGGTGCTGCTTCTAGCTGTGCTTCATGTGCACATAGAGTAAACATCTGTATCAGGCAGGAATTTCACTTTTGCTACGGCAAGAGTTCTAACAAAGAAAACCAAAATTGTCTTTTGCCTCAGCCACAATAACGCAGATTTTTAAAGAACCTGTGGACAAACAGACAAGAGGGAAATGGTCATGGAAGTTGAAATGAAACAAGGAAAGGTGGGAAGACAACACGAGTAAGCTACAGAATGTTAAACTGCCTGTGGCTGCTTTCACTGTCCTTTACTGGCTGTGAATAACTCCTAGAAGATACTTAATGTAAGAATGATGACTTTATATATTTAATTCATGTACCTCATCTCCTCAAGGTGGCCTTGTGCAGAGGAATCTTAGTGAACACAGCTAGTGCCTCTTGTCAGTTAAACTCGATTTCTGCAGATAACTTCTGTCAAACTGACACTTCTTTTTATTTAAACTGTACTCAGATAAAGACTCAAACTTTCTAAGTTTCCACTGAAATTTAAGGAAGGACTGATCCAGACTGCAGATTCTGGTCTCAAAAATGAGAGGGTGTTCTTTTGGGTGGATGGGAAGGAGTCCCAGAGTCAGTGCAAGAATGATTGGAAGTAACAAGTGAGACTATATCCTTAAATAATGGGGTTGATAATGTTTCCAGGTAAATAAAGTAAATGGACAAAACTGGAATTTTTTACTGATAAAAAGCAAGATAAATGTCAATGAATAGGAAAAAATTATGTTCTGATTCAATAAATAAACTAGGCTTATAAAGAATTTGCAGACACTGGACAAGACTCAGGGCAGCTTTGGAGAAACAAATTTAAGTTTTGACTAAAATATTTGTATGTTTTTAAACAATTCTCTCTTGCTTGTATATGGGCAAACACCATATTGTCCAGCAATTAGAGCTCCAGGGGTATGTGCATGAGAGAGCCATGACACCTAAGTCACGCCTGAAGATATGGTTTATGCTTCAAGTCTGTCTTCTGCCTGAACAACGGTGCACAGCACTGATAACACCCTGCAAGGCTGGAATGGTCCAAGGTCGAAGCAGGGCAGGGAATAAGTGGCAAGGTTAGCCACAAAGCAGAGTGGTAATGAAGGGCTGCTTGTTCTAGGGCTTGTGTTTACTCAATACCAATAGGGTGAACTACTTAATGTAGCACACACTGCATAGCCACAGGAAGCTTCTCTTTTATTGAGAAAGGGATGCTGGAGATAGCTACATTTATGTTTACAATAATTTGTTTTAGTGTGTGGTGTCTCAGTAGTCTTTTCTACACAGCATCTGAGGGTCTGAACAACTTTGTACTGTCCTTGGAATTACCTAGGGTGCACAAAAAATCCAAGGGAATGGTGATTAAAGCTGGGGCAGCTCTAGCTGACAAATACATTACAGATAAATTGGTATTACTGACCATTGTTTAAAGCCACTGGACACTAGATTTGGCAGACTGATTTGACTGTGTTCTTTTGTCTTTTCCCATGGATAATTTTTATCTTCTCTTGCTTCAAAAGCTAACTCGCTTCCTTTGAAGGACATTAAGCTTGACATGGCTCAAGTTAAGCTTCTTGAGCTTAAAGCCAGCATGGATATCCCCTGACTGAATCAGCTTTAACTTGAATTGTGTGTATCTAATATTTCACACCGTTTCAATTCTACTCCACAGCAGCTGAGGACCATGTGAATTCTAGTGCTAAATTTAATCAAGTGCTCCTCCAAAGTAGAAGACAACATATCTTTGGAATTAATGGAAAGAGACAAATTAAATCAATCCCTGGGATCTTGGTTCTGTCCACTCTGCACCAGAAGAGGTCCCAGAGAAAAGACCTTCAGTAGCAACTGAAGCCTGAAGTCTGATAATGTGAGAACTTAAAACGGCAAGGTATGAAACCCATGAAGAATGGTACACTTCATCTGGACTGTAGAATCAACAAGAATTTAATAAGTTAATCAGATCATCACCGTTTGAGTGCACATAAATTTGAATTGCTTCCCCATTATGAAGTGCTTGTCTGTAAATTATTGCAGAGAAAGCCATTTTCAAATTAATGTTTGAGCTATTAGAAAATACAGAGGGCATTTTCATTAATTGGAAGCAGCTTTTCTTCCGCTCTCTTTATCATTACCTTTGTTTCCCAGAATCAGTTTAGTGCTCAAATTTATTGATGTGTATGATTCAGTGGCATTATTTGTTTAGAATTTGTCCTATACCTGATGGAATAAACTCATTAAGTGTAAATGAATAGTTATGTAGTCATCAACTAAAATGAGTCACTGCAGTTCTCTGAAGTCATTACAGTGCCTTTGAACACAGCTGGAAAGAAAGTGTCTGTGAAGGTTACATCTTCCCTCCCAGAGGTAACCACATTAATTTTTGTCCCTTCTTTGCTATGGCTTCTTGTTTACAGACAGTGAGGATCATTCTTCAGAAGACAGTGGGTTCTTCTTTTATCCAGGAATATGCTGAACCAGCCTGTGAACAGTTTCATATTTTTGCTGCCATAATGCATTTGTTTTCACAGTATACAGTAGCTGGCATTCAGAAAGGAGAACATTGTTTGGGTAAAGATCTGCTTTAAAATTTCAATTTTTGGATTTAAGTATGATGTACATCTCCTACAGCAGACAAACATTCTGCCACTGAATGCTGAAAGAAGAGGAGGGATTGAAGACTGCAGAATTCACTGTGTAGGTTCTCTACTCCAATAAAACTGCCCACAAGGGCAGGAATTCCTGATTTCATGTTACAACTCCTGCAAAGGAGTGTACTGTAAGAAATTAATTAATGGGCCTCTCTTTCTGAGAAATAAGTGTCTCCACAAGCTTTGCCTACTTGTTTGTATGCTTCATAATATAGGTAAACTGAACCCTGTTTTGTTGATGCTCGCACCATCCCAGCACCTGCTTTGATGTCCAGTATGACAGAGACTTGTAAGGTGCTGGCAGTAGGGCAATATAGCTGAAGGGAACAGACAAAGGATTCCTACTCACTTTTTATTGGCAGCTGGAATATCTTAGTGCACCAGAGGTAAATAACTATAAAGTGATACAACCTTTTTCAAAGTCAAAATGCATCACACTGTATTTAGCATAAGCCTTTTGAAAATCCTATTGCTTGAGAGCTGTTTCACTGAGAATGCCATATATGAGAAAAACCATAAGGAAAAAATCCCACTAAAACTATCAGTATCTAATCATCTTTCTCACGGCCACAAACAGCTCAGCTACTTGAGTTTTGCATCAAAACGGTTCTAATGCATTTTGTAAGCATGCTGCCTATGTTTCCTCTCCCTGCTTGCTCAAAATTTGTGTTCATTTGTCATGAGGCCAGACACACTTATGAAGAATGGGAATATCAGCTCTTTATGGCATTTGTAATATTGCCCTTAGGCCTGTGAATTCCAAAACACATTGGACGCCCTCCACCTGTTTTTACAATGTTTGTGGAGCACAGGTATGGTCACGACAGTGTTAAGATCAGAGCCAAGGCCCACTGAACTCAGCAGGACTTTTTCTTTCAAGTTCTGGGGATTTCAGATCATGTCTATGGTCATGGTTATTTCACTTTAGACAACTTAGCAGGAACTAGGTCTAATTCACATTCGTATTTTTCTTTTTTTTCCCCCTGGTATAAGAGCATAATTAGACTTGAGGAGACATTTGAAATGCAACCAATGAGACATTTGATATAGCACATGTAAAGTTTTCTTCAATTAGAAATGCAGAATTGTATTACACAGCACATTAAATGGCACATTAGCAGATGTAAATGCTTCTATTGAATTAAGACTGGTTAGTTTGCCTGTTAGGTTATTTTTTGTTAGAGTAACTGTGTAGTTTTCTGTTTTTCAACAGCACACATATGATCCAACTTTTCCTCTCTACTTGTGGGTTCTAGAAGTGGACTAATACAGCTTTTTTACCTGGACTACTGTGAGTGACTTGGCATATGAAAGCATCAGAGATAGGAAAAGTTCTTTAAATCGCACACTTAATTCCTAGGGGGAAAAACAAATTAAACTTCTAAAATTCTAATCTATTTTAAATGTATTTTGCAAAATGCTAGAAATATTACTTTTGCACAGAGCATCCATGTTGTAAGAATTCACCATTCCTGGAAGTAAGAAAATGAAGAGCAACTGAAAAGGTATTTACAGGAGAAAGACAGCAATGTAAAACAGGTAGCCTCAACTTGATTGAAAAATACTGAGTAATTCCCCAAGCGGTTTTCTCAGGGAAAGATATTTGTGTAGAAAGGCAGCTCCCCAGTGCAGGAGAACAAAGCAGGAGTCAGGAAATCAATGAAGAAGATACTGCTGGAATAGAAAGGGCTTGTTGCTGTGTCTCCATCTGCAGCTGATGATTTGTCATAAAGATTTGTTTGTAGCAAAGCTGCACCTCAGGCAAACTGACCTCCCAGAGCCTTTTTGTCGTGCATCAGTGTCACTGGGAGAGAGCAGCAGCAAAACCCACAAGATGCCACTGAGTTATAGAAGTCTATTCTCTAACCCACATGGTACCTGGGACACATAACTTCTAACCTCCCACCCCAATTCCCTGTTAAACCTAAATTCAAGCACTTGAACTCTTCATGGGATAGAAGCTCAAAACCTGCCAATATTTCAGATGATAGCATTGCATCATGAGACACTGGAGTTGATTCCCTGCACTTCTTTGCTCCTGGAAGGGCAAGGAGAGCATCTTCTTTCTGAACGGCTCCTGAAAAATCTTCCCTTGTTTTTGGAGGTGCAGTTAATTATTACAACTACTCAGAGACCCCAGCTGAGATTGCAGACCTTGGCAAAACACTGTGATTCAGAATCTCTGGAGCACTCTCACCTTGTGAAGGCTCCACTGAAGTTGTTACTCATGCTTGTCCTAGAGGAGAGGAGGAGATGCTCCTTACTCCCAGGCCAGGCTCACCTGGGGATTGTCTCAGGTACATCGACACTGACACATGCAGAGAATAAAAGCCAAGGCACAGCTCTCTGAAGACACAGGGATGGGCTAGGAGTGTCTGTGGTGGCCAGGACACTGGGTGATGCTCAGCACACCACAGGGAAAAACTGAGGCAGCCTTTTTCCAAAGCCTGCTCCCCTTAAATGCTGATTCTGTCTTGTAGGCCTGAGTTAGATTCCTGAGACACAGACTTGCAGACCAGAGCCATCTTCCCCCATCTAAATTCTGCATGAAACAGTGCAGATCTGGCCTTGCAAAGCACAAGCCCTGGTCTGTAGGACTGGATGAGGTTTCTGCTTGTTTTTCCAGCCCTTCTGCTCTTGCGCTGCCACACAAACAGTGGCCACTCTCAAGGGCATCCAGAGACAGAGCTGTCCTACCAGTGTGTACGAAACAGTCGTGATTCCTCTTGGCATTTCCATTGACTTTTGCCTTCGCAGCCTCCTGAGATTCCTTACACAGCCATGAAATATTGTAATATTTGCTTTCTGAGCTCTTCAGTCAGCTTTGAATCTACTCACTGCACAAAGCATTTCAGTAATACTATCTCATTTTCTGACAACTTTTATGTTCATTTGCCTTATAGACAAGTCACTCAGAAATGAGAAACGAAGAGTAAACTCTTTTCAGAAGGATCATGAGAGCGTTTTTGTTTCCTGATTGGAAGACTTCTGATCTTAAGCAGAGGAAAAGCTGCAGCAAAACCATACCTTTGCTCATTCATCTCAATGTGTAAAATCAGATAATTACCAGCTGCAGCAGCTTAATCAAGCAGCCTTTGAAACACAAAGACCTCTGACTCAAATGGAGTTAATGGAGGTAGATTTTGGTGGGGTTTTTTGCTTTTACTACTGCTTTCATAATGCTTAAAGTCATTCATGTTTCCACAGAGTGCTTCCTGATGATTATAAGCAGTGGAGCTTTGGATCCAGTTATACCTATGCTTCCATCTGTTGTTGCAGAAACCAATTCTATTATCATTACTTTCTTGTTAATGACTTACTTCTTGAATTAATTTAAGATACTTGTTCCCTTGCTCTCTTCTTCATCAACAGTGTCAGTGGAATAGCTGCTTTTATATTCAAATGTCCTAAGCAAAAAAATTGCCAGTTGAATTATGTTTGTCCTGGGTGTTGAGCTGGAGAGAAGAAAACACATTCATTTTCTACAGCTTATAATGAACTCTTTCTCCTGTTTTAGAGGCACATCATCTGACAGCAACTCCTGGTTTGGGAGGATGTTTTTATATTCACTGTGTGTCATTAATGAGAAATGTACTTTTGTGTGGATACCTGGGAAAGGATCTAATGTTCAGCCAGTTTTTGCTTCACTTGCATATTCCCAGTGAAAATTTGACTTGTTCCAACAATACAACACCCACCAGAAGACTGTTCAATGGTATCTTTCTCCTTTTTCATGGATTTTGCAAACCAAAGTTATGGACTATTCAAGAAGATGCTTCTTCCTGTCCTGCTGTCTGAAAAGTATTTTCACGTTGCTTTGGATATTTTTGTATGAGCTGCAGTGATGCTTCAAATTAACTTACTGCCCAGAGCAGTACTGCATGACATTTGAAGCTCAGAGACTTGTCTTTACCCATTATCAGCAAAACTCATGACCCCATTCTTTTTGAAAGTACAATTCTTTCTCTTCCCCCCCCCACAACACTCCAGCTGAATTATTGATGTCTCTGTATTTTAATGTATTTTACTTGGCCCCAAGATTTGTTCCCCCCACCCTCTCTTTTCTCCTTTGTCCACAGCAGCTGGGCTTTATTACTTGCTCCTGTCAGTGCTGCATGGCTAGAAGACAGGTCCTCTGTTATGTGGCCTCACTTCTCTGCATGGTGTTTGCTTCCAAAAGGGATGGAGCAGAGCCCAGAGTCAGGCAGGTGTGGGATTCACAACAAATATAAATGTCACAGCAAATGTAAATCTGCAGTAGGTTCTGTTGGAGAAGGTGACTTAATGACACTCCTGTTTGGTGAAAAGGTCCCATGTGTGTATCCAGCAACATCCCCCCACCTCACACCTTACAGTAGATGAACGTGGAACGGTAGAACTTGCTGCCCATCATTGCATCTGCCTGGTGCTGAGCACTGCAGCTCAGCATCACCACTCTCCATCACATCACCTGATCAAAGATGTAGAAAGCAAGCAGGAGTAGGAAGAAAGATCATCAGGGCTTACCAACCCCTTCAAACTGAAATGCAGTCTATTGCTTCTACTTCCCCCTGACACCTTCATTAATGTCCTATGTCTAATAAAGCACACAGGCAAGACAGTGAAAGAAGAGAGCTGGTGGCCTGTTTTACTTGGTGAGAGGACTACTGATATATCCCAGTTTATTTTTTGGACATGTTGATTTGCAGTGCATGAATAGACAGGAGCTATCAATACTTTAACATCTGGGAAATTGGAGAGAACTTTGCTGACTGGAATACCCTAACAGTGTAGCTGAAGGCATTGCTCCTCTCTAGGCTATAATGACAGGAGAATTTAATGTGATCTCTCCTCTCTTTGCTTCCTCCAAAGCAAAGAAGATAGTTGAAAGAAATGTGTGTGAGAGGGAGATTATATTAATGTGGCTAAGACTTGTGACCAGTTCATACATGTGGTGATATGGTAGTTGTAGTTGGGTGGAAGTGGTGGTAATGGTGAAGTTTTATGGATATTTGGTAAAACTTTTTGAAATAATCAAGTAAAAAAGCTATTAATGACTCATTCATTTAGTACTATCATTGTAAACAGAGTAAGGCTATTACATTGGTGTTTTTGTGTTTGCATTTGAAAGCAGATTTTCAATAACAAAGCTGGAATCAGTCCAAGTCAGATCATACATGCAGTTAAAAAGCTACATAGTAAAGGACAGAGATAAGACCTTTCATTACTGATGTGCAATAGAAAGTCCTAAGAAAAATGAAAAAATAATTTGATGTCTCTTCCAACCTCCTTAATCCCCTTGTGGAGATTGTGCTTGTTTGACCTGATCTGACTAGGTTTATCCCACTTTGTTGTTCCTGGAATGTATTACTCCAAATGCTAATGCCAGTATATTAACTCTGTTGATACAACCTGCACCACAGTGACAAGAATACCCAGCTCTTGCATCCTGTAGGTCATTTTGTTGTTTCTTATCCTTCCAGGTAGGCATATTTTTTTTGCTATATTATTGTACACTTGGACTTCACAAATAGTATGAGTATAGCAATAAAAAGAGTGTGTTGAAATTTCAGTATTAAGCCAATTAACACTGAATATGTAATAACTTTTTACTTGTCTACAACAGTGGTACTGTTTCAAAGAATCAATAGGAAACACGAAAGAAAACTGTATTTAATCTCAGGTAGTTCTGGTCTTGTCTGCCTGAAGTCAATCATTCACTGTCTCAAAGGTACACCACTGGACAGTACACCCTTACTAATGCAAAGGGTGCCCCTGACTTTCCCCCTGGATTAGCTGCTGCATCAGCAAAAGGTGGTTGACAGACTGCTCCAGAAATGAAGACTTGCAAATGAGAGGTAAATCTGAACCTCTGGCATAGTCCTGATGCTGCTCTGGCACATCAAGTTGGGCGCAAGGAGCCAGCTGGGTGCAGGTGCTCCAGCCTAGCTCTGAACTGTCTACTCCAATGCAGCTACTGAAAAAATACAAACAAAAAAGCAAATGGTTGGGTTGGGGTTTGGCCTGACAGTTTGCCAATATGTCTCTCAAGGACCTAAATTTGGATTAAAATTTTCAGATTTTGGTCCAGTTAAGCATACTTAATTGAATCAAATGAGCAACAAACACAGAGAAGTATAGACATCCATAAGCTTGTAGAAATACCCCATTTTCATCTTTGTTACTTTTCCAAGGAGAAGATTCATATCTGCAATAATTCGGCACTTTTGGACTTCAAAATTAAGCCATAGAGAGAAAATGCTTGTGCAGAGAAAAATCAAGAGTCAACTCTGTGTTAATATTACTTTTGATTATGAAATGGCACAGCAGTCTACTGCACTGTGAAAGATACCAAAACCAGAAAAAGCTTTTGAAAACTTTTTCTGCTCGGAAGCTGAAGATGTTTTAAAAAATTTGCCTTATACAGTTTCTCTGTATTGGTATACATAGTTTGAAAGGCTTCACTCGGGCTATCAACCATCTTCATAATGCTAATAACAATACAGTTGCATTTATTATATTTGGCCATGTTTTAAATATGTACACCCAAGAAGGATGTCAGGCAATTCAGTAAATTAAGGGTAATTGGGTTCATTTTGCAGTGTTTACTTTTTTTCAGATCATCATAATGCTGTACAGCATTAAGTGTAATTCCCTGTGGAAGGTATCAGTCCCTTAGTACCATTTGTTTATCCATTCTTAGTTGTAGGCATTTAGTGAAAATAATAATAATAAAAAACCACAGCAATATCCTTTGCTACCCTTGTGAACATAAAAATTAATAATCTCAGAGTCTGTATTAAACCTGACACTGCGAGCAGTGCAAATATGGTACCAAGTCTATCTTTACATTTATTTGCAAATGTGTATAGATATGCTTCATATAAATTAATCCTCTATTTCATTATAAGGAAGGAATTATGTCTGTGGTCAAAAGGGTGGGGTACACTTAATCTGATTTAGCACAGCATGGGAAAAATTAATTGAAAGTCAGAACTGCATAGTGTTTATTATAAAGTAATTTCACACCAGCTCAGGATTAGCATGGTAACAGGTGACAATAGGTCATTACTATGTTAATTGAATGACAGCATGCTTTTATAAAAAAGAAAAAAAGAAAAATAGAAAAATTGGATAGAGACAAAATGAAGAGGAAAAAATATTAAAATGGAGTATTTTATCTAGGATTGGGCTGTAGTTCTATGGGACATGTTCTAGGGAGAAGATAACTTCTGAAAAGAACTCACTGGCTTTTGGTGATAACCTTGCATTGTTCCCTGTGCCATGAAGCATGGCAGATGCTCATGTGTATCTCCTGCATGAGTTAAGCTGGCTGCCTCTCCTTCCACAAGAGCAGGCTGCATCTCCAAAGCAGTGGCCTGACATTTCCAGCTTGCTGACACTGCTCACCGGCCCAGGCATGTGGAGGCAAAGGTGGGCATGAGGGAAGCAGAGCCCATCTATTTATCTGGCTTGCCCAAAGGAAGCGTGGGCCCAAAGTCCCCAGGAGCCATGAGGTTTTGCAGCAGTGTTTAACAGAAGAAAAAACTCTGGTTTTGTTCCTTGACGAGAGGATTAATAAATAAAAAGACTTTGAAACCACCAAAGGAAAATTGCCTGTCACTTCGATAGCACGCTGAAGCATGAAGCCGGCGCAGGCTCATCCTTCCACTTGAGCTGCAATGCCATTATCCCAGCGCCGAATGGGGCTGGGTGCAGCAGTGCTCGGCTGCTCTCCATTGTGCAGCTTGACAGACACTGATGCGTAGGCATTTCCCATTATACGCTGCAACCTGAGTAAGCAGTCCTGAGCTGCCAGCTTCGGCCTGGCAAAAGGAATCAGGAAGCTATTTTTCCCCTTTTATTTGCATAATAGCAAAAGGTGTTAAATCAGTTTTGGGGCCAGAAGATCATTCTGCAGGCTCTCCAGCTGACAGAACACAAAGGGCAAAATATGCACTTGTGCCGAGGTGAGCAAGACAGAAAAGAACTCTGTATTAACTGCAGTCACTACGAAAGGACCTTTGCTAATGGCATGTTATAATTTAAAGGATCCTTTCTGAAACCAAAACAATACACCTATGTAATGGAGCTACCTCTTGTTCAAAGTAAATGGAAATTCAGAGGCACAGCTGGGATCTGAAAATGCGAAAATCTGATTTTATTTCCTGGAAGAAGAATTTAACCTCTTCTGATACCCTCGTGCAGCCTGATAGATGAACTGATGAGGAATTTGACCTTTCTGCTCACCCTGCTTCAGAAAAGTTTGCAATTCAGTCTGACACAATCTGTTGTAATATGTTAATTTCAATGCAGTTCTGCCACAAGTACTGAGGGTGATCCCTGAGACCTTTACATTCCAGAATACAATTCTTCCAGACTTCATTCTCACCTCAAAACTTCCTGATTAAGGTGTCTACTTATCTAATAAAGGTCAAAAGAAAGGAAAGTGTAAATGTTCTTTGATTACTTACTAAAAAGGAAAGAGCTCAGACAGAAGACTGTGCCCCTGCATTCAGTGACAGTGTGATGTGCCCTGCTGAGTTTGAGAGCAAAATGGTAATGCTGCTCCTGGCCAGGTCACACACCATCACCTGCAAATCTAAGCTGCTGAAGAGCCAGGGTAATAATGCAATACCTGCGGGTAGAAGGGGTACTTAAATCCTCCTCCTCAGCCATAGAAAAAAGCAATGTAATAGAAATGTTTGCTCAACGCCAGCAGAAAAATCTCTCGGGATAGTTAGGGCAAAACATGGCCTCAGGTCCGACTATGACCATGAGAAAAGATTTTCCCAATGATAAGACAGGGTAGTAAAGTGGAAAAGTAAGTGATCAGGTTCACCGTTACAAATACAACATTTTAAAAAGTGTATTAGACCTGGTGGTTTCTTTTGTGGCCATGGTCTAATTATTGCCCAATAGAAGCATCCTGTTGTTATTATTTTTATTGGCTTATCATGTCTTTGCATCTCAGTTACAGCAAGTCCAAATCCCAACTCAGGCATTTGCAATAGGCACCTCTGCTCTGATGCAATTCCTCTGCAGCCGAGATGAATCATAAGCAGCAGTGCTGCTCCCTGCTCATCCCACTGCCCCAGCTCAGCACCCCGAGGCCAAGCTGAGCCGCCCACTGCAAGGGTCTTCCCCTGGGGACTGCCAAAAAGTCACAGCCAGCAGTTCCCCTGCCCCTGGGCTTGCTGTTGTGACGGCAGCTTTCTGGCAGCATTCAGGCAACACGTAATTGCTATAGGCAAGAGCGGAGCTGAGGGACTTTGAGACGACAACACCACTGCTGCTGCTGCTACTGCTTCAAAGCGCCACTGATTCCCTTTCTGACATGCTCTCCTTTTTGCTCTCCAGTTAAAACAAAGCTAAACCAAAAAGAAGTAAGAAGAAAACACCCAAACTCTCAAGCAAGGAAGATAGAGTGGCAAGAAGAGCATGTTATAAATCTGTTGGCAAAACTGATGAGACAAAATAGGAAAAACCTGTGTATGAAGCTGGAACAAATGTAATCTCAAAATGTTTCTAAAAGTAATTTTCCCCTGTTCATTTGTTCTTGGCTGTCTCTGCTGTTTACTCTGCTGTTCTGTGATCTTTAGCAATAACAGTTCCATTTAAACTCTGTGCAGAAAGGACTCTGTCTTCTCACCTTTCTGTACAACTCAAGGATAGCTTACACAGCCGTGTTATGGCTTTGCCCTTTCTAGATGAGGAATATGTTGATTTGGTTTCAGCTCATTAACTCTCTAAGGAACTCTCTTCCAGCTTAGCTGTCTGCAAGGCTGGAATTGCCTATACTTCAGGATGAAGGCTTTTCCCTCTTTAAATTTTTGAACGGATGTCCCAAAAGGCACAGGCACTGCAAGGAAGCCCAACGAGCTGCAGCATGTACTTCATTGGAAATGAGCATCCTCTCCATGGGATAATGAAATTTTTTGTGTTGCTTTTGGTGCTCTTGGATTCATAAAGGTTATCAGTAAGGCATTTATAATAAAAGTTCTTCCTGCTTTTCCTGGCATGCATGGGGAAGATGGGAGTGTTATCATTCTGACATTTCTGTCAGAAGTGGTATTTGAACCACTGGATGATTCTGACAAATGCCACCACTGTCATCTGCTGCTCAGTTTTAATTATATCTGACTGAGTCTTTCAATGGCAGCAAGCAGAAAACTTAATTAGTAGGTTTAAAGGCTGATCTTCAGAGTTTGAAGAATCCAAACAGCTTTGCAGCATTTGTGCATGGAGAGTGCCATTTTCAGTTTGAGGATGCAAGTCAGAAGAATTAATGGTCCCACTCATAGGATGGTAAAACAGAGGAAGGGTTACGAAAATATGTATCAACAAACCCCACCATTTTTGTACATGACATATCAGTGAGGCAACCTCATGTCTAAGAAACTGCTGTGCTGGCTCACAGGTGGCTCTCAGACAAATGGTAGCAGAATGCAGGCAAAAGATTGGGTGCTCATGGGAACATACAGCAAATGAACATCTGTTACCTTAAACAGAATGTATATGTTTATTCTGCAGCAGACTGCAAGCACTGCACTATTTGGGAAGACTGAAAGGCTGGCATTTTCTCATACACCAATGCGCTGTTCAAACAAGCTGCTTGAAAGGAGATTGCATTAACAATTTATACTACCTGTGTGTTTGCTTTCACAGTGTTAATATGATTATATTTCTCCACTATATCCTGGAAAAACAAGCATTAGTAAGATGCAATGTCAAACTGCTAATATGATGCAATTAGAACTTAACATTACATTCACATACTAATTGCAGGTTGCCTGTGTTAAAAAAACCCAAATGAAAATACACTGATTTGTTCCAAAAATACCAGGGCTGTGAATTTGGGCACCCCCATGCAGATGTGGACTGATGGGCTTTGCTTGTTTGTGAGATCATATCCTCTGGAATGGTGCTGCTGGTGTCCTTCGATATTGCCAAATTTCATAATTTGCAGGGAACAGGCTGAATTTTATACACAAAATGTGCCAAGAGCCCTGTGTGAGCTGCAGTCAGGGGGCAAAGCACTTGATGACTTATACAGCCCACACGGCTCACCAGCTCTCATTGTCCTTCCCCACATTCAAAAGCTTTGTGCTTGTAATTTAGTTGACCACAGAATCACAGAATCGCTGAGGCTGGAATGCACATCTGGAGATCTCCTCATCCGACACCCTTCCCAAAGCAGGGTCAGTTAGAGTAGTATGATCAGGAATGTGTTTAATCAGGTTTTGAATATCTCTGAGGCTGGAGACTCTCCAGCCTCTCTGGACAGCCTGTGACAGTGTTTAACCATGCACATAAAAAACCCTTTTATTCTGTTTAATCAGATTTTTCTGTATTTCAGTTTTTGGTCACTGCCTGTTATTCTTTTGCTGAGCCCCACTCAGAGCATTATGACTCTACTGTGTTTCTTCCCTCATCAAGTATTTATACACATTGATTAGATCCTCCAGAGACTTCTCTTCCCAGGCTGAATTGACAAAGCTGTCTCAGTCTCTCCTTTTTTGACAGGTGCTCCAGTCCCTTAATCACATGTATGGCTCTTCACTAGACCCAGTCTAGCATGTCCATGAATGCCTTGTGGGGGGGAACACAGGACTGGATACAACACTCTCCACTGACGTGGTCAGGGCATGTTTCTGGCTCATGTTCAACCTGGTGTACACCGGGAACCACGGGTGATTTTCAGTAAAGCTGTTATCTGAACAGCTGGCCTCCAGCATACACTGCTGCAGGGGTTTAGTCCTTCCCAGGCTCAGAGCTTGGCATTTCCCTTTTCCTTTTGACCTTCAGGAGATGCCTGTTGGTCCATCTCTCTAGCCTGTCCTGATCCCTCTGGATGGCAGCATAAGCAGCTGGTGTGTCAGCAATTCTTTCCAGTTTTGTATACTTTCAAACTTGCTGATGGTGCACTCTGCCACATTAGCCAGGTCATGAATGAAGAGTTAGAGGAGTGGGGGGGAACTGACTAAAGAAACTTTATGGCTTTTATCAGTATACTCTCAAAAGTCACAAATCTAGTTGAGCTCACTCTGCCTGGATGCTGCCTGTGCTGCTCTGTTGAATGCCAGTTCTCTGGACTTATACAGGTCCATGAACCTATGTAGGTGTAAGACTGGTGACAAAAAGTGTGCAGCCAGCTTCACTGGTCTGATATCTCCTCTCCCCAACTCCTCAAGGCCTCACATACTCTGGTGTTTTCTTTCATAAACCTCCGGCTAGGCAAGCAGCAGCATTCTCTCTCTCTCAAGGAAGCAGAACTGGAATTCATTGAGAGTAACCATGATAAATCCACATCTTATAATGTATCAGTGTTTTCAGAGGAACTGGGCAGTGAAATGGCCACATGGTCCAAGTGTCTTGTTGAGGCTCCCAGGATGCAGTGAGTCTCCTTTCCTTCTAAAAACATTCAGGTAAATAAATGTCAGTATATTGTTTTTGCAGAAGCCTCTCATAGCCCCATCCCTTTGCTTGATGGTGGCTGCAGTGCTTGCCAGTGCAACCTCAGCCTTTTGCTGAGTTGTCATTCTCCATCATCCAACTAACACAGTTATTTCTGTATTATAGACCCATTATTTGACAATGAAGATACCTGGTTAATATATTAGCTAAAGGGATACTGAGAACAGTATGCTGCCTTTAGCAGGGAATACTGGATGCTTTTGTCTTTGAAAAGCCCCACTGGTCTTTCCCTTGTGAATGGCTGTAAATTGCTTACTGGAACTAAAATGCCACTTTTTGTCCAATTCTTTCTTGATTTTACCCACGAGGTACAAAGACACAGTAGATTAAATCACTTGGTGCTTTTCTCTAAGACAGACACATGACTCTCTCAGCATACGCATTTAGGATTCCTTAAAAACAGCTGAAAGAGGAGTTTTTCATACACAGTAACCTGTTGTCTATCCTTTTCTTTTGAAAGGCATTAACATACTTTAAGTCAGACTCTTTTTTTACTTTGCTGAAGCTATATAAAGGTTAGAGGTCCAGCTTGAATTAGTTGGACAAATATCCTCCACAGGACATCCTTCCTAAAGAGAAAATCAGCTGTCTTTTGGAGGTGCCTCCTCTGTATTCCTGGAGATGATTTAAACACTTAACCAAGATGTCTAATTTAACTAGTATCCCAACTTTGAGGTCATTAGAGTTAGGTGAGGTGATACCCGCCCAAGCCTGTAAAAGCTTTCAATATTTTTCTCCCTTTAGGCATTTTCTCCCTTTTAATTTTGCAGGACAGGCAAATTCTAAAATCTTGGTTTTAGAGAATCCAGAGATTATGAGAGTGCAAAAGCGAGACAAAAGAAAAGAGTAATGCTGACTTTTTTCATCTCACTCTCAAAGGTCCCAGTAAGCATATACTTGTTTGGTAGTGGGAGCCACTTTGGATACAATTCCATTCCTCAGATCATGGGAGTGCAAAACCTGCAGTGGATGTTAATCCTTTTCACAACAGTAGAAATGGTGAGGCATTCAAATTTGCACTGAAAATTGAGATGAGGTAAAAGATGAGACAGTATGTAAATATAAACCCTTTAAAATAAAACAATACAGATGACATAAAAGAATAAAAATTGTTACTGACATGAATAATTCACTAACTATTGAGTGGTATAAGTCACCAACTAATGTGTATTATGTGCCATTTAATAGTGAATGTATCTGAAGAAATATGGAAATTGGAATACTTTAATAACTTTATATATGAAAGATGATGAGACTGCCTAAATGATTAAGAGGAAGATATGTTATAATGAACTAAAGCCACTCGAGTGTAAGGTAATTTTAATTCAAATCTCCATCTGCTTATGTATAATTAAGACTCATTTAACAAGTTAATACCTAACAGAAAGAACTGATAAGTTTGGTATTAAAGAGCTTAAGAGAAGTAAATTAAACTGTCGAGTTTGAGGAGCTTTCATTTGAATTCCCTGTACCTAACCAAAACACAATCTTCCAGGTGCATTTCTCTACCCTGAATATGCAGCCAGGTCCCAATTTTGGGGAGAAAAAGGAGGTGATACCAGAATATCTTTGTTATATTTTCATTTTAGATATCATATCAAGTCAGGAGTTTGATAGCATCTTTGCTCACATGAATATTTACACTGTTCAACCTGCTCTCCATATAGTGTCTATACACCATTAAGAAGATATTTTGCATTCCATCAAAATTATTTATACATTGCAGAGATTGCCAATGGGGTTAAATAACTTATGAAAATAAGAGGATTGCCTTTGATGTGCAAAGAAAGTAATATTTTCATCAGTGGTAAATTTTATGTGTTATTCACCCACTTAACTTTCTCTTTCAGTCTCCCTCCAAATACCTTTCCTGCAAGGTCCAGTAGTCAAAACAGTGGCTTCAACCTTTCATCTTTCACATGCAATTTTAATTTTCATCTTTTGGCTTCTTATCCACTGTCAAGAAGAGAGTTTCCTATATTCATGTCATACTTAAAATTCTCTGTGCTTTCAATTTTTTTGTCACTGGAGCCAGACATCTGCTTTGATTTGCTCCTAGTGCTCAGGAATAAGTTAGACATTTTGGGAATGTATTGGAAGAACAAATACCAGAGTATGTCTAATGCTTATTGCAGTGCAGATGCTCCCGATTGATGACAAAATATTAAAGATATAAGGTTTGAGGACTAACACCTGATCTCAATAAATGACTAACATAGACATTGCACTAATTGAAGTTCACTGTTTTGTTCCTAGGCCAAAACAGACTTTAGTTTCATTCTGCTTTAGCATCAAAGTGCAGAAAAAATGGGGACCAAATTGTTTAAAATCTATTAAAGAGTAGAACCAATGTCTTACTTCTCAAAATTTTTAGGTAATGGAGGTCCTTAAAATTCAACAGATAGTGAAATACTTCTTTATGTATATATCCAGAGATTAACATAATTTACTGTTTGTAGCAGGTCTCTTTGTTGTAAAAGCATTTGGGTTAATATGCATTTTTGTATGTTACTGTGTATCTCACAAACAAGAGAGCATGTGTTTTAAAAGATCTTCCTTTCCTCCAGCATTTAAAAATGCACTCTGGGCAGAGGAATCACCAAAGACATTTGCAGCACTTCAGCAGAATGAACTTCAAGTGGCATAGGAAATATGCCAAATGAACCAAACCACCTAAATTGACTACAGATGAAAACTTACAGTTACAGTCAGAAAAAGGTCTCCATTCATGTTGATAAGCTGAACTATGAGAAAAAAAAATTGCTTCTTTTAGTGAAGCCCCTCCTTCAACATTTATTACCTTTCAAGTTCAGAATTCTTGCTTCCAGAAGAATGAGGAAAAGAGAGATGGAAATGGAAAGAGAGAGAAAGAAAAAGAAG
>VZRL01003794.1:295161-450064 GCA_013397895.1 Origma solitaria | reverse complement strand
CAGTGGCCCCGCGGCTGTAGGCTCGGCAGCTCTCTGGAGCCTAAGGCCAACCCACAGGGCAGCTTGTCGCGGGGCCGAGGTGCCCACCGCTGTGTCACCTGCGCTTGGTGACCCAGAGTTGGAAGAGTGGCTTGGGCTAGATGATCTCCAGAGGTTCCTTCCAACCTTTTGTTTCCTGTGGGTGCCTGTCGCCGTGGTCCGGGCTGTGGGTCACGGCCTTGGCTCCGCTCTGCCCTTGGCGGGGCAGGATGCGGCGGAGAAGCAAAGACACCGACAGCGTTTTGAGAGATGGGGGGACAAACCGGCCTCAAAGAGGACTGTAACACTACGATAATGGTGCATCGCCAGAGGGGAAAAAGGGTCTTGGAAATTGCTGTGCTAGCTTATACAACCGTGCTGCAGATGAAAGGAAATTGTGAGTACACACACTGATTCTAAGAACAGCACAGACAAAAGCAAACTTCTCCCTCGAAAAGAGAGAGAAATCAGGTGCAACCAGGGAGAAAAAGTGAAGTACTCACATTTTCAAGGCCCTTTGGTCCATCACTCCTTCCGCCCTGTCCTACCCTTATTTATTCTCCACTACACCTTACACCTGAAGAGCTGGCACTTTGTTTTTTCTGCCTTTAGCACGCGAGAGGGGTTTTGCAATTTGAAAACACCCACCTTGCCTTTGAAATCCTGCAAGAATTTATTAAGGGAGCAGGAAAGATTTGCAGTGTTGCGGCATAACCAAGTCTGTGTCATATGCAGAAGGAGCACTGAAAAGGCAGGGCCACAGGTGCTATGAGAAACTATCACAGAAGATTAGAATGAAACTTCTGTTCCAAAAATGGGCAAGTTTAAACCTGAGCAATTCTTGTGAAACTTTTCAGACATAAATAATGAAGCAAGCTTCATTTTTTTTCTGTATTGTCCATAGCTACATACATTTTCAATGTTTGAAGAATGACGTACCAAAAGAAGAAAAGGAACAGTTTGACACCTGCAGAGATAACACAAATGCATCATGTTCAGACTCTGCTGCCTTTTGTTACTTTTAATTAGTTTATCTTACTTATGAGATCTGCTTCCAGGGATGCTTTAATAATAATTATACAACATCTGACAAGTTTCAGGGAAGGATCACTTTGACTTCTTAGGACCACATCTTCTAGTTGCTGTCCTTCTTTTCAAAGCACTAGCTGTGTCATCCCCACATACCTTTTCCTTTATTTCTTCCTCTTGCTTCTGACTTTTGAATCATCTTTCACAATGCCATAACTGCTTTAAGGAACTTCACAATAAAACCTTTTCCTATTTTGTATTGTATTTTGCATACATGAATACAAAATAAAAATGTGTGTATTGTCACCTCATATTTCTTACAAATTTTATAATGAAACAGAGGTATTGTCACCCGCCTACTCTATAACCCATTGCAATGCAACACAGAGTTTACAGTTCCGTTTCACCCTTTGGCCAGTCAGTGCAGGGTTATTCTCTGAATTTGAGTAAGAAAGCCCTGAAAACAAATAACTTAATAAATTTAATGTTTAAAAAAAAAAAACAGAATAAAGAGCAACAGAGATAGCAAGTAAATCAGAAGCCATGATATCCACATTCCTGAAGCACTGGATTGATCCTGGATGGACCTCTCCCACAGCAGGCTGCACAGACCCCATCTGTGGAGAGAAGCTCCTCTTTGGTTGAGATATTTTAGTTTTTCTTACAAGAAAACAGCTATTCATAAAGGATGTTCACAAGAGAGGTTCACTCCGTGCTATGCTTCTAGATAAAGGCAAGGCCATGCAGGTAGGGGAATCCCCCTCCCACTCTGTGCCAAGGAGCTGGTGGAGTTAATCCTGCTTCAAAGGTTTTGTGCACCACAACCCAGGCCTGGAGGCAGCACAGCACAGACCTGGGCTTGCTCCAGTTAACTGTACTGTAAATCACTGACTTGCATTTACAGTGCTCTCCTGGCCAGGACCACCACACTCCTCCTGCTTCCAGCATCTTCAAAGAATGTCTATTTTTCATTCATGTTTTGCCTCCTTGCACATCCCAGAGTAATAATGACCCAGTGCATTTTGGACTTTGAAGTGTGGAAATGAGAAAAAGAGTGTTGCTGATATTGTTTTGTTCTAAGTGTCTCTTTTCTCTTTTTTTTTCTTCATGTCTTTCCTTTTTCAGATAACCTGCTGAAATTAGTGATTCAGAAAGCATGAACCATGTCCCATCTTAGGGCTGAACACACTGGCAAACAGCCTTGCACAGAACTCACTGAACTGTTTCGTCTGTGATTTTCACAGTATAGTATTTTTTATATCCTCTCAGATTCTGTGATGGGGCAACCTTTATTGCACTGACACTTTGTGTTCTTCCTCTTCAGACTGGTCAAATTTGAGATATATGACTGGGAAAGGGAGTGCACACAAGGAAATGGGAAGTAATAAATTATATACGATGGGTTGTAATTTTGTAACATTTTAAATGACTGTATGTTTGTTAGCTGACCAGCAGTCCTAAAAATTTGCTCCTTGGCAACTTTCATGCAGTCCTGGTGTATTTCTTGAGGAAACTGCTTTCCAACTCTGAAAGGCAGTGCAGCAAGCACAGGTCCTTGCCATATTTCTATACTGATTTTATTTACTAGTCTGGCAAAAGACAGACACAGGAAAATTAATTAATGTGCTGACACTCTCAGATGTGATTTTTGTGGATCTCTCTGGATTACTGAGAGCAACTGCCAGTGAGCGATCAAAGCAAATGTTCATGTTGTTCTGAACTGCCTGCAATAGGAATTCTTGCAGATGTGAGTCTGTTGCTGAAGTTTCATACTTTGCAGGAAATAACCACATAATGTAGTGAATTTGTGGATGGTGTGAGCTGGATTGCCTCCTGAAATGAAAAATGCTGCTGCTCAAAGCAGTGCTGAAGCAAACTCAGGCGGTTTCTGAGGTATTCCCTAGCAGGGAAAAAAATCGGTAAGAGAGAAGAGTTCCTTTCAACATGCACATTTTTATTTGAATGTAGGTGTGGCAGGAGAAAATGTGAGAATTCACTGCTGGTCCTTGTCTCCCAGGAGGCTCCTAAAACCTACTAGTAATTACTTCATAGAAAAGCTTTTGGACTTCTCTAGCTCTACAGAAGGCGACAGTACCCTGCTATAGCCAGCACAAAAACTGGGCTGTGGCTACATGAGAAGAAACATTTATTAACTAATGTGTTAAGTCACATATACACATGCTTCTCTTTAGTCTTACCAGACATGTAGTTTTAGACCAGGAATTAGGATAACTTTAATGCACGTTCTTGTTTTTGTGACTGAATCAGTTAGGTTTGGTTTTAGTTCCAAAATAATAGATCAGCTGCATGTGGACAGTTTATACCTGTGAACCTTATAGCTAATTATTTTCAGTTTAGACCACAATCTAGTAAAATGCATCACTGTGGAACTGGAATCAGCTGAACTACTTTGTGCTGAAATGGATAGGTATTTATTATTGGATGGCCCAATTAAGATTTCTATTATAGAATGAGATTTCTATTGAAAGTAGAGTGGAATTGGAGCATTAGAGAAAATTTAGTGTTTTGTTGGTAAGTAGCTATACCAAAATGCTCTCCTTGAGCTATTCTTAAGACACTACTGGAAACGTCTCAGTAGAAGAAAATCCTGCCCCAAACAGAGTCCAGAACAGAGGGTATTTATCAGCAGTACATGACATGACATTGACCTTATTTGTTCCCAATCTTCCTCTTTTTTTATTGTAAAAGAGAAGTTGAAAATGCATCACGTTGTTTGAACTGCTGTATGCAAAACAAAGCAGGGCTATGCATATTTTATTCAAACTTTAATTCTTCTGTATTTCTTAGTTTTGTGTTTTTCACTTATTTGTGGTTCAATTCTGATTGAATTCATATTGTTGGTATCTTGTTAAAGCTTTATGTGCTCTAGTATTAGATCCTAGTTGAAGAAGGGAATGGGTAATTACCCAGTGTATTATCTTGCTCTGACAAGACAGAACAAAGAATTTGAATTCAAGGTAGCAATTTGTGCTGCTTCCTGACTTCAGGGTCTTCTTTGGCTTAATTGATTTGATTTGAGATATCTTTGCTATCTGTGGCTCACAAACACTGAACTGATGGATCAAAAGTTAGCCTTTGTAACCATTTTAAATATCAAAGATAATGTATTGCTGTGAAGAGTATAATTTTGGGAGATGCCTCACCATAAAGAACAGTGAGGTTCAGTTATGTACTAAAAAAATACCCCAAATAGTTTAGTAAACTCTACTGTGCTGTTATTCTTCATTTGAAAGCTGTGGCTATGTATTTCATATCTGCTTTAAAAGAATGTTTGTTTCAGACAGACAAAGACATTAATTATCAGGTAAATACTCCTGTGCACCATATCAGTTCATCTACTCTGTTATTAATTTAGTATATATAAACATGCTGGAGATTCATTAGCCACATTTATCTCCATTTCTATTTACTAAGACTTGTCACAAACATAAATGACAATGGAAGGAAATTAGTGAGTCCTCTGAAATCTGTCAGAGATGTCTACAGTCCATACAGTTTTTGTGATTTATTCTTTGTGCCTCCTTATCTGGAACAATTTCTTCCTGGCCCAATAGTAGATTGCTGAAGCCTTTGATATTAATGCTTTTATATGACTTATAGACAACAGTCATAAAAAATGGCAGTAACATTTTTGAGTTATTTAATAACAAAGAATGTGTATAGTAATGCAGTCACTTGTTCGGCTAAGTCAAAACTAGCAACTTATGAAGCACAAGCACTATACAGAGATTGCAGTCCAAAAGTTAAAGTCTTGTCATAGTTCCCTCCTTAGATTTATAAGGCAATTTAGTATTGAAAGAACAGATGGAGCACCATCTTTTTTAAGTCCTTATGCATTAAAGTTTTCAGTTATGTTTTGGTCAGAAGGCCATTGTTTAAACAATAAGCTCCGTCTGTGTGTCTCTCTTTTAAAATTAACTAGAATACGTGACTTTGTCTGATAAAATGTGCATTTTTGTCATGTTCTGAGACTGCGTATATTCTTTTTATTACCGTCTTAAAAGTAATTAAACCAACTCTATCTGTGACTCTGAAGACAATCTTCTATTCACCCTCTGAAATAATTTCTGCAGAACAGCAGTGCACCAGTAGTTCTTCATCCAGAATATATGTACTTGATAATACAGTGCTAATTTTGTCCCTATTCAGTTGCATCCTGGTTTAATTTTTTTTTTTTTTTTTGTGGGTTTTTTTTTTTTTTTTTTTTTTTTTTTTTTTTTTTNTTTGATTTTTTTTTTTTTTTGTCTGTGGGATGTCTGTCCTGGTTGTCACAATCATTCTGAAGACTAACCTTGTTTACAGAACATGAGCAAATTCTCTGAGTTTTCGAGAAAGGCAAAACAAAGCTTACCTTGAATTCTTCCCAACTGTGTCAGTATGAAATCACACTGAAAGAAAACATGAGCTACAAGAACTGCAAAAACGGTGAAACCTATGCTTTGCAAGGAGATCTTTACTGATCAGTGCTGTTTCTAAAACAGATGCCTTAAACTTGCCAAAGTTAAAGAAATGGATTTTTAGAACTAATAAAAACTGCTTGGGACATATGTTACTCTTTTAAATAATTTTGAAAGGAAATCGTATAGTTATGTCCATCATTCATTCCGAGTGCCATAAATGCAAGGTGAAAACGGCCGTATCAGTAAAATCCTCACAGAAACAGAACTGCTTATACACTTTAGTTCAAAAATAGGGTGTAAGGAATAAGGGAAAAGCATAGAAGACGGATATAACGCAGGTTGTGTGACAACGCCAGACAGCAGCACACCATGCCCCGCTCTCGGTGTGCCCTCAGCGGAAGGAAGGGCCCGAGCGTCACCGCCACGGCTGCGCACACGGCCCGGCGCCGGGCTGCTCCCTGTGCCTGCGCTCCGTGCCTTCCTCCTCCTCCTGCTTCCCTCGGTCCCGATGGCAGCGAGTGACACGGGAAGGGCCCAGCAGCAGGTGAGCGGCGGAGGGGGCGAGGGGGCTGCGGGGAAAGCGGTGACTTCAGAGGGCTCCTGGTGAGCCCCGAGGTCGTGGGGACAGGTTTGCACCGCCAGCCCGCTTCAGGTGTTTCATTTCCAACTGGAAGGCGCTTCTCCGGTGTTACGTTATGGGAATTTGCTGAGCATCCGCTCATCCCCCGGAAGAGCTTAGTGCCGAGCCCTCGGGGTCTTTCCCTGCGGGGTCCTACCCAGCCAGGAGCAGCACCTGGGGGCTGGGAGCTGCAGCGAACGTGTTGGCATGTGCTCCCTGTCACTTTGCTCGCCTTGTCACTGCTGAGAGTGACAGGATTAGCCGCAGAAATTCAAAGGCTGGTGTGTGTGGGTGTGTGGGTGTGAGAACTGAGCAGAAGTTACTTACAAAATCACGGTGTCAATTAGGTTCGAAAATACCTCTGAGATCATCGAGTCCAACCTATGACTGAACACCACCATGTCAGCTAGACCAGGGTACTCACTGAGTGCCACATCCAGTCTTTCTTTGCACACCTCCGGGCATGGTGACACCACCACGTCCCTGGGCAGCCCATTCCGATGTTTAATCCCCCTTTCTGTGAAGAAATTCTTCTTAATGTCCAATCTAAACATCCCTTGGCGCAACTTAAGTCCTGTGGATCAGGACTGGATCCCCAATACTTATGGCCTTCCATTGTAGTGACTCCTGTCACATCTGTCAATAAGATGTAGAAGAGCAAGACTTCAAAAAAATGAAAACATGATTGGCACACAAGGTTGTGTGGGCTTTATGGGGGGGTTATTTACTTCTGTTTTTGTTTTTTTAGATTGATGAAATTGAAGCCCTTTCATCCATCTATGGTGATGATTGGTGTGTTATTGATGAAGATGAAAAAATCTATTGCATTAAGATTAGTGATTGTCTGGATCAACCAAAATGGACCCTCTGTTTGCAGGTATAGTGGTAGTAAGGAGTTTAGGACAAAATTTGCGGTTGGACTGATGCAGATGAAACCCTTTAAATATGGTTTGTTATCTGCTCAGATGGATTAAGAAGCTTTTGGATTGGAATCTGTGGTAAGACTCTTCAGTGATAGTTCCTGTAACAGATCAATATGCTTGTGATATATTCATTAGTTGCATATCCTAATTCCACACCTGACCAAAACATTTCAGTGTATTTCACCAAAGATTAATTTCTGAAATATTTCTTACACTGATTGTATGTCTCAGTGAATCTGCTGCAGTTGCTTGTAGATTTACTTTCTGGAAAGTGTGTAGACAAAATGAAATTTGGATGAACTTAATTGATCCAACTCCTTATTGTATGTTTTCAGAACTGAAAGCAGTAAGTTTACTTAGTGTAAGAAACACTGAAGTGTCTATTTAAGGAAGTGCACTACCACTTATTTAAGTCCAGTAACCATTTGTGCAGCATCTTTCTTTTTTTTTCTGTACTTTATTTCGTATCTGTATAGATTGCCCCATAAAACACAATTGTATGCATTCCCATTATTGGAATTTTAAATGCAGATATTCAGTTGTTCTTGTAATTCTGTAACAACATACCCAGCTGTTTTCTTTATTTGTAACACTAATTGTAGTCCTAGTGCTTGACATCAGAGTCCTTCAGTAAACTCTAGCTAGCTGAGAGTAGTCCAGTGAGTGCCTATCCTGAATTTCTTCCAGGTGATTTTGCCACCAGGATATCCAGCTGCAGAGCCACCTATTTATCAACTAAAGTAGGTAAAGTTCTGTTGCACACATTTGTGGTTTCTGAATTGCCACTGTTACTGGTTTACCATGTAAGTGGGAGTTTAGTTAAAATACTCATTGAGTTAAAGTATGCCGGTGATGGGGGATGTTTCCAGCAAGGATATTTTATTCTTTATCCTGCTTTTTCCAAGATGTTTACAGGTAGGATCTTGATGGTTGGCAAAGTTGTATTTTCAGGGTGTTCATGACGTTTATTTGGGAATGTTAGAAGCGACATATGGCACAATTTTCTTTGCATTTCTTTTCATTCTAGTGCCCCTTGGCTTCGAGGACAAGATTATATGGAACTAGCAAATAGCTTGGAAGAAATATATGTGTAAGTTCAAGTCTGTGAAATATAGCAAAAGAGACAATGCATTTTCAGTTTCTATCCGTCCTGCGCTTGAATGTTAAAAGACAAAATGTGAAAACATTTAGTTGTGTCTTAGAGCATAAGTAGCATAACAGTTTTTCTTAAAAGCTAAGGGATAAGTAGATTTTAAAATAAACACATGCAGAATCTATTAACTGGAATCTGAAACATTGTGGACTGTTTATTATCACAGTGTGCAGCTAACAACAAGGCATAATGAATGCATGAAAATAAACAGCATTTAGAAATATTCAAATTACATGGCTTTGAATTGCTGTGAAAGTGGGGTAGAAAATGTAGTGATTTTATATGGCTTATTTATTTCTTTCAGATCACACAGATAATGTAAAATAAATTAAATAAAAACATAAGGAAGCACAGACATGCCCCAGATAGTGAAATCTGAGCATCTTGCATAAGAAATGTTTTATTAGTGCCATAAGGAAGAGAGCACTTAGCTTGCATAAGGGTTTTTTACTTTGATTAACTGGGTTCCTTAGCTAATTAAGCAACAGTTCACTTAAACAAGTAAAATTTAATTTGGAGTGTTAAAAAAGCGCAAGGATTTTAAGTGAAAAGTTCTGTGTTACCATAGTCAGCACAATTGTTCAGTGGAGCAAAAAGAACAGAGGTTGTCCTTAATGCTGTCCAGATTCAAAGGATTTGATGGAGTCTCTACCACAGGAAGAGCTGCTGTAGGTTGTTAGTTAAATGACCTGAGCATCTAACACAAGTTGGCACCTTAGGACTCTGGGCGTGGTTCTTTTTTGGTTTTCCGCCTTCTACAGTCCTGTAGGCTGTCAAATTGTGCTTGTTCAGTCTCTTGCAGCTCCCTTCTGTTGGTATCAGCTGCTGGTCAGAGTCCTCGCTGGTCTGCGCTCACTTTTGTTTGTTCAGCAGGAAGTGGAAATGTTTGTACTTTGGGTCATATATGTAATTTTAGACTGCTTAAAAACCTGGAGTAGTTACTGACGTGCACAGTATTTGTGAAAGTCTTTTATCTGTTCAGTGTCTGAATGGTTGGCAGATGAACAGAGATACTCTGCATTGCTTATATTGTGTTTGACCATGTTTCTAGTCCTTAGGGATCTAAGTTGTGTAGGTCTGCAGTCTAAACCAACATGAACTACACTGTCAATCACTATAGAAAAAATGGATAATTATAGATCATGAGTCTGTTTTGGGGGATGCAAAGTGTAATTTACAACTGTTCAGAAACTGTAATTGGATGATAGCTGGACAAATTGCTATTTACTTTTGTAAAACAAAAATTTTATTCCTTATCTAATCTCTCATTCCATCACTAAAAAAAAAAATACTTCAGATATTAAAGTAGTGCTTCTGTACGATAAACTGTGTGAAATCAGGATGTTGAATTGTTCTGGAGTCTGTCTGGATTTTGAAGTCAGAGCTACAAGTTCATAAAATCCTTATTTTTGCCTGAATATTTTTCTTATAATATGTATGTTTATTTGAATTTGATTTTTCCAGCTTTAATGCTATGCACATTAAGCAAAGTTTAAAGATGTAATTTTGTCACTTACCTGGTGCCCAGATGGTGGCAGTAAGAATAAAATTAATGAGAAACCATGAAATATCTATGGTCCTAAATCTTTAGTTTTGTTTCTTCGACAAAGATGCACAGTTTATAAACATTATAACCACTTGAAATGTATTTTGATGCTGCATATAAAGGAGGCATTTCTTAACTCCTAACATGTGTATATAGAACTTGTTCATCTCGTCCTTCCTCAGTACCTTAATGCACATCTGTCCCCTAAGTGAAGCCTCCTAGACCTAAATCTTTATCTCCCTGTCCTATAGCGGTGCCTGTTCCCAAACTGTAGTGTAGCATTCCAGTGCTTCACCGACCTACTGTCATCATCCACTGATATATGTTTCACCCAGTGAGCTGCTGAGACAGAACTTTACACAAGCCTGCCTAAGCTCTTTATCTCACTAGCTTATGTTCGATTTCTGTGTGTCTGAAATCTATATGTTATTTGATATAATTTCCAAGTGAAATCTGCAAAAGTGATTCTTCATTTACCACAAGTTTTTACTTCCAGACAGAACCTTGGTGAAAGTATACTATATTTGTGGGTGGAGAAGATACGAGAAGTTCTGATAGAAAAGGCAGAGTCTTCAGATCCAGGTACTTCAGAAAATACGTGGGGTTTTCATTTTCCTTCTTGTTTCACTGCAAAGTAAGATTTCAGTACAAAGTTTATGCCCACTTTTGAAGTGGATCTAAATATCAGAAAACAGTCTCCAGTGTCATGGCTTACTGTTTTACAGTAGTAGCTTCCCTTTTTAAAAAGCAGTAGGGAAAAGTAGGGGTGGCCTCTGAACTGGAATAAGGTCCTCAGTTCTCTCAGGAATGAAATTACATGTATGAAAGTACAGTGCTGCCCACAGGTGCATTATGCATTGTCCTCTGTTCTGCAAAGGAATTATTCATATCAGTAATTAATTTCTGGTGTTGAGTGCACTGTTGGAGGATTTGGATTCAAGAGAAGATAAACTTCAGTGGAATATGCAGACAAATGACCAAGTGTTCCATCATTTTACTTTTTCATCCTTCCATGCATTTTACTGTACTGGGATGAGAAGTACATCATCAGTAGACCTGCAGTGATTTTTCTGCTGTTATTCTTAGAGAGTTTGTGCAAATTCACAGCTGTTCTTTCAAAAAATGGTGGGGGGTTTTTGTGTATTAAAATGCTAAACTGCTATGAAATGGTAAGTGACATGCATGCATGCACATACAGCAAAAGAAAACAGAACTACTTTTCTCTGTCAGGGGTGTTTCCTTAGTCCTGTGAGGAATAAAAGACTGAAGAGAAAAAAAAGTTTTATTTTCAGTGTTGTTTTGTGGTAAGGCCCAGTGTTAGTCTTTCAATAAACTGTGCATTTTGTTGCTACATCACAAACATTGAAGAAGTCGTTTTCCATTCATGTGGCTAAAGGAGTAGACACTGAGAAGTAAAAATTTTACTGACAGTATTGGAAGTCTGGGTATTTTGACCACAACCTTATGGCTTCCATCTAATGATTTTCTAGACCTTTTGAACATGCTGTACCACCCCTCTGTTTTTTAGATGAAAATACATATATTATGGAAACTGCATCATAAGCACATCATAGGCCCTCTAAATAGGAATCAAACTGTGATTTAATTTGGCTCTAAATCCAGATGTCACAATACTGTATATTTCCTCCCTTGTTACTGACTTATTTTTTGGATGTTCTATGCACGTAGGAAAATAGGATTTTGGGAATCCCAGAATACATGTAGCATGTCAAGAGAGATGTTTCAAATCTAATGAATTTATAACCTCATGAAGTAGCATTGAGCAACAGCTTTACATTTTTCTCCAAATGACCAGTAAATGACTGGAGTTATTGTGAAGCATCAGATTAATTTAATCTCTAAATTTAGATTAAAGGTAGGGCTTTAAGTGTTCAGTGGAAATAATAAATGTTATTAGGGTTTTTTTCTTAGAAATACTGTTACTTAGTTCTGAAACAGAAGATCTTATGCAAGCATCCCGTAGCATATGCCATTAATTCCAAATATCCCATTTTTAATTCTCAGGAAGTTTTTAGTTAATACTGGCTTGAGTACTTTTGGGTTTTGTTGTAATTAATGTTATTATTCTGCATTTCATAATTTTTTATCAAACTGTTTTGAAATGAAAAGCCAGAGGCTTTTGAGAAAAAGAGTTTGAAATTTTGTTTTGTTTGTCTTGCAAAAAATGTGTAATAAATTCTACTACTTGTATCTTAATAGAACCAGATATTAAAAAAACCACTGAAGAAGTTGATGGAGGTGATGGAGATGATTTTTTCCTAGACTATCAGCCCATTCAGGAAGATCAAATTGAAGTGTTAAATTACATGACATCTGAAGGCCAGGAAGGTAAAAAATATGCTCTTGTTAATTCTGTTAAAATAATTTAAAAGAGACGTGAAGATTCTGCTTTCTACTCAGCTTTAGAGTAAAATTAGTAACAATAGAAGTATAATAAAGCTTAATACAGTCATTAAAAATGCAACATATTTTTGATGCGTTTGTATGTAATTTCCTGTACTTCTCTCTAACAAGTCCCTTTTTTTGAAGTTGAAACATTCTTTACTTTTGTAGCCACATGCATTGTTTCTGTACTCTTAAAAGAAAAGAAACACTCCCTTGTTTGTGACCCATAGATGAAGAACTGCCACCCATACATCATGGAAGCCCTATCACAGATCGAAGGAGCACTTTCCAGGCACATCTGGCTCCAGTGGTGACAACCAGACAGGTTAGTAGAGATCAGTTCATCTCTTTCTGCCTGTACTTTGATCTTGACAAAATATGGCTGAAATATTTGGTATTTGCCAAATACATTGATCTGTCTGTCTGCCTGTGCTTCTTTCTGTGCTAATATTTTCTGAGACATCTTTTGAGGTGATTTTTGTCAGTTGAATTTCTTCAAGAAGAATTGCAAATAGCACAGTATAGCTAAGGCAGATATTAAATATATCTACTGATATATTTACTCCTCAGAGTAAATATATTTTACTCCTCAGAGATTTTTTTTTCAATGGAAGGCAATTTGCTTGCCAGGCATGTTTTCCCAAGCTTTCTCAACTTCAGTAATGTTTTGAATTACGTACTAAAATGATGTCTTAATCAAAAGCTCTTCTTTTTGCTAGACCCTTGGAAAGTATTGAACAATTGCTAGCTTTTTATTTAGAAACATATGTTGAACTGATATTGGTGAATGTTTTCAATTTGCTACTTCTTAAGAGCAAAGAGATAGATGTAATGGGAATATCTGTTTTCTGGGAAATACTGACACTTTCATGCCCCTAACAGGACATTTTTTACTGTTCTTTCTGTCAAGTGGAAACTGTAAAAAAAAGCATGTTTGAGGGAGGAGGAAAAACTTGGAATATAGTAGGCCTTTCTAAATACCATGTTTTTGTTAAACAGGTGAAAAGCAGATGTAATGGGAAAATGTATGTCAAGCTGTGTTCTATTCCACCTTGACTTTGCAGTTGAAAAAGTAAGCAGGTGTAATTAATACTTAATACTGATTAAAAATATTTTCTGGATCTTACTGTTTCCCATTTAATAAAGCAATTTGACACTTCTACATCTTGAGCAATAACATGAATGTACACAATGTACAAATTCAAGGGACAAGCTGTTTTCGTTATACCAGAAAAACTGTTTAACACAAGCATGAGTGTACTGAGAAAGTGCTTCTTGAGTTATCACACTGAATATTTGGTTCATTTAATGTCAAAACGTAAAATTGTTTTATTGTAGTGCTAAGAAGAAGGTGCTTGTTTAGCAGTGATATTGAGAGGGTATGTTTGAAATTCCTGTTATAAAAGGAAAGGTTTTTTCTGTTGTTTTTTATAGGTAAAAAGAGTTCTTGAAAAATTATATGAGAACAAGAAAATTGCAAGTGCTACCCACAACATATATGCATACAGGTGAGACACAAATAGTGATTTTTTTTTTTTAAAGTGTTCTTTGACAAATGAATGCAGGACATGAGAAAGAAATTCGTTCCTATTAAATTCTTTGCTATTAAAAGAAATTCGTTGCTCTTAGATCATTAAGGGAGTAGGTTTCTTTTTTGCATGGTAAATGTTGTTTTGAATTTGAGGTCAAGAAGGTAGAACATACAGTAGGAAATAGTGAAGCAGCATTAGGAATAGAAAAAAAGGTAGATTTGAACATGTATTGGTATACTTTGTGTAGTATGTCAGAGCATGGAAATGCTACATCATTCTGAACTAAATGTGTTTTTACTTGGGTGAAGTAACTTCTTTTTCCCCCTTCAGCCTTATATTTAGAAATAGCTGAAAATGTTCAGTTGAATTAAGAGTTGAATCAGAAAGCCTGATGCAGACATCTGGCATATGAAGTTTCAGCTGAAATACAAGAAACTTCAGGGATTATGAGAAACAGGTAAAAATGAGTTTGGCAGTCATCTGCCTCTGGCAACTTTTGTGAACATAGCTTATGTGAAATGAATTGGTCTGAGTCCAGATAGCAGTGTAGGTTTTCTGAGGAATGTAAGTGACAGTAAAAGTGAGCCCTTTCATTCCTGGAGGAACCAGTCATCTGAAAAAGCATGTACAGATGCTTATTCATTCATGCCCATCCTGGTGTGATCCTAATGAAACATGAAATGAGAGCAAGTGAAACTGAGAGCAAGTGAAACCTTATTTTACCAAAAAGTAAAAGCCTCAACCTTAAGTAAAAAGTTCTTGTGAAGAGGGCATTTCTGTTCTTACAGATGATGATCTGGCCTCTTTCACTCATATTATCCAAATCCACTTAAAAAAAACCAAAAAAGGAACAAGCAAATACTTACTGCGTCCTCTTTTTCATCTAGTACTGGAAGCCTGTTTCTCATTGTGTCACCTTTAAGTTTAGAAGTTAGGAAATAAGTTGGTAACAAACAGTAGACCTCTGAGCATTACTTCTGGAAAATTAGACCTGGGCAGCTGTGCTTTTTCTGAAACAGTACACCGAGAAGTTCACTGCAGTGCACCCTGAGGAAGGAAATGACATGGAGAATTCAAAGGCAAATTTCAGGAGTAGTTTTATGTTGCTGCTGAAATACAGATCTAACTAATTATTCATAATGTTTTTATCCAAGTTCTTCCAGCTTCTAGGTTTATACCATAATTTGAATCTGTATCTGATAGAGTTGGTTTCAGCTAGATGTAATTATTAGGCTAAAAACCTTGGTATTTTTCTGTTTAAGGACTTTTAAATGGTAATGACTCTGAAGTTAACTAAAGTAGCTGAAGTAGCTAAAGTCTGTGTAAAAGCTTCTCATAGCTTGTTTTACTGCACAGATAAATATTTGTGGTTTACCCTATGCCTCATCCTGTTTTCGTGTAAATGTCTTTAGTAGAGAATTGATACACATGTGTATGAAAGATCTCTGAAACATTATTAATCATGTAGAAATTTTAGTTGATTGACATTTTTAAAATCTATGTTATTTTTCTTTTAAAGAATATACTGTGAAGATAAGCAGACATTTCTACAGGATTGTGAAGATGATGGAGAGACAGCAGCAGGTGGACGTCTTCTTCATCTTATGCAGGTTATAGAAATTAATCTTTGACTTCTGGAAATCTTGGATTTAAATTGATTTTAAAAATCACTACAACGTAAATAAGCTTATAGAAGATTATTTTAATTTTTGCTCTGCTACCAGCCAGACATGATGGCTTTCCCAAGGTGAAAGGAATAACACTGACTGTAGCACTTTCAAGTCTCAGATCATAGAAACAAGTGATGTTTCATAGGTGGCAGTAATAGTTTGAATGGGTTAAAAGATAACTAAGTTTTAGTTCCTATGCTTCCTGTGTGGTGCAAGATACACAGAAAATGAAGACTGGGAGAAGCTGATTGTCTGAATGTAACAGCTGACATGTGCACAACCTTTCATATGGTTTCTTGAGTAGGTGTAATAAAAAGACACCTATATATGATCTTGCAGAGTAGAAGTTCAAATATGAAAGGCAGTGGGTATGAAGGAGTTGTTTTGATCATTTAGTCTGTTTCGTTGTGTTGTTTCCTGTTCTGGGTCCTTAGCCCTCATACTCCCATATATTTTAGTCTTCAAGTGTTGAAATAACATTTGGCAAAGGTGCTACTAAGTGTGATTTGGGATTGATCAATTTTGGTTCATGATGCAGGCCCTAGTAAAACATTAATTAAAATAGCACAACTACAGAGGACAGCTGGGTACCTCAATGCTACCTATAATGCTGTGCGTCAAGTTACTTAGCTGTGTGAGCAGACAAAATACTATTTTTTTTTAGATTGCTATCCCCTTCACAACAGTTAACAGTTGCCTGTCCTTTTGTTGCTTGAATATGCTGTTGCTTAATGTGTTGCACTCTTATTCCTGGGGACATTTTTCCGTCCCAAGCTTGCTTTTTTTTTCCTGAAAAAAAATATAATTGACGGAAGCACTTTGACATTTTCATTTTGAACTTTTTCAAACTTTCTAAATGACTCAAACCAGACTTGGGAAGGTTAAATAAATGAACAAACTTAGGTTACATAATACATCCAAGTATATGTGCTAAGTGTGAAAACATTATGTTATGAAAATAATGTAAAGAAACCATTTGGCCATTACTGTACCTCAGTTTGTTCTGAGTTTATCTGCTTTTTCTCAGCATGTTAATACATACTTTTGAAAGTTGTCTAGGCACTTAATATTTCATACAAATCCAGTTAAGAAAGTGACATGAAGTATCCCATTTCAAATGTGAATGTGTGTAAATCATATGGCTCATCTTTCTCCATCCCTAGTCCTAATCACTGGGAATATTTCTGTTTTGGAAGAATAAGTAAGATAGGGATCAGAAAAGTTCAATTTTCAGCCACAGGAAAAGATTGAAGTAGTTTATGGGCTGATTTCTAGACGTTCATAGATCTTGTAGATCTTTAGTTTTTTTGTTTTGAGCTCCTATAACATATGGGTACGAAAACTGGGTGATGTAAAACATTCTGGCTTAATTTACAGGTTTTCTTTGGTTTGTTTTTTTGCAACAGAAATTAATCTTGTTTCAGATAAGCCCAGCATTTCAAGATAGCACTTCCTGGTTACAAGAAACTGTGTTTAGATTAGTACCATCCTGTTCAGTTTCAGCAGTTGTTATCCATAGACTTTATGACTTTATGATTCATAAATATAGAGTAGGAAATGCCTGTCACAGAACATGCCCCAATCCTTTATTTTTTTTTTTATTATCCTTTTGATTTTAAAATTCTAAGAGTATTTCTGTTTTCACAAATAATGATACACTCTTCTAATAGTATTATTTAAATTAGTCAGATATCTGTTTTTTTCTCTTTAGCAGAGATGATTAATGGTTGTTAACATGTGCATGCTAACAGTACTAAGCTTATGGCATTCTATGTATCCATATATATATAATGCCTGTGCCCTCGCAGTTATTAGCCTCATCCACCAACACTTCCAAAATGTGAATAGACAGTCTGCTTAGTGACAGAGTAACAATTGATCATATCAAAGAATAAGAAATTTAACTCAGTAATTTTTAAAAATACAAGATGGTAGACCTTCTTTATGTTTCACATTGGTGTCGACAGTAGACCAGATTCAATTAAAAGATAACAACTTTTATTGCTCTCTTTTATTCACAGATTTTGAATGTCCACAATGTGTTAGTTGTGGTGTCCCGCTGGTATGGAGGTATTCTCTTGGGACCAGATCGTTTCAAACATATAAACAATTGTGCAAGAAATGTACTTGTAGAGTACGACTATGTACCATCAACGGTATGTGTCTGCCCTTTAGAATGAAGGCATTTGTGCATGAACTTGTGTGAATTTTCAGTTAGGTAAAACCAGAAGGAAAGTAATACAACCTGTGTGAATGGATAAATATTATAAAAGTCAAAATTTTCATAAATCCCAGTGAACTATGAAGACTGATATTAAAAATAATTCTTGTGGGTGACCTTGGGTGAATACTCGTGGTTTACAAGAATATTTTTTAAATTTTGAAACGCTTGTTTTTCATTTCAGGAAGAATCATCTAGACAATCCGGAAAGAGCAAAAAGATAAAGAAGGACAACAAGAAAAGAACAGAACACTAATTTATTTTTTTAAAACTTTAAGAGACTATTTTGCACATATTTATACAAAGAAAATCTGGACCTTGTTGCCTTATCTTATAGAATGGACATGTTGTATTTAGAAGAGAATTCAGTAAAGCCATAGATACATTTTCATCTTGTTTTGTGGTTTCTTCTGCTGTTCTGAAGTAGAGCTTAGACACAAGTTTTCTGTTTCTTACACATTTGAGCTCCTTGTTACGAGGACAGGGCAGCATCTGGAACCATTACTCTGTCCCACCCCTTCCCACATTGAAAATGTGGATTTCTCATCTTTGCTATTCCTGGATTCAAATACCTGTCTTGTATTTGTAATTGAATTCTTTAGTTTGTTGTATTGAGAGTGGGACTAGAACCATTCATGCACCAGGTAGTTTATGAAGCTTTAGGTACTCTTATGAAAGGAAAGCATGGGGTCAAGTGCTGTGTTTGGAGTGCCTGGTCCTGCCTATGCAATTCCTCATCAGATGCTAGATAGGGCCTGCTTGGTGATGTAAGAAAGACTGAACATGGGCAGTGAACTAAATAATGTGATGAAACTGCTACAGAATTTCTTTGAGAATTTTTTATGATGGTTGGGACTCCAGGAGCCTGTTGAAAATATGAGAATTTAGTGTCGCTTAATTAAGGGAACCAGTGAATTAGACCATAGATGTCATCCACTCACTGAGCAAAATGAATCCCCTGTCCTTTAAAATGTCTGGAAACGGCTCATCAGAGTGGAAATGCATTTGTATTTTCACGTAATTTCTTTCAGACAGAGCGTGAAGTGCTGCCTAACTGTCTTGCAGATACTTTTGGTTAGAGAAGTTACATTCTCTTCCTATTTTTGTTTGCAAGCATTTCCTAAGTTTAAACTTCCTTTATTCTAAGAAGAAGATCCAACAAGGGGAAGAGATTACAAAAATGTCTGACAACAGCTCTTAACTTTTAAAATTCTGCTAGGACATTAAACTGAAGCAGCAGTTTTAACCATTTTTGTTGTAATTTTTTGTTATCATACAATTTTGTATGTGTTTTTAAGACATACTGCCTACTTGTGGAAGAATTTGAAATTTCATTATCTGGCTAATGAAAAAAAGGATTATAGAATTTATTTATACCTAAAGTACAGTTGCCTGTCATAAAAATATATCAATGAAGAGTCAAACATTACCAGGAAAATGTGGGTTGTGGCTTTTATTTTGTCTTTTTGGCCACACTATTGTCTTTTTTTATTTTACTGTTTTTGCTTTGTTATTCTTAAAATTAAATGGGGAATACAGCTGAAAACAGGTTAGCCTTTTGGTGTGTTCATCTGTGCTATTCATTTATTGCATAGCATGTCTATTTCAGAAAAAAAATGAAAGCAGTTTAGTAGCTACTTTGGTATTTTTCTAGCTAGATGTGTTCTAGACTGATTTAATCGTAGTCATAGCCACACACAAAAAATCTGCTAAAAGCTCATGAAGTGGATCTCCTATCAAACTTCACTTTGTATGGGACACACAGGCTTTCCAAGCATGGTGTGAAAAGAGTTGGGTATTTACGATTTCAAGAGAGCAAGTTAGATCTAAGTTCTAATAAGAAATTTTGATGGAGGGAGAGCAAATATAATTAGGTAGCTATATACTCCTGGAAAGCACTCCAAGATTTAAGCCATGTGGCAAGGTCAGCTGGCCCTCATGAGAAACAGTGAAACTGCTGAATTTCCTCTCGAGGCTTCAGTATGGCTGGCAGAAGAAAGGCTACTGGTATTACTTAGTAATTGTGCCATATTGTGTTTTCTGCAGTACCTGGACATGAAATAAACCTTGAACCAGTAATGGACGCACATGCTGTGAAGATATTTGTATGGATAATAAAGTTTTGCATTTTTGTACTGCTGCCATTCAACTATTTAGTAAAAGCGCTTGGCAAATGCTAATGAATTTGTTCCCACAACAGAGGCAAAGACATGACAGCCAACATTTTTCAAATTTAAGTATCTAAAATTAGACACCAAAGTGTTTTTAGAACCCGTAATAAAAATGATTGAATTTTTACAACTGTAGAATACTCACAGCTCTCTGCAAGTGGCTTCATTACTCATAGAAAATATAAGCATTTGTAGAAGACACACAGTTTTTCCCACCAGTGTGGAAAGGAAAGCCTCATCCAGTTAAAGTTAATTACCAAGCTCTCATTCTCATTCAGGGAGTCCATATTTAGTTCCTTGGTTCTGGGACAGCAGGAGTTGATGGATGCTGTGTCACTGAGGCTGCTGGTAAGATTTTTGAAACTGATTTCAGTGAGAGTTTTGAGATGATCTCTGAGGGTTGGGCCATTACAGGTTAACTGCTCTGGTAAGTAATTTTGTGTGTGCTTCTTTACATCATATCAGTTTTCAGCCTCAGAGTCCACAAAAAGCAGAACAACAGAAAAACAAAGTTGACCATACCTTTTGTCAGCAAAAAAATATAGAGAGAGACCACAGGCTTGCTGAATTGCAATGATGTCAGATAAACAAGGATGAAATTAGAAGGTAGTTTAAATTCTCACTAATATATATAAATACACAAGATTAAGAAAAAAGTTTACAAAAAAGTTGTACATAATGCTAGCAAGAAAAACACATCAGGAAGGGAGGGAGAAAAGCAAGAGGGAACCTCAAATCAGCCCTCCTGACCTCCATAGATAAGAATCAGGTTGCTTAAAGAAGAGCTTGCCTTTTAAAAGATGAGCCTGAAAAAACTGCATATTTCTTAACCAGAACTGTACTAGAGTTACAAATGTGTTAAAGAATCTTAAGAAAACTAGATTTATGTAGCATCAAAAGCTTTTATTTTTACCCTCCTCAGACAATTTTCTTTTGGGTCCTTCTTGGATTTTTGACCCATCCTATTTTAACCCCTTATGAATCTCAACCTTTTGGATAACTCTGCCAGATACGACTTCCTTCCCAGGCTGACCTGACCTGGATACTCAACATGCACAACAGCACTGCCAAAACTCTGCACGCGGCTGCGACGTGCAACGAGACTTGGCCCAGCCAGGCACCGAGCTCCGAGTTCTCACTGGGCGTGTTGGTGCTGCTGGCTTTCCTCATGGTGCTGCTGTCTCTGGTGACCATCCTTGGAAACATCCTGGTGATCCTTGCTTTCATTATGGACAGAAACCTCCGGCATCGGAGCAACTATTTCTTTCTGAATCTTGCAGTTTCTGACTTTGCAGTGGGTAAGTCAACAGCTGTGGAGCTGTGTGTTAGTTGTGTCCCAGGACTCTTGGGAGCGACAATGGTGTTTATTTTGTGTGTGTTTTCTTCAGAGAGAGCTATTTCCTATGAGAACTATGAAGAATGTAAAAACTGCATGAAGTGCTTTAGCAGCCTATGGTTTTTCAGGAAAAAAAGGGATGCTTTGTTAGGTAAACAGGTAATGTTTAATGTTATTGCTTCAGGATAAAATACTACTATGTGTGAATATTATGGAATAACCAAGAATGCAAATTGTTTGTGAAGAGTTTTGGCTGAAGTTTAGATAGCCAAATCAAATACAGCCTATGTTGTCTGAAAGATCTTGCATACATGGTTGATACCTCCTATTTCAGTCTGCTGTTACACAGTATGGATCACTGGAAGTTTGTCACTAAATAGTGATGGATAGTATTTTTCAACATTTTGCGCTACATGCTCTATCTAGAGTAATACCTTTGGAATATGTGTTTGTATAGGTAAATAAAAATTACAAATCAAGCAATTTCTAAGAAATTTGATGCTACATGTGTATTTATACATAGGCACCCATTTAGTTTTGAAACTTGTACTAAGAAAAAGTACAGTTAAAACAGGAGTGTGATGCTCAGTTGGAGACTGGTGTATTGCAATATTCTGTGAAGTGTTGGGTGTCTCTGCTAAAAGTATTGGTTAAATTACTTAGTGTATAGAAGGATGGTTTTAAATAGTGGCTATTTAATGAAATCTGTATTCTGACTTGTCATATCACAGCGAAATATCTTTAAACTTTTTTTTTTGTTTTCACCTACACATTTAGGAAGTATCCTCAAAGAACAGAAGAAACTTTTGTTAACATCTATTGCCAGTGCTGGAAGTTCTGTCAGGGGCACAGCTTCTAATAGTCCTGTCCTTGTGACATCCAAATGTCCTTGTATAATGTTTTGATACCTTCCTCCATATGCTTGATGCCTTCTTCCAGCTTATATCTGCTTTGCTGTGCTGCAGAGCTCTTGTTGCCTGCTGTCCAGTTACTGTACCCAGGAAAAAACCACAGCAGTGAGCTGAAAACCAGTGAACAAAATGATGTTCTGTCATCTGACTCACTATCTTGCACCATGCTGAACAAATACCAGCACTAGCTGAGAAGTATGAACTAAATAATGTTCTCTGTCAAAGAAGGAAGTAAAGCTTACCTGGTGTTACCTAATTTCCATAATTTTTTTTCCATAAAATTATGAAATTATTAAATGTCTAGTTTTTAGTTATAAATTTGGTTAAAGCTTTTCCGCTGCCTTAGTTTGACTTTAGAGTCAAACTGATTTGTATTTCTGTAGCTACATAATTTAGATTCAGGGTATGCCTAAATTATCCTTGCTTTCTGCTTGTTTTAAATTGCTAAAAACTTGCAGAGTCATTTTTTTATTCATTTAACATATCTAATCTATCTGATTTTGACATTCAGCAACTTTTGTCTCTTTGCTTCTGGACCTATAGCAGGATTTGAACAGAGATCTCTTGATTCTTAGTAGAGGGACAATAACAGGAACTGTAAGATTTTTATGAAAATGGAAACTCTTGAGATACTCTTCAGTACCAATTACAGGAGTACACACTATTATGTAGTAAATCTAAAGTTGAAACCACAGCTTTTTTCTTGATATGAATGTTAAAATCTATAATGTTTTGCTCAAAAGACCAAGTGTCAGTTGCTCTGTAAATGCAGTGATTCCATTTCGCTGCTGCATCGATGCTGTTCACTGCATTTTTGCATCCCGAAACTGCAGTGAACAGCACCGTTACCTCTTCAGCCTCCCGAGGCTGAGTTGGGACTCTGTGTAGGGTGATCACCTCAAAATCCATTAAAATGAGGTCATACTGGCACTTTCACAATATTTGCATTTAGCAACCTAAATTTTGATAGCCATGGGTGTGGGTGGGTCACTCATGTGTGTTCCCACAGTCTGATGAGTTCTCATAGATAAGAATCTATCAACTCACCACTGAAAAGTGGTTATTATCAAGATCTATGATGTGAAGAAATGTTAGGCGGGGTGTATTTAATTAACTGTGCAGTTCTTGTCAGCCTTTTGATCATATAATTTTAAAAATTAGTCTGAAACTCATATTTCTATATGAAGTTCCTTCTGGAACACTTTCAGACATATATGCTTCTAAGATGATTGAAGCATGGCAATTAGATAATTTGTTGTAGAAAACAGTGAATTACATTGCGGGAAAGATGTTTTCATTTGTTTTAATTTCAGCAGGTAATACAGAATAGTGTTTACTTCAGCAGGTAAAGCAGTCAACTGCTCCTTCCTTTAGCAGGTGATGTTAGTTGGAGAAATAATGATGATACACAATAAAAACAATACACCTTTCAGAGAGGTATTAATTATAAGAACGTTACTAGTACCTAGTTTGCAGTAAAGGTTCTCTGGTTGCAGGATAATACAAATCTCTGTGGCAAGTCCAGTCAGTATTGGTCACGCTTTTATCAGATACTGCAGACATGTTTCTCTGCTCTCATGCAGTGCAGTGCTAACTGAGGTGTGTGTTTGATTTCTTTTCATAGGCGTGTTCTGTATGCCCTTGTACATCCCTTATGCCCTGACAGGGACATGGCACTTGGGAAGAAGCCTGTGCAAGATCTGGCTTGTTGTGGACTATCTCGTGTGCACAGCTTCAGTGTTTAACATCGTCCTTATCAGCTATGACCGTTTCCTGTCAGTTACAAAAGCTGTAAGAATAATATTTCTATTTATTGCTTTATAGATATTGAGATTTCTGTAAAACTCAGAGTGTTTCACAATTAACACTTTAAGCTAAATGGTGCTTTGTTATTGGTACCATTTTTTTATGGAGAAGCAATGATGCTTCAGTGTTGCATTGGGACTTAGAGATAGGATGTTGCCTTGCCTATGATTTCAATCTTACCCTCCTGTCATCTGCACTTGAAATTATTCAGTTATACTACACAGGAGATGGGAAGGTCATTGTGGGAAAGGGACAGCAGGCATGTGGACAGCTTGGGCTTTGGCCATTAGAAGTGGTGCTGATGAAAACTAGGTTAAGTCAAGGATGTGATTAGGCTTGGATAAATTTTGTAAGAAGAGGGTATGGAGAGAATGTGAGATGTCCCTGAGCGAAGACTGGATGGGGATCTGCATTACCGCAGGGGGTGATTGACATATGCTGACAATGAGCAGTTGAGTGGAAACTGATCCCTTGAAGAAAAGGAAGAATGAATCAGAATATGTGGACAGGTAAGAGATATTTCTTGAGTATTGTCATTCTTCTGTTTCAGAAGATATCCAAGGAATCAAGTAATAAATATTATCATTCACCATTTCTAAGCTCTCTATGGTGTTTGGTTGTAGAATCATAGGCTTGGATTGGAAGAGACCTCAAAGATCATCTGGTTCCAGCCCCCTGCCATGGACAGGGACACCTTCCACTAGACCAAGTTGCTCAGAGCCCCATCCAGCCTGGCCTTGAACACTCCCAGGGATGGGGCATCCACAACATCTCTGCGCAGCCTGTTCCAGTGCCTCACCACTCTCACAATAAATAATTTCTTCCTAATATCTGATCTAAACCTACTCTCTTTCAGTTTAAAGCCATTGCCCCTTGTCCTATCTCTACATGCCATTCAGGTCCTGGAAGGCTGCAGTCAGGTCGCCTCAAAGTATTCTCTTCTCCAGGCTGATGAGTCTGCTTGCTTGAATGACATGAGTTGTGTTATATTGGGGGGTTCTTATTTGTGAAGTGCTGATATGATGCCTATTCTCTTTTTTTTTTTTCCCCCAGTGGTGTGGTTTTACAGTTGGTTTTTGCTGCTTTGTTGCTTTTTTGGTTTTTTTAAAGCTGAACAGTAAAGTATAAAAATTCCTGTATTTAATATATGAATGAAGTTGCAGAGCTCAGAACGTGAAAAATGTAAATTAAAAGGGCCCCTGTAACCCAGCTGAGCTCCATGTTCTTATGCAATTGCTTATGGTCTTCATTTGGTCACATTCTGGTTTTCTTCTTTAGGTTATTAGGATGGAGTGAGTCCAGGAATGTGTAACAGGGCTGTTATCCAAAGAAAAGATACTGTGCTTCCTTGTAGACTTGATGTCTACCTCTGCCTTTGCTACAAACCTAGCCTGTGGCCAGGGCCCAGTCACTCCAGACTTAACAATTTGTGAAGCTGTACCCAGCTTCCTGTTTTCTGACTCTAAACTGAGCTTCTTTTGGTCTTTCAAAGGGCAGCAAATCCATTACTGCAGACCTGGAGCTGTGCACGGAGCTAATATGATGTTTTAAGATGTAGAGGAGTCTGAATCTTCAGGCTATAGATATTTAAAACAGAGAATCCAAACCCATGTTTGGATTTCTCTATTCTGCACTACTGCTCTGATACTTGCTGGTGAAATAGGGACAATGCCCTTTGTGTGGTGTGTGGCTGTGAGGATGCCATTCACTAGTGTTTGCATACCGTGCAGGTGCTCTTTTAATGAACAGAACAGGAAGCTGATAAGGAAGGCAGCAATCCTGAGGAAAACCTGAGATGTCAAATGTTGAACAGTATAGAGGAAATAAAATTGTCCAGCTTTTCATTAACTTACAGTCCTGTGCTATGAAAGATGCAGGGGACCAAGAGTATGTATTGTACATACTGGCTGGGCTGTTACAGGGTGGGCTTAGTTCTTGTATTTCCTAACTTTGGATGATGTTATTTTAATTCTTAATATGGTGTCTGGGTAGATGTAAAAGCATAAAAATTTTCAGTAATGGAATGAGCTGTTTACAAGGTAAAGCTAATGTAAAAATAGAGTGTTTCAATAAAACAAGGGATGTTATAGTGTATGTCTGGGATGGATTTTTCTGCTATGGCAAGAGGAAACTATGAAAAATTACATTGTCTGGTGTTTGCAGTCCCACATGGCAATATAGAAGGCTTCTACTTTTGCTGGGCATGTAGGAACACCCACAGATGCTTTCACTCTCTGCTGAGCCAGGGCTGATGAATCATAAACCTATCCCTTACCAATTCCTTATTGCTACTTTATTGTGTGAGGAAAACAAGCTATGTCCTTTCATACCTGGAAGCCAAATGGTAGTTTAGCCATCATAATTTCTGATCCTCTCCTATCCCCAATATTAAAATAAATCACTCAGCTACAGCATATGGAGAACTAGACTAGCAGTTTTTCAGAACTTTACATGGTGAAGATGTTCGAGGTATCTGGGGAAATACAGAACAAATATTACATTTGGCTTGATTGCGTATGTTTTTTTGACATAATTTTTCCAAGATGTTGTCTGAACATGTGACATGCCCTCTTTCCTTGCAGGTATCATACAGAGCCCAGCAGGGAATATCATCCAGCCCTGCCATCAAGATGGTGTCCATCTGGGTCTTGGCATTTCTCCTCTACTGCCCAGCCATCCTGTTTTGGGAGCATGTGGCTGGACACAGCGTGGTACCGGCGGATCAGTGCTACGCCGAGTTCTTTCACAACTGGTACTTCCTGCTGTGTGCATCCACTCTGGAATTCTTTGTGCCGCTGCTCTTGGTGACCTATTTCAACATTCACATCTTCCACAACATCCAGAGGCGCCAGCGGCATGGCAGCACACAGGACTGTGAGCCTCCAAGGAGCAGTGGCCTGTCCTGGAGGTTTTGCGGCTTGCCGCTGCCAGGGGCATCATCTCCTTCATCGGAAGCAGAGGACAGTGTTTCATCACTAACGAGGGCATGGAGACCAGCAGTGATGGCTAATGGTCCATCTCGAACAGGAGGCAGTTCTACAGCCCTCAAAAGGAACTTCTCTGCTTCCTTCTGTTCAAGGACTGGGTCAAAACTGCAGCGGGACAAGAAAATAGCAAAGTCTCTTGCCATAATTGTGTGTGTGTTTGCCATTTGCTGGGCCCCATACTCTTTATTGATGATTATTCGTGGGGCCTGCCAGGGAAAGTGCATCCATAACTCCCTGTATGAAGCAACCTTTTGGCTTTTGTGGATCAATTCCTCTTTGAACCCATTTCTTTACCCTCTCTGTCATATGAGGTTTCGAATGGCTTTTCTGAAAATATTATCTCTCAAAAGGTTTGCAACACTGAGATCTAGTAACACACCTTCTGTTTAGAGAGGTAAAAGAAATGTCTTACAGATAAGGTTCCTCTCTTATTTAGTGATATCTTTTCATATGTATCATCCGCATAAACAGAGGAAAAAACCATGTGTTTACTAATGACATTGGTTAAAAGTGCAGCAGAGTTATAGTTATGTATTTGCCCTGATATTGCTAATTTTCAGGATCTTATTTTTGGTTTTGCTGGTATGATGCCAGATTAATTATCATGTAGTGCATTGAAAAAAATAACAAGTTTTGCTGGATGTCCTCTCTGTTTTGTGGGTGTGAAATACTTTTTTCCCCTTCTTCTTTTTTTTTTTTCTTCCCCCCCCCCCCTTTAATATGTAGAGCTGGCACAGTGGAAAAACTCTTCTATCACTATCTTTGTCGAGATTCACTGGAGGGAGATACCTGCTCATGTATGTCCTGGAGTAAAATTTATGTCCTATTTGTGAACCTAAAGATATCAGTGAAGAAGCAATTCTGCTACATTTTTGAAAGGTGGTAAAAATACAGAAGCAATGTATTTTCATTTTATAAACTATTATGAAGACAAGAGAGTGCCCTGTCCTTGTTATAATCCCCACAGTGAGCAGTATGCAAGTGAATGGACTGCCTAATCTGCCATATCTCTCCTTTTAAAATTTTGATCTAGTTCATACCTGGCATTGCAGGACACAGTACTTGTAAATTAGTAATTCTGAATGATTTTCAGAGAATGAAATTTACCATGGTAAGAGAATTTTAAGATGGGTTATCAAAATTGTCACAGACAGAAATGGTTGTTAGTCTTTTCACCCATACTGTTTTTTCCCCTGACAATGCCTGCCTCTTTGGTCACGCTTAAATGATATTTCGTGCCAGATCTGTTCACTGTGTGATTGCCTAAAAGATAGGCCAGGCTTGGGCACATGGTCACATTCCTGTAGAATTAGCAGAGCAAGCAAGGCTAAGTTCATACTGGATTTCTGATTTTGGCTGGCTGTGCGAGAATACACAATAGCCCCTCTGGTGTAAAGATTTGCAAGTGCAAAGATATTCCATCAAAATGTCTGGAACAAATTTGATCTGATGGAGTGATTTTTATACTAGATCAGTTCTTTGTATCCTGTTACTGTGACATTATATGAATTTTCTCTGCCACAAAATAAGTATCAAACTGGATTTTTTCTATCAGGGAGGAAGGGCCGTTTTCACTGCTTGAGAACGGGGTTTACAGAGGTCTGGAATCTGACACAGAGATGTCTCAACCAGCTCTTAACAAACAAAGCAGTTAAATGTGCAGTGCTGAAAGGAGTGAGTAGATGTGCTGGAGAAGGAAATGGAGCTTGATTACACCCCAGTCCATGTGCCAAAATTTCTTACCATATGTTGAGTGTTGCAACTCACCCAGAAGGTTTTCATGGATGGGTAAGTGAGAGTCACTGGCTACATTTTTTTTTCTCTCCTTTTATGTAATTTTATTCCTCTTTGCTTATAAATATAAAAATGTATAAAATATGGAAAGATAAATCTGATACACAGACCAATGAAGAGCAGCAGTCAATTTAAATAGTTTTTAATCTAATTTGAAATTGTCTGTAGAAGTATTGCTTAACAGAGTACTTCTTTGCAAACACAATTCAAATGCATGGAAGCGGCTTAATTATAGCACAAAAGTTGATGGCTTTGAAGAGCTAGAATGTCTTTCTCTTCAGAGGTCTGGAACTGAAGTTTTCTCTTGCCAGTTTTCACACTGGTGGAGGATTATCTTTCACCATTCGTTCTCACTATGCTTCCTTGACTCACACGGGTAGTGTTATGGATTGTGAGCCTGATTGCTAAGAGAGATACAGCTTCAGGAGGAGGTCATGGATTCAGCACAGCTGTTTTTACTGTCACGAGCTGTGGTGCTGGCATAGATTTTGTGGGGTTTGTTTTTCTGTGATGCTTAAAAAAATCTAAACACACACACAGAGTTAAAACATTCATAGAATAGCTGGTGTAGTAAACAACTGTTAAATAGGGAAGCTGAAGATAGGCCCAAGATGGAAATGTATTTTACTTGCCTGCTTTTCTATCCCTATGCTTTTAGTTTAAAATTCAGTTTGCCTTTTGTGCTTAAAGAATGTGTTGTTTATTTTGGAAAAAAACCCCTACAAAATTATTAACTAGGTAAACTGAGTCCACATTTTGCAGTGCTGGAAAACTAGTTTATCTGGGAGTTTGCCAGGCAGCACAATCTGCAGCGGATTTGAAACAACATAGCATGGTGAAGCTACTAGAGATCAGTGTTTTTTAGTTTCTGTATTACACAGACAGTGTTCAAACTGTTTTCTCACACCACTCCTATATATTAGAAGAATTTGTTATGTTTTTTTCTAAAAGTTAAAAATTTTGCTTAGTGCTCCCAGGGTAAGTCAAGCGCTGGGTTGCTGTGCCCACAGCTTTAAAGTGTCTTGGTCAAGGTGGCATCGTAAATCTTCTCCCTTGTAAATTGTAAATCAGATTATTTTTAGGGTTATGGTAAGATACTTCAGCATTTGTTCTTATGCGCTCACTCAAATGGACTTTTCTTGCCAAAGGGTTTTCTAACCCAAGTCTGTCTATCCAGTCTCTCATCCATTTCAGCATTTCATGTCCATGAATTTTCTTCTGTCTTTGCAGAAGGTCAGTAGGTCTAATGACAGTAGGTAAATGATTTTGTGGGCTTCAACTCAAGCCACACCAGTGTTTTTCTCACCTGACCCTCTCAGGCTTTAAAAAAACGTCTAAAAAATAAAACATACATGTTGGAAGAAATTGTGTTATCTTTTATTTGTTTATTTCTGGAACAAGTATGAAACCTATGATTTTCCTAATGTCTGTGTCTTTTATTTTCCAAAGGAAGTACCACATAGATTTTTTCCCTCAGCCCCATGAAGGACTATGATTAAAACTTCAGCATTTGATTTATTCCATAATTTTAAAAGCAAATTACTACTTTCCCCTTGTCCACTAATCTAGTATCAAAGAATTTTGTCAAAGAAGACAACCAAGTTGCTCAGGCATGGTTTAACCTTGGCAGGTCCATGCTGACTGTTCCCAGTCACATTTTCCTCCCTTAGATCCTCAGAAATACCTGCCAAGAGGACCCACTCCATTATTTTCCCAAGGACTAGAGAGAATCTGACCTGTTGTCCTTCTGCAGCATTTGAAGATGGCTGCAACATTTGCCTTTCTTCCATTGTTGGGAATCTCCCTTCATCACCATGACCATTCTAAGAGGGTAGAAAGTAGCAAAGATGGTAGCTGGTTCTCTTGACAGCCTTGAGTGCAGCCCAGTGGGCCCCATGGGCTCTTATGGGTCAAGTCCCCTCAAGTAATCCTGCTTTACTCTCACCTGATCCTGACAGGTCTCATCTTTGAACTCATTCTCTAAGCATGGAGGAAAGGGAGGAATCAAAGTTAATGAGGAATCAAAGAAAGCATTGGGTACCTCATCCTTATCTGCACCTCCTGTCACTGGATCACTGGTCCCATTCAGCAAAGCTCCTACATTTTTCTTATTTGGCATTTTGCTGTTGATGTGGTGGCTGAAGTTGCCACGCTGCCTTTTGCACTGTAGTCTCCTTGGTTAGCTTCTGTCCCAATACATCTGCTTGTTTTCTTGAGAACTGGGATAGGCTATTCTTGTGCATGGAGGCTGCTGTTCCTGAGCTCCTTGGCAGCTTCCCTGAGCTCGTTTCCTTTCAGATCTGCCTCCCATGGGATCCCCACTACCACTTTCCTAAATTGAAGTCTGCTTACCTGAAGCCCATGGTCTGCACTGCTACTCTCTTTCCTTGCCCTCCTTAGGATCTTGAGTTCCACTACCTTATCATCACTATATCCAGGTCCGGCACAGATAACACAACTCTAAACAGCCCCTCTTTAGCACCGAGCAGCTGATCCAGCTATGCATCATCTCCACTGGCCTATGCAGGATGTGTATCTGAAAGTTCCACTGACAGCTGCCAGTAACCTTTTCCACTGCTTGTACCTGCTGTGTTGCAGTTCCAGCAGATGCCATGAACACTAGTCTTACACACGAATCAGGTCCTGTATCCAGAAGCTTCCTTGAGTTGCTTAAATAACACTTCACCTCCCTCATCCTGAGATCTGCAACATACTCTCACCACAGTGTCACCCATGTCAAGTGTGGCTTTGTGACTGCTCTAGTACCTCTACTACCTAGTAGGAAGCTCTAGTACCTCCTCTGTGCTTCCCAGGCTGCAGTTGTGCACACACACCTAAGGTAGCTGTGTCTCTTTGCCACATTTTGCCATTCCTGATGTCTCTTCTGTTCCCATTGCCCTACACCTTTTGCTTTAATGGCTCTTTGCAACATAATTCCCTTTGTTCCTCTGTATGGTATCAGAGCACTGCATCTTTCCTCCCCACATCTCGTCCACCCTCTCTTTCCTTGTTTCTTGCCCTACATCTTCCCAAGCGTCCAACATTATGGCTGCAGTTTGAAATGCTGGTCACAGGGTGTGCCATGGTGTTACAGAGCCAGTGAGCATCAGCCACAGCCATAGCCTGCCAGATTCTGTTCACCCATACCAAGATAAATGGAATTGTGATGAGGAAGGGATATTTTTTCTCACACCTTCAAGAGCTAAGGGCGTGGTACCTCATGGAGTGAAAGTTTATCTGGGATTACTTGGGAGGTACAGGATTAGATGGGCTACACTGTAAAGACCTCCAAAGTCCAAGTATTTGGTTTGTTCTGCCCAGAGCTAGGCTTGTTTCTGATTAGGATGAGCTGAAAAGGTACTGGTGATGCTTCTGCTGCATGTAACTGCATTACAAATGCTCTGTAACCAGCAACATTAGAAAATACCTGTTATTAACTGTAAAATTTAGACAGGGGTATAGCAGCAAGTGCAAAAGTGTCTACATTTTACTATAAGGGAAATAAAATTGTAATAATTTAAATCCTGTTCACCAGTGTGGAGATGAAAATGAGACATGGTTTTAGCTTCAGCACAATTCAGTCTGTAAAACCGCTTACACATTGCTAATATGGAAACTGCTTGACTGTGAGAAGAGCTGCTTTCAGACAAGTTTTTTTGACCTCAGTAGATAAGGATCCACATTCAGGAAAGAAACAGATCATCTGCTTTAAAGTGTGCACTATTGCTGCTTGTGAGGTGTCTTTTTTTCAGGCCAATAGGTGCATTTGGATCAAGAAAAGTTAGAGAGTCCAGGTCCTGAAGTCTTGTGTTCCATTTTTTCGATATTGGGACTATTTTCTTTTTATGTGTCAGTATTCATCCCAGCCTGTTAATAAACTTGTCTCAACCTTTTGGATAACTCTGCCGGATAAGACTTCCTTCCCAGGCTGACCTGACCTGGATACTCAACATGCACAACAGCACTGCCAAAACTCTGCACGCGGCTGCGACGTGCAACGAGACTTGGCCCAGCCAGGCACCGAGCTCCGAGTTCTCACTGGGCGTGTTGGTGCTGCTGGCTTTCCTCATGGTGCTGCTGTCTCTGGTGACCATCCTTGGAAACATCCTGGTGATCCTTGCTTTCATTATGGACAGAAACCTCCGGCATCGGAGCAACTATTTCTTTCTGAATCTTGCAGTTTCTGACTTTGCAGTGGGTAAGTCAACAGCTGTGGAGCTGTGTGTTAGTTGTGTCCCAGGACTCTTGGGAGCGACAATGGTGTTTATTTTGTGTGTGTTTTCTTCAGAGGGAACTGTTTTCCAACTGTGTCTAGGGGAAGGATGAGGAATGGTTGAAGATGCACTATGTGTTTTAACACCCTAATATGTCTCAAAATATGTTATAATGAAAAATGCATCCTTTTTCATAGAAGTACTTTTAATGTTGCTTCACGAAAAAGGAGCAACTATTACGTGTGAATGCTAATTGAACTACAGAGGTTGTTTGCTACAGTTTATGATTTACCCTTGCCTCTCCTGTAAGACTGTTCATCACACATTCAGAACATCCTTATATTTGACAGCTATGTGGGATACTTCCAGGTAAATTAATTACTTCTCTACACAGTACTAATGGTTTATGGATGTATTACACAACAGCAAAACACTCTTATCACCAGGATGTTTTACTGGCTTCAGCTTAACACAGGCTACTGATTCAATGGGTTATTTGATACCAGTAACACCCTGCTAGCATCTCTCATCTCTATTCCTTTTTGCTCCCCTCTTCCCATAGTGTCACTGCAGAACTCCAGGACAGTTTGTTGCTGGTGCTGCCACGGATCCAGTTCTGGCTGGTGCTGCCAAGGGAGAAAGTGGGGGTGTGAATGACTTGTGCAGCACTCCTCCCTGGCTGGAGCCAGGGAAATAGCCCATGCAGCAGAGAAAGCCTGAAAAACCATGGCCCCATGGCAGATTTGCCAGCAAACATCTTGACTGAGGCTGGCAAGGAGGCACTTCTGCACACCAGTGCTTTCTCTTCAGGACGGTCACAGAGATCAGTATTCACTGAATCATGAGAAAGGAAATCTCAGCCACGGACCTACTGCATTTATGAGAATAGTGTCCCCCCAGATGCTCTTCCTTTGTCAGTGCTGGGTAGTGAAGTGTATAAGTTTAGCCTTTAAGGTTTTCCTTTATTTATGCCATTTATAACATGTGTTGTCTTATTCTGGGTCTCGCCCCATGGGGCAGAAACTAAACAATGTGTATATTGAAGCCTTTGCTTTCCTGCTGAGGCAGACAATTTGCTGGAGCTGCTATTTCATTGCTCAGGTCTTTTGCAAAAGTCTGTTTCTCCTCATATCTCATATTTTAGTCAAGAGAGTTAAATATCTACCTTCTGCATCAGTACTTTGTGGCTGGTGCCTCATACACTCTTAAATCAGTGAAGAGGAAATGATTGCCATCAGTACTACATTGGCCTATACAGGCTGTGTAAATCTAAGATTTTGTCTCTGATATTGGTCAGGAAATACTTTATTTTCTGAAATTGCTGTGGGACTGTTCGGGGTTTTTTTACGTTTATTAAAAGTTTGCAATCTTTCCAGGGATGTGACTGATGTCTTTTGCATCCATTAATTAGTAAAAGTAAGAATAGCTTCAAATATCAATGCTTTCCCTCTTTAATTATATGTATAGGTAAAAGCAGTCATTACTTTTTGACATGGTGCCAAACATTGATCTTATTGAAGTTCATGAGAAGAGTAGCTGACATCAGCAACTACAAAAAATGAGTATTTAGTTCAAAAGTGATGCTGCTTGTACTTAAAGTATATGTTAAAACAAGTGATCAATACTGAAAGCACTGTGAGCATTTCGCTTTTCACAGCGGTCTGTCAGCTCATTGCTCAGAGTTTTATTGTCAGTGGACCACATCACCCTGGATATGTTTAGTAACTTCTAAGATCTTGATGGACATGCCAAGAAAAGAATAATCTGGATAGTTTAAAATGGGTCTTGAAGCTGCATATAATTTTCTATTTGTCTCTGGTAGATCAACATTTTCAGGAATGTAGGTAGCAGCCGCTATTGCACCACACTTTAAAAATATTAGTGTTAAAATGAGGAAGTTGCTGCTTAAAAATAAAATGCAAACATAATTTTCTTAACTAAGTGCTTCAGTGGAAGGTTGTTTGCACAAAAATCAAATTTAACAAATCAAAAAGTAGTTCTGGTGTTATTCTCAGGTGCAGAACAAGCGTGAGATTAAAAAACTCCTTAAAAATGTGAGTTTCATACTTCTGCTGTATGTGCTCTATCTGTGGTAAAAGATATTTCCAAACACCACAGAGACTGCCCAATATGTTTGTCTTTAGCTTACAAATACTAACCAATCTTACAGTAATAAGATTCTTACGGTAATTGCCTTTGGCAACATCTGTAGATGTGTTTGGGGGAAAATTCTAAAACAGATAAAAGAATAGAGAAAATACAATGATGAGTTACGTGTCAGAATGCAACCACAGTGCATATATGCTGCAGCACTAATTATATACCTTTAGAGAGTCTACGTTGGTTAGACTTCAGTTTTCTTCTTCAGTACATCCTTCTTTGCTGATTTGCTTTGGGTTTATTCCCAACAATCAGCTTACATAAATCACACCAAGATCTAAGACATAGAAAGTCACCATCAGATTTCATGAGAATGTAAGAATTTCTGTATATAAATTACATATTCACCTTCATAGATTTGTTGATTTTTTTATCCATATACCAGAAAAGTGTCTCTTTCTGTTTCCAGGAGTTTGCAATCCATATGAACCCCATGGTGTCTTTATGGTTGCTTTCCATAGGTGTGTTCTGCATGCCTCTCTACATCCCTTATGCCCTGACAGGGAAATGGCACTTGGGAAGAGGCATCTGCAAGCTCTGGCTGGTCATGGACTATCTCCTGTGCACTGCTTCAGTATTTAACATTGTTCTTATCAGCTACGACCGTTTTCTGTCAGTTACTAAAGCCGTAAGTATCCTGTTTATAGCTCCTCTGATTTTTTTCCTTGGAGGATTATGTTTATTGACCCTTTCCATGTTGATGAGTATAAGCCCAAACTTGATCAAGATAATATCCCTCAGAAAAGTACTGGCATGTGGAGGTGTCTAGATATTTTGCAGCTAGATGGGGGTGAATATTCAGTGTTGATCATGCTTCTGTGCAAAACTGGCCAACCAGGGCTTTTCTCACTGTTTCTGCTGCAAGTTCCTGTTGTGCTACTGCCTGAGAAAAAGCAGGCTAGGGGGTAAAAAGGGTAAGGCAACAGACTGGTAAAAAAGGAGCAGGGAAAGAGGAAATCCAGAGTAAACTGGATTTGAGGTTGGACCTAAAATCAGTCATGGAAGGAAAAGACAGTGGAGCTAGGGCAGTGAAATAAAGGACACTAGGGAGGGTGTCCAGACTGGAGATGCGATCACAAATGATCCTGGAGAAGACTGGGAGCAAGAGCAAAGAGGCAGAGAGTGGGACAAGGGGGAGACTGCAATCACTGCCTGTAGATATGCAGCAATAAACTTCTCTTGGTGTCTGGAGCAGAGCCCTAAATTTAGACACACTCTGTCTCTGCTTTCTGCAGAGAATCCTTCACACCTGGTGTGTGCTTGATTTCTTGGGCCATGTTAGGGGTTGATGCCAGCATTTCTCACCAGCCACACTGTTAGGTCAAGTGGCAGAACTAAATATTCTGGCTCTTTTGTGATGTATGATCATGTGATAGAATTTCAGTCTTATTTTTGTTAATGATAATCAATTTAACTTACTATAATTTCCTTTTTACTAAATTTTATTATTTTACTTTATTTTAATTAGGGAAAAATCTATGAAATTAACCACCAAAACTTTTGGCATGTAAGAAATGTTATGCTGGCAAGCCAAAGACTCAGCATTTACAAAGTGCAAAATTCAGAGCCCCTGCACAAATGCAATTAAGACCTATGGACATTTGTATGATATTTTTAGTGACATTATATCAAACTTCTGTTATCATTGAACTAAATATACTTGGGTGAGCTTCATCTGATCAGCACAGCCACAGCTCTCTATTAGCAAGCAGCTCATGACTACCTCTCTGCTACTTCTCTTAGTTCCAAAATGTGTCTCTATGAATCTGAACTTTTAATGGTTTTTTCCCTCACAGGTGTCATACAGAGCCCAGCAGGGAATATCATCCAGCCCTGCCATCAAGATGGTGTCCATCTGGGTCTTGGCATTTCTCCTCTACTGCCCAGCCATCCTGTTTTGGGAGCATGTGGCTGGACACAGCGTGGTAGCGGCGGATCAGTGCTACGCCGAGTTCTTTCACAACTGGTACTTCCTGCTGTGTGCATCCACTCTGGAATTCTTTGTGCCGCTGCTCTTGGTGACCTATTTCAACATTCACATCTTCCACAACATCCAGAGGCGCCAGTGGCATGGCAGCACACAGGACTGTGAGCCTCCAAGGAGCAGTGGCCTGTCCTGGAGGTTTTGCGGCTTGCCGCTGCCAGGGGCATCATCTGAAGCAGAGGACAATGTTTCTTCTTCCATGACACCAAAGAAAGGGTCTTTGGCAACTGACTGCTCATCTCCATACAGACACAATTCTGTAACCCCAGAAAATGACTTTTCTGTTTCCTTCTGTGCAAAGAGCAGATCAAAACTGCAGCAGGACAAGAAAAGAGCGAAGTCTCTTGCCATAATTGTGTGTGTGTTTGCCATTTGCTGGGCCCCATACTCTTTATTGATGATTATTCGTGGGGCCTGCCAGGGGAAGTGCATCCATAACTCCCTGTATGAAGTAACATTTTGGCTTTTGTGGATCAATTCCTCTTTGAACCCATTTCTTTACCCTCTCTGTCATGTTAAATTTCGAATGGCTTTTCTGAAAATATTATGTCCCAAAAAGTTTGCAATATTGAGATTAAGTTCTTTCCAGAAGGAAGAAGGAAAAGAAGGTCCAAGAGAAGCTGGATGAGGAAAGTAACTAGCCACTGTTTGAAATTAGTATTTTCCAGGATTAAAGTAGTTGGAAAGTATAAATAAGCCTTCAGTGAAATGTCCTCCTGCAGACAAATGTGCATGCCCAAGGTTTGTGTACTTTTCCCAGCTACTTTAATTGTCCAATTAAAGACTATTGCCTCTGTCTGACTTTGCCTAGTTGTGTATCCACATTATAATTCTGATTGTTGAAGATGCTATCTTCAACTGCAGTACAACTTATATTTGTGTCCACAGGTGATATTAGTTAAAAATATAATATAGTTGTGTATTACCCATAGGGTCAATAGATTTCTAAAGTTGCTTGCACACTGTATAAGGCTGTGTTTGTTTTTCTGCATGAGCCAGGATAATGGCTGACCTTGATGGTTGCCTGTAGTATTGTGGTAACAGCTGAGACAGCATGGAGGTGATATTCTTTCACTACACACTTTCCATACTCTTAAGGGTTATTTTGTTGCATGACTCTGGAATTACCAGGTACTACCTTCCTCACTAAACAAATAGGTGTAATTTATAAATAATTTCTTTTCATCACACAGTCAGGAAGTATGAGGCTAGGAAATAAATGGAAGAATTAAAACTAAAGAAAAGTGAGAGGTATTTGGTGTCCATTTTATCTTCTGGTTTTATTTGATGTATGTTCACCAAATTAGTATATTTTACTTAACAGTTTTCTGAATGTTCTCCTTCTAGGCTGAACTACCATTCAGTTATGTTTTGCTATACTATATGATAATCCATACTCTTCTACTTACACAAATTACACATGTACTCAGCAATGTAAGAAGTATTGTCTCTCAAATATGAGATGAGAATGCTAATATTCAATAGAAATTACATTGAAGACCTGTTTTTTGCATTTGTTACAGGATCTTGGCCAATGAATTGGGTTTGTAATTACTGCTAAAAGTCAGCAGATATATATATCCAAAGCACAAAATACAAGAGCCACTACACCCACCTGTTTTCTTTAAGCGCAGCATGTACCAGTCTTCTACCTGCAAAGTTTTTGTCATTTTTTTAACATGCAACTTATAAAGTCAGTAGTGTTGAATATATTCAAACAGATCCTTTTGTGTCAGCTTTTAGAGCAAATCCTCCTTAACGTTTATAAGACATGCTTTTGACAGTGTCAGCAATACAGAGTTAAAGATTTCATTCTGGTTAGCTTATCAAAAATACATCTCTGAAATTTAGCTATTGACATGTGTAGATAAGGATACATTCTCATATATCTATGACCACTATTTTGTGTTCTTCCTCTTCCTTGCTCACATCTTTTGCTTGCTTCTCATCCCAGCCTGGCCTCTGCCACAACTCATTGGTACAGGCCAGAGGAGCTGCATGCTGGCATCTACAGGGACTTATTTATAAGTGAATTCTGCAGCAGTGCCCCGTGCAAAGCCAAAGAAAAGCAAACTGAGGTTAGTTGATACAAGATATAGAGGACAGGCTTAGGTGCTCTGAGGGGCAGTGAAACACCTAATGCTGCCTTCATTTGGGCTGACTTGACATGTTAAAAGTTGCCAGAATAAACACTCTAACTGGACGGTGTTTCTTGGTGCAAACTTGGTTTTAGAGGTATGGACAGATACTTTAGTAGTACCTCTGGCTTATTTTTGTCAGCCTTTGCAACTGTACTGGAAATTAAGTTGTGAATCGCGTTGGTCTTATCTCCCTCACTTTTCCTGAGCTATTGTTAGTAGGATAGAGGAGTAAGAAAGAAGTTGGTGGGCAAGAAAAATGGACTTGTTTAGGTGAGGGGCTAGATCAGTCTCTTTATCCTTCTGATGTATAAATTATTTCAAGCAGAGAAAGGCCCAGAATCATAACAGTGATGCTATGGTTTGGATTGGAAGGGACCTTTAAGATCATCTGTACCTGGGCAGGGACGCCTCCCACAAGAATTGGTTGCTCAAAGTCCCACCCAGCCTGGCCTTGAGCACTTCCAGGGATGGGGCATCCACTCCTTTTCTGGGCAACCTCTGTCAGTGCCTCACCACCCTTGAAATTCTTCCTAATATCTAATCTAAACCTGCTCTCTTTCAGTTTAAAGCCATTGCCCCACTGCCTGCCCTTATAAAAAGTCCCTCTCCAGCCCTCCTTTAACCCCTTCTGGTACTGGAAGGCTGTTTCAAAGTCTCCCTGGAGCTTTCACTTCTCCAGGCTGAACAACCCCAACTTTCTCAGCCTGTCTTCATAGGAAAGGTGCTCCTTTGATTCCTCTGATCATATTTGTATCCCTTCTATGGACCTGCTTCAACAGGTCAATATCCTTTGCATGCTGGGGACCCCAGAGCTGGATGCTGAGCTCCTGGTGGCGTCTCACAAGATCTCTGTACACTGTACCCCTTACCTTTCAGCCAGGCTGTGGAAACACTTGGCACTGTCAGGGGGAGGGTTTAGACCAACAAGGCTTTTGTGGGCAGTGAGTCCTTGTGGAAGTTGCACAAGTAAGCTGCATTACTGACCTAAGTAATGCTTTCGCGCTGATGGCATGAAATGTTTCTTATCCCTGCTCTGAACCCATGGTCAGTGCAGGTCCTGCAAGCCATGGCTTGGGATCCATGCTGATGAAAGGCATCAGTAAGGCTGATGGTTAGAGGGAAAATCTGATACTGCTGTCAGCTGCAGATTTCACTTGTCCCTTGGACTGACAGAGCCATAAACCAACCCAAAATTCAGATGTGCATCCAAGACTAAAATCCAAAGTTGAATAAAAGACAGTGTCATGCTTTGTAAGAGGAATTTGTCTGGATCTTCGAGAGGTGGGTTTTTAGTTTCATTACTGAACAACAGTTTAGTCCTTCATAAAAAATCTTTGGGCTCTAACAAAAATAACTGATGCAGGACCGATTGCTCAGAAACCTTAGTCAAGAACAATTAAGACTTATTGCTGTTTGTGTGAGGGCCTTGTGGGCACCCAATAGGATTTAATTGCCATGACCTGACCTCCCCTGGACCTCTACTGCTTACATCAGCCTTGGGTTTAGGAGCATCATTAAACTGGTGTGGTCCTGGCCTGAGATACATGAGGGTCTGTAGGCTGCTCTGAGCTCTGTCTTCTGCATTTTTTTTTTTTACTTCTGAGGCTGGCTTTGGACCCAGCTTGTCACATCATGTTTTTTCATGTTCTGCCCCAGCCATACCTGGGGAACTGAAGTTATCCACAGCAGCATGGTCTGTGATATCACTCGTCTCTCAGAAAGAAATCACACCAGTCGGTCAAATCCAATCTGATCAAGGACTCCCCAGGAAGTTCTCAGTTCTGCCTGAAAAAGATCTCTTGCCTTCTTCCCCCCAAACAATTCCAGATCCAACCCTTTACTTCTTTTTCCTCCAGTGCTATCCTAATACTTTGTCATTACATCAATCTTCGCTTCAATTGTATCCTTCAATGCTGCATTTTTCTACCTTGCAGACTCACCACATTTCTTGTATTCCTGTGTTACCAGGTTTCCCATTTTGCATCAGGTAGCTCATGTTCCTCCACACTGTTGTAGTGTCTGTAGATTTGCTGTGGCACATATTTCTCTGTGCCTTGCTCAACAGCTCCCCATTCATATTGGTACAGCTTTTTCACTAAACATAAAAGACATTTTAAGCCAAGAAACACAACAAATGAATCCAGAGCAGAAAAATCCATTTTTCCTTGGTCTTGTTTTCTACCTGCAGACATTTATTTTAAACACAGTGTTTTAGCAACAGTGTGAATGTGTATTAGAAGCACATTAGACATTAATTAGAAGCTAGCTTTCCAAGTGCAAATAGGGTAAACTGGTATAAAGTGGAGTGGCTAGATTTTTGTGTGGTAAAAGAGGAACAGCATCATGTAATGAGAGAAGATGAAGGTGAAGTTCAATTTTTTACTGTGCAAAGGGGAAGTGGAAAAAGCAGACTGCTTCTTATGTCACTGGTAATCACCAGGTATTGTCCTCTCAAGACTTTTCCCCTCTAGCCCTTTTGTTTCAGGATCTGGGTACTATACTTCAAGCTGGATCAAACTTTCTTTCGTGCCTTTAAATGTTGGCACAGTGCTCTGGTCTCTGCTTGTGTGCATACTTGTTCATTTACTTTCTCTCCTTGCTAAACAACTCTACCCAAAATTTTTATCTTAAATATGCCTGCTTGTGAAGGCAGGCACTGAGTACATCTGCTGGCTGTCCTTAAAATAGCTTCTCACAGAAGCCTCATTTTGGCTTTTTTCCCCTGTCGCTGTTCCAACCAGCATGTTCCTGCAGATGTCACTGGTGCTACACGGTATTTTTAAACCTTGCAAATCCATGGATTTTTCAAAAGGTGCCATTTATATGCACAATCCTACATGATATGACACCAGCACCTTTCTGCTAAAACTGCCACCAGATCTGCTGTATTACATCTAATATTTACTCTGCTGCAGAAAAGATTAGGGGAAGGGCTTATTACCTTGGCAAAGAAAGGAAGACTTTAGTCACACAGATAATCATAAGTCAGCACAGAACTTCTTCCTAAGTTGCTCTGCATAGAAATCGTCATGTGCTCAGAATTTAAAGCAGAGCCTTATGTCACCGATGGAAAAGGAGAGAGAGACATAGCAAGATGAGAGCAGGTCCTCAGCATTGGCTTGTCAGAAAAAAAGTGCCCTCTCTTCTGATACAGAAGGTTTTTTCCTCATTAAGCTATTTAAACCATTCTACTTTGGGGCTGCTGCTAAAGAAGTCCATCTGTCCTACCCGTCTTGCTGCCCTTTGTCAGCAGCTTCCTTTTGGGTCAGCTTCAAGTACCAATAAAGCTGCAACTTCGCATATGAGTACTTGGATATGTTTCTCAGTAATTTTCTATGGATCAGAGCTTTAGCTTTGCTAAAGCCACTGGGGATTTAACAAAACAGGCAAGTTGTGCCAAACTAAAGTGGAGTAGGACTTTGCTTGATCTGTACAGTGGACAGCTTCAAGGGGATCTGCTCAGCAGAGCTTTTGGGGATGGAGAATTTCACCAGTAAGACAGATCTTGGTTGTCATGCTTTCCCTGACATGCTAAGGGTCTGAGCAACTTTAGCTCTGTCTTGAACCCTTTGTCCATGGGAAACTGTAACTGTTAAAATTTGTGGAGTTTCCTGCTGGGACTTGTACATTCAACTGGTTCTGCTGCATTTGATGAATGACTGCAAGTAGAGTCAATCCTCAAGTCCATACAAAGAAAATATATCAGTGCAAATGCCTTCTTTACAGAACATGAGCCAAAATAGTTTCTGGAATAAAGCCAAGGAAGTTAATGGGTATATCCTCTGAAGTTTAAGGGTTTATATTATTTGTATTCTACGTCTGTAATGATTTCTGGTGTATGCAGATCAATCAGTTTTCAGCTTGTTCTACTAATGCTGTCTGAGGTTAACTCACCACCTGACTTTTGCGGTATTATACTGACACACTGTTTTTTCTATTCTCTATCACTGGGTTATTCACACTAGTCAATGTCACAATATAATTTTTTCATTATTATACATCAAGTATAATGAGTGCAAACTACACTGGCTTCTGACTCTCCTCCTCTTACAGCCTTGCACCTGGTGTTGTATCCCTCCTCTTTACCATGCTGGATAAACTGGAATTAGAGTGCTTTGAGAACCAGTATGTAAATGATTGTAAGTTTTTTCTTGCTAAAGAGTGGCAGTATTATATTTTTTAATATTCTTCCCATCTAACATGCAGGTTTATGTCCTCCTTGCTGCTTGAATCTGTGTATATAAGAGACTGAAGAAAGAAGAGTTTAAACCAAAACTGAATCAAAGTGGTGATTTCATATCTTTCCAAGATTCTTCCCATGTCCAGAGCCTGGGCCCTTGCCCCTGTGCAAGTTATTTCTTGTCAAGTCAGAAGATTACTTGCTCCTTGTAATGTGGGATGGCATATCTGCACAGGTAGAAAATTTGAACCAAATGGGGGATGTGAGGGGGAGTAGTTACTTTCCTGCTAAAACAGCAGACAAAATACACCTCTGGTTTTGGTAAAGACCTTGAGCCATTTTTGAGTGTCTCATCTCACATAGTTTCTTAGATGTTAGAAAGGATCTGAGTGAATCAATTACCACAGAGAGATGTAGCAGATTTCTTTGGATGTATTTTTCATGAGAAAGGGAACCAGCACAGGGACAGGTGCAATTCAGTGCTATGCTATAGCCAGTTCTGGGCTGGAAAAGCACTGAGAGTTTAAATAGAACTTTTCTTTCTTTCTTTCTATCTTTCTTTCTTTCTTTCCCCCCCCCCAAATTTGCTAGATCTTTAAAAAAGAATGCCAGTAACATGGGTGTAGTTTACTAGGTTTCCCAGTAAAAAATGGGCTTTTTTTCCTCATTTTTGATATGTCAGCTTCCCAGAGAGGGAAAAGTGCGAACTGAACTTTTGCACTGCTGATAATGTCACAGATTTCTGGCCAGATCGGGGAGAGGGGACTCCCTCACCCACAGTGGACCAACTTGTAGTCTCTCTGTAGTGATTATTATTCCTGGAGTGTGTTTGTTTATTTCTTGGACCTGAAGCCCTTGCCTCCTTTCCTTCCTTCCCCTGATCCTCCCAAAGGAAAAACAACCATTCTAAGAGTTCTTGTGGGTGCTTTCTGGCAGACCTTGCTGTTAAGACCTTTTCATCTTGTATTGTCTTTCTTTCTTGCTGCAGGCCATTAGCCTTTGCCGTGTCCCCTTTGACTGCCCTGCATAATTCCTGCCTCTCCCGGTTTAGATTTGTTAATTGAAAGGGAAGCTGCCCCTGTGGCTGAGCCCGAGGTGGGGCAGCAGCCTGCAAAGAGCACTGCCTGCCTGGTGGCTCTCGCCATCAGCTCTGCTTTGCTCACGCTCACCGCACTTAGCCTCCAATTTAGCTTTTCTAAGAGGCAAAAAGCTCCACAGCTCCACAGCTGTGAGGCGCATTTGAAAGCCGTGCCCTGCCCCCGAGAGAGGAGTGCAGAGGTGTGAGGTGGGCAGCAGAGAACCAAGGGAAACTCCTTTCCAGGGCTGAGTACCCTGAGCACAGGCACCTGCATGGCCCGGCCTGCAGGGTCTCCAATTCGAAATTATCTTTGCATAGAATGACCAACATCGAGGGCAGGTTTACCTAACTTATTATTTTCCCTGGGCTTGCGTGTTCCAAGCTGGGCAATGTCTTCTGATTCTTGTTTTTTGTCTCTGAAAGTCAAGCTTTGGAAAAAAAAAAAAATCACCTGAAAACTTTTGCTTAATTCCTGTTCCAATTTATAGCCAAAAGATATTTACTCCTCTTTAATACATCCAAAGCTATGGATCTTGTCACAGGAGGTTTCCAGACTATAATTTGTTTATTTATTGATCAAGAGTGAATGTGATTGAGGTGCTTGCTGCGAGGGTGAAGCAGAGATGAGGGCCAGCATGGGCGACCTTTGTCTGAGCACACACTTTGGCTGGGTCCTTAGGCTTCCCCATCACCCCTACATATTTGGGGCATGTGAAGGTACTGCAGCCCATTTTCTCTGCTGAGCTGTTAATTCCCTCTCCACCGCAATGTTCATGGCTCCAGTAACAAGAGCTATTAGTCTTTTAAAGCCTCTTTTCTTTCCTTTTTTTTACTACTCTCATCTTTAACTGCCTGGACATCTCTTCGGAGCTGGGAAAAACAAAGTTCTCTTTCCATCTGTGTGGGTTCGTTAAGAAAAAGCAAAACTGCCCTTTATTTACAACAAAAGATGCGATAGAAGGCAGTAAAAGACTACTTAACACTGAGTAGGGCAAGTTAAGTTTCTGTGCAAATGAGGGAGGAGAAAAGGAGGCTGAGGGGAGAGCTTATCGCTCTTACAACTACCTGAAAGGAGGCGGTGCCAAGGTGGGTGTTGGCCTCTTCTTCCAAGAAACTAACAATGGAACGAGAAGAAATGACCTCAATTCGCACCAGGGGAGGTTCAGGCTGGATATTAGGGAAAAATTCTTCACGGAAAGAGCGATTAAGTGTGGTAAGAGGCTCACCAGAGAAGCGGTGGAGTCGCCATCCCTGGAAGTGTTCACAAAATGGGTAGATGTGGCACTTTGTGATGCTTCTTTTAGTGGGCATGGTTGTGTTCAGTCAAAGGTTGGATGTAATGATCTTGGAGGTTTGTTCCAGCCTTAATGATTCTATAAGATCTGAAAAATAAATCAAAAGACAAGCTGCAAGCTTGTTTATGTTTCACAGAATTTGTGGTTATTGTGCAATGTGTGACTAAAACCCCACTGAAGGATGACAAAATGATGGAGTGCAGTCATCTGTACAAACTTCAAATACTTTGGGATGCATTCCTTAGTCATACAGATAAAACTGGTGTGGTATTGTCTGATTATTCCTTATTTTAGTGGCCTCCTACATCATAAATGATAAAGAGGGGTCCTCAAATTGAAGGGATGTCTGCAGTACAGGGAATAAACTATCTCTGAAGCGTGAACGTTCACATGAATGTAGGCTACCTTTGCAAAGTCGGCTGAGAGCCACATTTAGTCACTACAGTTCTAAAACCTCACAACTTTTTAATAATATAAAGTTTAGACTTTTATCTGCATAAGTTTAGCAAATATTGATCAGATTAATGCTTGATACAGTGATAAAGGGAGCTTAAGTTCTATTTCAAGATCTTAGGTGAGCTAAGAGTTTAAGGTGATTTAAGGATTTTAGATCAGTAGAAAATAATAAATGGTCTTTAAATCTTTAATGCAGCTTAGCTGCAGATTTGCAGGCCATCCCTCAGACATTTAAAAAAATTTAAGTCTTCCTCATGCAGCAGAGTTTGTGTCAAATTCAGCAAGTTTCAAAGCTGACTCAGTTACACATCGTGTCTCTCTCAAAGTGCTCAATGCCACTGAAATTACTGTCACCCAAAGTTTAATTTTTTTCCACTGAAATTTTCATGAGTTTAGGGATACTGTGAGCAGTTTTCTTATGGCTTGGTCTTGCAATGTCACCCTTGTAGGTAGACTGTACCTGGCACTGAGTGGAGCTTCCATGGGAGGGGTCAGCTGGTGGAAGAGGCTGACCTGTAGCACCACTTCATAGAACTGCAGAATAATTTTGGTTGAAGGGGACCTGTGAAGGTCATTTAGTTGAAGAGAGAACACTTTAAATGTATAAACAAGTTAACAAGTTTTACTTTTTTTTTTAGTAATTTCTTTCTGTGTATCAATTCCGATTCTCCGAGGAAGTGAAAGCAGAGGAAGTAGTGTGCTACAATCCACAATTGTTTTTCTGTGTGAAAGACTTCTAAAGCAAGACAGATTTTAAACGGAGGGGAATGTTTCTGAGGCAGCAAAATGGGGTCCCCCACAGTGTGGCACTTCCCTCCCCATCACACCCTGCCCCATCAGAGCGAGATGTGAGCTTTCAATGGCCATGGGGATCCTGTCAGCAGCCAGTAGCAACTCCTGCCACTACCAAAATTAGTGGCAATGCTAGGTTTGTGCTAACTCCTTAACATGAACGAATTTGAATAACTTGATTTGAAAGTTAGTTCAGCGCATGTGTTTTAAGTAAAACCATAGCAATTGCCTGAAAACCACTGAGTGGGAGCTAAGGAAACCTTCATTGAGAATTTTCAAAGTGTCACTCTCTGGCCACTTTGTTGGGCCATCCTTTCTCATATACCTGCAGCTCAGCCTGAGTTATAGTTAGCTTTCTCTGTCGCACTCTGGAAACCCTTGCTTGAGTTGCAAAGCTTTTGCAGCTCGTTTTCCTTCCAGCCTGAATTTACTTTTGACCACTTTGTATGTATTGTGTTCTGTGCCAGTGCTTTTTATTTTAGCTAGGTCTCTTTTCCCTGGGCTGCTTCTCGCAGACACATCCCCAGTCAGCCACCCTTTGCTAGGCTGAACAGCCAGACATCTCACATCCATTTTCCTAACCTTCCCACTGACCTCTCTGTGCCTCTTCCAGCTGGAAGGTATCTCCCTGAAACATGGGTGACCAGGATTGTAGCAGTTTTCCATATGGTATCACCTGGGCCTCGTACAAAGACATGAATGCTTCCCTATTTTTACTAGAAATACCTCCCCTGCTGCCCTCATAGTTCCCTTTTCAAAAAAGGAAATTAAGTGAGCCTGGCAAGGTCTACCTTTAGTAAACCCATGTTGCATTTTATCCCATATTGCTTTTACCTCTGCATCATTAATTAGACTCCCCACAGAACGCTATTTTAAAGCCTAGCAAGCTATTCAAGTGGCTCTAATAGACCTGTAAATATGGGTCAATTTTTTCACCTTCGTAATTGGAGGTCATACCCTTGTTCCCCAGTCCTATGGCACTGTCCACAACCTTATTACTTTATCAAAGAGACTTGCTAACAGACTTGAAAAATTTTATGGCAAAGGTTTTCTAATTTAAGGCAGGATATTATCTCATCCTCCCTATTCTAGCATTCTGGTCATCTTCGTCTTAGGGAAGCTGAACATTTTCTTTATATTCAATATTTAGTTTGGCTGACTTACCTGCACTTTTGTTCTTTCAAATTAATGACTTAACTTATAATACTTTTTTCCCCATGTTTCCCATTTAATTTCAGCTGAGCCAGTTTGCAATAACTCCTTAAAAGATATTTTTTAATCGTTTTTACAGTGCCTCACATATGAACCAGATCAAGTCCAGAGTGTGATCTTCTCATGTCTTCTGAATGAAGGTTGCTGAGGACGAAGCTACTAGTTGGTCACCTCAGTTAATTATATTGTCAGACCATATTGCCATTAGAAACATTTGTTTGCTAACCCAAATCTAGGCTGTCACAGTCTGCCATGATGACATTTCTGACAGCACTTAGCTCTCGAACAATCTTAGTGAGATTGTTGGGCGTAACCAAATCTGATGGTGAAATTTAGTGTCTGGTAATAGGAAAATGCCTTCGGCTCCCAAAAATATTTCGGGCGTTTTTTGGTCTTCAATCTCTTCTTGTATATTGGTGCCATCATTTTTTATTATTATAGCTTTCTTTCTTCTCGTGTTACTGCTTCCTAAAGTCCAGGGTATTTTTTAGATTTCCTGGTGAAATTTAGTGGTCTCAAGAAAAAAAAAAAAAGCCACACTGTATTAATCTCAGAAATAATATTGCACTCTTCAAAATACACCCTTGCTGTGGATTTTGGAAAAATCAGTGATGCCCAATGTATTGTATAAACTTAGTTAGAAGTGTTCTCAGCTGTCAAAGTGGGTTTCTTTTATTTATGGCTTTGATTAGCTATTTTTCAGTTTGGGGACATAGGGAAAATTTGGGAAGAGTGTGAGCCCATAATGAATGGCCAGGAGAACACATTTTTCTAAAACAAAAAAGCTTCTAACCAGACTATTCTATAAGCAAATGTGCCCAATGGAGATAGTCCAGACAACTGCACCTGGACACCACCTGGATATAATTAAGGTCCCAGAATGGAAGATGTGTTAAAATAGATGCCAGGAAATTTAACACTCTCCCTTCTTTATTCATCTGCTATGAAGGGATGGCATAGATGGTACAGTACAATGGACCAATAGGACTCTGGATATCTCTGAGGAAGACTTTTATTTGTTGTTGTTCTGCCAGTGTCTATATGCATTGGATTTTTGCTGCTTCTTGACCCTACAAGGTGCAACCACACACCAAGGGTATTTCTATGGTTTATGTTGGTTGTGCAAGAAGGAATTACTTTGGGTCTCTCCCATGCTCATATCCACAGCCCACACACAGCCCCCGTGGGGTTTCCTATTCTCCTTGAAAGTGTTAATTCTTCTTAAAATACCACTCGCTATGTAATTTCTTTCTCTCACCCATTACTGACCCTGTTATTTATTTTTCGTTGTGTTGTTCAGCACTAAACATCAGAAACATGGCTTTCATGCGCCGCTTTGTTACCCCTAGGTGAAAAAAAAATGCAAGCAAGTTTGCAGATATTTAAATCTGGTTTATTCAGAGACCAGCTTTGTCGAAATGAAATGTAATGCTTTGCCTGAAAAAACGTGAAGGGAAAAAATAAGGTTCAGCTATGCAAAATACAACAATCAGTTGGTTAAAATCTAACATAATGCCTTCATTAAAGTTAAAAATCTCTGTTGAAACAGTATTAGCACAGCAGGGTTGTGAAGAGCCAGAGATAAATAATGACTCAGAGCAAATAGGCCTCAGCAGGAGAAAAGAGGTGTCTCACCTTATTGTGATCACAAACTGTCCTTATAGATGTTTTAAATTACCCTTCATCTCATTATTACTATCATTACATGTGACCTTGCTAAGTTTCTATTGTAAGAATAAATGGGAAAAAAAGGCAGTCTGAGTGAATACTTTCTACATATTATCATGTTCTATTTAATTATGTAGAGGAACTTGGGGTAGGAGTCTGTTGCAATAGACAATGCACAGGGTGACTTGGACCGTGATTGACTTCTCATATTGGAAGCCCCAAGGGAGGGAAAAATGAAGAAACATGCAATCAGATAGATAATGTAATGATTTGCATAACTGGAGGCTGAGAGCCAAGCTTGACAGAGACTTAGCTGCACTACGTGATTTATAATCACAAAATGATCTGGTCCTTGCCTGAAAAAGGGTTACCAGCCTTGATGTGCAATAGAATGAAATGGAATTCATACATCAAGAGCTTCTCAGCCCTCTGCAACTCCTTATCAGCCTTCAGAGATTCTGGGAGAAGTGAGTCTTGAAGAAGGATCTAGGATGATGTATCACACCTATCTTATCTTACTCTTGTTGGACTCAGTATTGCTCCTCATTAACAGAATTTACAGTAATAAATAATTATGTGCTGATACATAAATAAGGGCAATAGCAATGCTAAAATCATGGCCCAGCATGCAGCGCCTTCTAGTACTTTGCTCTCCTTTGGGGCTTGAATCTCCATGATGCCATGATTTTGGTGATCCACCTTTGTTGGAGGAGCTGGGAATAGCTTGGGGACACAGTGAGGGACCAGTGTTGTGGTGGGGAGATTATGCTCCGAGAGGAGGGATGAACACAGAAAGTGAGAAAAGGGAAGAGGAGGAAGCAGTAGATTCATCTGCTTCTTGTAGCTTGGATGGGAAATAAGGCAGACAGAGGAGCAGGGCCTTCGGGAAGACAGGAACAGGCAGAAGGGGTCTGCAGTTTGGGGAGCCTGTCCCTGGCACAGCAAAGGACTGTAAGGCAGGAGGTGAATTTGAATTGGGGATCAGTGCCAGGGAGAAGGTAGACAGCTAGAAAGGTGTCATGAAATCTGTTTTGAATACACACAAGAAGTAATGTGTATCTTGGATTTCATCTCAGAGAAAAACTACTGTAATCTATGTAAATGATGATGAACTCACTCATACAGAGTTGTTTGTGTTTTAAAAGAAAGCTGAAGTGACTTAGATATAAACAGTGACTATAGGACAAGAAAGAGGGAGGCGGTGTTTCCCATCATAGGAGATAAATGCTGAGCATCTTCACACAAAAAATGCCTGTGTGAAAAAGGGAAACAATTTTTCGTTGTGTGGATGTATGGATCTATTCCCAGCCAAATGTGCATGGTGCAAGTGACGTTAGAATAAAAGAATATCAAATCAACCACAGAAAAAGAACACAGGCAAAAATAAGTCTTGAAATGTATATATTTGGGCAGAGTATGAATGTTTAAAGGATATTAATATACCCTCTGAGAGATGAGGAAAGGTTCTGCCATCTCCTATTATCTGGCTTAGTAGTCTGAATAAGTGAATAATTCAGAGAGCAAAGTTTCTCCAATGAATGAGTCACCTAGACTCCAAACTATTAGCATGCAGCCAAGGCACATTGAAAAAGCAGAGTTCATCCACACTGGTTTTAGTAACTGCTCCACTCAGTGGGGAAATAAATCCGTTTTTCCTCAGTTAACACAAGATCTGAATAACCATCAATTCCCTCCACAGTATCTGCAGCACAAATGGTATCACAGATGCTTGATTGTAGGTATAAATTAGCATATTATGCCCATAGGGGGAGGCTGGATGATGATGGCTTAGTAGCTGAAGCCTGCTGGCCTCTGGGAAAGTGCAAATGTAATGTCAGATGACTCAGTCTGCCAGGTGAGCCAGAGAAGCTGTGCGTCTACAAAACAAAAAGGTGAAAAATGAAGACATATTGTGGGGTAGTATCTGTGGTCATAGACACTGTGCTCCCTGACATCCATGCTTATTGACATTTAGAAGCAAGAAAAAGCACCTTTGGAACTTACACTGCTACAAAGGAAGGATTGAGAAGTACCTGGATAAAATGTCACTGCATGGGTCTTTCCTCTTACCTACTGGCCCTTCCTGGAGGAAGGGAAATGACAACTACTTGAAAGTCTTACAAGTTAAAAGGAATTGTAGAGACTATATGTGCAAATTCACACCTCCATCTGAAGGCAGTACTCATGAATGAAGATTCTGACATCGTTTAAAAGCAAAAGAGGGGACCAAACTCACCACACCAGTCTGGTTGGGCCATCAGTTTCTTTCCTGTAAGTTTATTCCTCTTGCATTTCCTCACAGCAGGTTTTCCTCCCTGTCTTTTTTTTTTTTTTTTTCTATTCCCATCCTTTTTGTTCTTACCACCCACATTTTTTCTCTTTTTCAAAGAAGAGTTGGATTCCTATAAATCTTCCAACGCTCAGCACCTCTCTCCTGGTGGCCTGTCGTTTGTGAGGCAGCATCTGCACAGTGCCAGGTGGGATCCTTTGTCAGCAATTGACAGGAGATGCTGCTGGTAGCTATTACACACATGAAAAGGAAGAGGATGCTGAAATGAGGTTGTTAGAGAACCATGAGGCTCTTTCCTTGTATTGGGAGGACAAGTATACAGATTTCTCCTTCACTGCTGCCTGCCAGCATGTAGCTGTCAATTATTGCCTGTGCTTTGACACCCGAGCAGCAGCCTGGCCTCTTCCTCCTCGGCCATCCCTGCCTCCTGTGCTGCACAGAGCTGCCTCTCCAGGTTAATGAGGTGCTGGTGTAATTTTGGCACCCACCTCTTGTGCTGACAGCTGTACCCCAGCTCCAGGAGTCCTGGCACATTCCCACCATTGTTGCTGACCCAGGCCCCTCACTGGATCTGCTGCGTATCTAGCAGCAGCTGGTTTCCCATGGGTTTTTCCCTGTTAGGCTTGGGGATGCAAGACAGCAGCAGTAGCCAACTCTGTTAAACAAGCGACTTGTGTAAGAAAGTTTTTCTTACGGGCTGGGTCAGTCCACATTTTGCTGCAGCTGCTAAGTGAGGGGTGGAAAAGTAGAGTCCATTCTCCTTCTCCTTAGCCTCCACACACAGAGCTGTGGGTGCTCTGCCATGGGAGCAGCTCCCTGATGAGGTCAGGGAGCACATCCCTCTGCCTGCCTGCCAGGGCAGCCAGCAGTGGTAACTACAGCAGTGGCAGTGGTAAAAGGTCATTTTATCATCATGAGCTCAGTGGTATGTATTCCATGAGAGGAGAGGTGCACCCACAGACATGCCTCTGGAAGAGGCACCTGTGCAGGCTGTCCTGGTGCTGTCTCATGCAAGATAGGTCCGGCTCTGCCCATGTGCCCAGGGCATCCCCAAACTGTTCACTGCTAGTGAGGAAACCACTTCCAGGACTTCTAGAAAGAAAATGATTCGTAGGAGGCATGAGCAGGGCTGGAGGAAGGCTGGAGCAAGGAGGGTGTTCCTGGCACTGGTGGGGCTCTAGCAGAGACCTGCAGGGTTTCTGTCCTCCCTCAGACCTACCATGTGGGAGGTAAAAGTGGTCATACTAAAGTCCTGTCAATGTCTTAAACCAGCCTGAGGGATTGAAATTTTACAAGAAGAAGGTTCCCCTTCTGTGGCTTGAGGTTGCAGGGGATGACCTGTAGCAGCAAATGTTTATTTCTCAATTAGTTATTGATTTTTTTTTCCAATTCACTGACAGTTCTGAATGTCCCTGGAGCAACTGGGAAAGCTAGAAATAAAGCCACTATTTACCTTAATTAATTATCTGGGTTTTTTTCCTCTCAGGGACCAAGAAACCACTTCTCAACATTCATGGGTCATGGATTCCTGTCTCAGCATCCATGTAACTTATTTAAATGTTAGAGCTATGATATCTACAGCGCAGCCAAGTATAATGGATTTGGGAAGTGGCTTCCCATGTAGTTACTCCAGTCCTTCATCTTTAATGCACAAGGAATGACTCAGGTGCACAGAGCCCTTCTCCCTCCTTTATCATGGCATTTTTCCACCTACTGAGTATTTTTTACTATTATAGATCTTATGAGAGGAAAGATTGGGTAGGAGTTGTGGCAAATTACCTTGCAGCACTTATAGTCAGTACTATTGCCAGTAAATGCATATTCTTGGAAATACTGGGCTGTTGCTGTGTAAGGGATCTTACAGGCCAGGGTGATGATGAAGGGTCTCTTTGTAGCAGGAGAGCTGAGCTGGTGCAGCTGCAGAGCCCATCAGCACAGCCACAGCTCAAGGGCTGAGGCTCAGAGAGAGGAGGGTCAGGAGGAAAGGCCACTGAGGCTGAGCTAGGGCTGCCCCAGGCACTGCTAGTGAGTGGAGACTACTGCCTGTTAGCTCGCCTGCCATCACTCCTTCACAGGAACTCTTGCTAGTACAGCTAATCCTGCTCTAGGGACTTACCAAGAATAAAAAACAGGAGTAAAAATGTCACTGCTTAAACCAATGTGGTTCCACAGATAGCTGTTTCCAGTGCAGACTTAGCCTCAGGTCAGTTTTTTAAGGGTAGCTCTTGTCACCATTTACACTAAAGCTGGACTGCTGGGGAAAAAAAGTCAGAGAGGTTGCAGCATCACTGACCCTTTGATTTTGCCCGTTTCCCTGTACTCACTATTTTGGAGCCAAGGTTCCAGTGATGGGCAGATATCAGGAGAATCACAGCATTTGCTTTTTTTTTATTTTATTTTTTTTACTTTTTCCCCCAGTCCCTTGACTGCAGCTGGGACATTTACAGGCACAGTTGTGAGGTTTGAAACAAGGAGATGGAAAAACAACACCGGGACAATTTCATTCATGTGAGGCTACTCCCCATCTCTTTTGTGGTTTTGGGGGGCTAGTGGCCAGAGGCATAGAGACAACATCCCCCGTCAGAAATTCTGTCTCCTCCTCACAAAAGCCTTTCTGCCCTCCTTCTCTGGGCAGTTCTGCTTTCCCCCGACTGACCTGCGGCTCTGCAGCTGCCTTGAGGAGCGCACAGGTTTGCTGCTGGAGGGAGAGTGAGCCCCGCATGTCCCTTAGCGCTGCACGCCGGGTTTTTCCCACAATGAGGGCAGAGCATCTGTGATGCTCCCGAGTGGTGCCCCGGGAGCCCCACGGCTCGGCCGGGGGGATGCGGCCGCTGGATGTCACTGTTGTTCCGCGGAAACCCTCCGGAAGGCACGGGCGGAGGAGCGGCGGTGCCCGTGGGGTGGCAGAGCACGGATTTTCACACCCACTGCGGGATCTGCTGCTTTAGGGGCTCGGAGCGGCCCCGTCTCACGCAAAGGGTCCGTATGCATGCTGGGAGGGTGAGGTATGGATGCCATGGGTGTCGGCGCTGTGCCTTGTTTGTCATAGTTACTAACTGATGATGGAAGGAAACAGTGATGAAATTAGCAGGATCCCCCAGCAGTAGATTTAGTGTCTTTGACATTCCCTGTGGCTGCTCACTTCATGGGCTCATAGAATCATGGAATGCTAGTTGCAAGGAACTTTAAGACCATCAAGTTCCAACACCCTTGCCATGGGCAGGGACACCTTCCACTAGATCAAGTTGCTCAAAGCCCCATCCAACCTGGTCCTGAACAGGGATGGAGCACCCACAACTTCTCTGGCAAATCTCTTCCAGTGCCTCACACCCCTCACAGTGAAGAGTTAATCTCTTCTCTGCGTGCAAAGGTCTGAGGGCAGTGGGAGTCCAGCCAGGATGAGAAGGCTGCATCTCATGGACCTGCGGAGCATCAGGGCTGAGCTGCAGGATGCCAGGAAGGGAGCCAGGAACAGCAGATCATCCCCAGCCTGTACTCACTTCCTGGGGCAAGCAAGGCATGTGGAAAGCAGCATGTGGCCGCTCTTGCCCAGATGAGTGGCTGGGTGCCACTGGGCTGCCCACTTAGGGGGCTGGGCAGTGTCCTCATGTGCTCCCCGGGCAGACATTTGACAAACACCAGTGTGCCCAGCGCAGTGGGTCTGTCCAGAGAGGATGATTGCAGCCACTACATCATTCGGCAAACTAGTGAATACTTCTGCTTTGTCTAGAGCATTTAGGCTGCAGCAGACTGTAGGGCTGGGCAACCAGAGAGACAAAGGAAAGTAATTTTTCTTTACCTTCCCTCATCTCCAATACTTGTGCTGAACAGAAGCTCCTCACGGATGAAGACTGTTTCCTAGATCTGAGAGTTCAAAAGAGAGCTGTTGACCATTTGTGTTTTAGGGAATGTTTTTTCTCCCAGTTGCCAGTCTGGCTTTAGATTAGTGCTGTAGGGATGTCAAGATTTGTCTTCTGTGCAATGTTCTACCTAAGATATAAAGTGGGCACCTGTTGTTTTCCTATGAAATCTTCATTGATTAAACTTCCAAAGGTGTTTCTAGCAAAAAAAAAAAAAAAATTAAATGGTAAGAAAATACATCTGTACTATTAATTGCTTAAATAAAACCTCAGGAAGTCATAGGCTTTCCCAGAAAAAATGTTCTGATAAACAAGGTAAAAAGTTGCAAATCAACATTTTTCCTTAAGAGATATTTATCACATTCCCTTTCACTGAAGCCTTGACTCAGTAAGATATTGGCATATGTGACTAAGTCATTTGGATCTAATTTCCTTGGGTATCTGCAAACAAAGAACAGTCCCAGGAGTGACACTCTGAAGTGACCTTGGCTGCACTTTAATAGTAGCAGTATTAAAAGAAGAGAGGGAGATGCCAAAGAAGAGCAAGGAGACAAAACTTACGACTGAAAATTGAAGCTGGCTACAAGAAAACGAACGAAAACATCCAGCACCCAGCAGATGACCGAGTATGTCTGGTTAAATGGTAATCTATGCAGAGTGCAGGCATCTCCCAGTTAGTGTTAATCCCCCAGAGAAGCTCCTATGGCGTAACGAGGCAGTCAGGATATCCCAGCTCAGGTCTAGAACAGCAGAGCCATTCCTCAGTGGGTGCCCCACATGCCTTTGGAGGAGCAGTGACCTTCATGGATACCAAGTCCGCGCTCAGCCAGAATGGGATCCTGCTGTGAGGTGCCCAGAAGCTTGTACTAGTGCTGCAGTGCCCACAGGCCCTGTTGAGAATCTTGGAAATAATTGGTACTAATCTTGCTACTTGGCCTGTGGGTGAAGGCTGACTCTCTTCTAAATGGCTGCAAGAAAAGCGAGTCCTGCCTGTATGGATTTGCCCTACAGATGCTCTCTCTCACCTGGGGGCCTCTGTCCCCAGAGAAATGTGCTTTGCCCCATAATTTTTATAACCCAGGAGACTGCTTGAATCATGATGGGCCACTCTAATAGAAGGAAATACCCAGACTAGTGACTTCTTAAGCTTTTTTCTCCTTTGATCTTTTCTTCCTGGAGGCATTTATTTGATCTTGGAAGGACCTTAGGGCTACAGTCTGCCCTAGCAAAGATATGACAGAGAGCAGAGGAAAGATTTTGAGTCTTTTCTTCTGACTATTCCCCAACATAACACAGGCAAAATATTGACATGTTTCTCCCAGGAGCATATGGGCAAGATGTAGCAAATCAGAGTGGAGATAAACCAAGTGAAATTTCCAGGATAAAAACAATAGGAAAAGGTTATGGCTCTGAGAGGTAGGATATTCTTCTAAAAAGTACTGAATGGGTCCCAGGAGGCTTGGATCCAGGAGACCTGACAGCCGGTGTGAAACCATGTAAAGGCCAACTGATTGTTTCGTTACTCAGGTCTTCACCTGTGAAATATCCCCTGCCCCTTCTCTGTTTTAGCCTTAGTGGGACTGCAGCTTTTCCAGGTAATACAGCAATTGACCAAAGGGCTCTCACTTTCTGTTGGAGCCACTAGATGGGACCAGAGTAAAACAATGAAAATAATTTCGATGTATAGGCCAATAAAGACATGTTATCTTTGACCTTTAAATCTAGTCTCAGGATTCAATCCAAATGCCAGTTTAGGCTTCCAGAGTTCCCTGCTAAAAATTGATCATCTTCTCTGCTTCTTCTTTTTTCCTTCTTTGAAGTAAGCTTCGTCTACATAGCTGGCATTTACATTGCCTTGTTATAGGAACCAAATGGTGTCCATCTGTAGACATGAAATATGGAGGGGCCATTTGGGCTGCTGAAGTGCTTCCCTTCCCTCACCACACTCATTCCTGAAAGCACTGAGAGGAGCATTAAATACCAGAGGGAGATCAGATGCAGGCACAAATGGAGAAAAGCTGGGGAAAGCAAAATGAAGCACATCTCCATGTGTCCCTCCCCACAAGCTGTAGCTAGGGAAATAAAGCAAAATGAGGACTCCAAAATCCAACAACTGAAAGGCAGGAACAAGGTTTGCAGTCTTTCCCTTGCTACTTTGCCCATCCCAGCACTCCATTCCTCACTGCCCACCAATTTGCCACAGGCAGTGAGGGTGAGCCAGGCTGGGCAGGGTCCCTTTCCCCCAGCCCTCTGTGGAGGGAAGTGCACTGGCAGTGCTGCGGGTGTAGCAGCATCCTCTAATTTACCTCACTGACAATCAGTCAGAAACTGAAGGTAAACAACCTATTTACATGCATTTTAAACACAGTTCGGTGCCCGGCAGCCCGATTATTTTGAAGAAGAGGTTAAAGCAGATACTGTAAGGCAAGGACCTTACATACCAAGCTCCAGCCCTTGGTGCATTAGTATGGCTGAGTGGAGATACTAACATAACCTTACCTGTAATAGCATGAACACACCACTGTAATAATTCATTTAGAATGATGACACCTGAGACCTAATTTAAAACTCCTAGATGAATACTGTTCTCACATTCAAACCCCAAGGCTGCTGCAAACATACCTAAGAAATCCTAAGAACTATAGTGAGCCTAATTGAATTGGACTTAAATGGACCATTGAGGTGGCCTCACAGAGCTCTGGGGAATTTATATTGTCTATACTGTATCAGAATCACAGCTTGAACTGAATAACGGGTTACATCCAATCATGTTACTGTAACTCATGCTTGAGGAAAGGGGGAAACCTTTTGCTATCAGCAAGGCTGTATGGAAAACAATTTCAAATCACTTTAAACCCGGCTGGCAACTACTTTGCCAATTATGGAGTCCTTTGGGAAAGGTGTGTGCTAGGGCTCGGGACTAAATGATTTATGTCAAGCGCCCCAGTCCCCGGAGGCACATACAGGAGGCTGGAGAGGAGGTGCTTGTGGCTAATTATTTCTCCTAAGAATACTTTAGCAAGGTAATTTGTGCTTGCAGATGAGTCACTCTGCACGCTGAATAGAACACAAGGAAGGCACAGACTTCAGCACTACAGCACACAGACAGATAAAAGCGAAATGAACGGGATCTTCAGTCCTTAATCTCATATGCAAAACCCCAGCCCCCAGGCCCCCCTGCCTGCCCCCTCTTCCCCAAGGGCCCCTCACCAGTGATGCTCAAGGGGGACCACAGAGGAAGGCCAAGCAGAGCCTCATCCCCACACCTCATTACAGAAAGGAGCCCAGCATTTAAAAGGCTGATAAAAGTGTGCACTCTCTGTGACTCTTGGTGGTGCAAAGCTGCTGGCGGCTGGGCATGCAGGAGGGAAGAGCTCGGGCAAGCTGAAGCAGGTAGCAGCCAAATGCCTTCCCTGCGCTCCCGCCTGTGCATCCCCTTGGTGCACTGGCAGTTTCTTTGCTCCTGTTGTCTAAAATCTCCTCACAGGTGCACTGTTGACACTGTGTTATAATTTATGAAGCTGCAGATGCCTGGAACATGTAATTCATTTTGCAGATGGCAAGTGTAAATTCTGCTGTTCCTCACATGGCACAGACTTGCCTGTTAATAAAAAGGCTGACCTCCCAGATCCTGGCTACTCTGAGAGGTGTAGCCAATCCCTTTTGGATGTGTTGCTGCCATCGGGTAAGGTGTAAATAGCATTGATCTTGCAGATGATTCAAGCCTGATTTCAAGATCCCCACTGCCCCAAATCTCTGGGGTGTGAGCTTTGGGACTGACTCAAAGCAGGGTGATTTTTCGTCAGAAGTTTGGGACTGATTTGCAGCTGAAGCACATGTTCAAATGTTGTGCATGTTCTAAACACTGCCTTCCAGATTTTAATCTGATTTTAACCCATATCATATTGCTGAATTTTATTCAGGTCCTATCATTCACACTGGCTGTGGGATTTCAGGAGCAGTGAGAACATGGATTTGTTGCAAACACAGAGCTGCTGTTCTTCATCAGGAGGTAGTAGAGATGCAGACACACTTTCCTTTGGAAAAATGCATTTGTGGTTATCTGCTGCTTTGCAGCAGCTGAGAAGAAGAAAGAATGATCCATCCATTTTCCCTGTGGAAAGGCCACTCAAGCCTTCTGAGCCCAGAGGAGTCCCAAGCCCCCAGCTGAGCCTGGGGCTCTGCAGAGCAGATGCTCTGGCCATGCTGGTGCCTGCTACAGAGTGGGTGGGGAGTGAGCCCACCAGGGCTGCAACCTGCAGCTGCAGCACTCTGCATGGATCAGTCTGCAGTAATAACCTAGGAAAGACGTGAAGCACCTTTCTTCTCTCCTGCAGTGATACAAACAATAGCACAGCTGTCACAGACAGAGAGGGGCCAATGGGTTTGCTAACCCATAGCAAACAGATGAGTTGTGAAAGACTGAGTAGCTGAATTGACTGGCTCCAAAACAGCAATCTGACAAACTGTGGCTTCTGGGTAAGTCTAGTTTGTCCAAAAGATCTGCGAACTTCTCGCCCATGCTCGTGTCACAGCCTTCCATTGAGAGTGTGAAGCGAAATCTATTCTTGTTGACCTGATTAAGGCTTGGCTGCAAGGCACTGCCAACACTGAGAGGTTCCTCTCAAGCCTGAGCAACAGGGGAAAACCAGTTGGGAAAGCCACTTAAATGCCAGCTGGCAGGGCAGGGAAGAGGCAGTGTTAGCAGGCATTGTAAACCCATGGTTGGCAATAAAAGAATCTGTAGTTTGTAGCATTATGGGCTATATAAACTGAAGTTACCAAGCTCCAGGAGAACCTTCAGCTGAGGTTGGAGATTTGCTTTTCTTTGGACACATTTGAGCCTGGGTTCAAAACATTCACATTGTGCTGAAGAAGATCCTGACTCATTGTGTTAGAGAGTAGAGGAGAGGAAAGGAGGAAGCTGAGGCAAAACACACCACTCCATTTTCCCTGCCCCTGCTCAACCTGTCCCCCTCTGTCTGCCAAGGAGACACTCCAGAGCGCAGGAGTAAGACCTTCCATTAGGTTAGTCTCATAAAGGAGGCAGGACACGCTCATTCCTTGTGGATTTAAGCCACAGTGAAGGTTTTATTGGAAGCTGCCACTCGGCAAAACATCAGTGTTCTGTCCTCTGCCTGATTGCCCCAGTCTCCTGGTTTATTGCACACTAACCTGTCTCAAAAACCTGAATGCAGGAGAGCACCTGGAACACATTCAGTGGGAAGTGCACCTGAAATGGAGCACTGGTTCAACAGGTCTTTCCCTTGCTCTTTTTCTTCTTTTTGATCCACTTCCCTGGAGTATTTTCAGGCGCGTTCACCATCAGGCACACATATCCCTGCCACAACAGCTTAAGAGCCATTCTTTCTGTCCCAGCTGATGAGAAGGAACATTATTCTGCAATATGGTCAAGATCTTCCAGGTCTTTTATCACCCAGAGTAGGATCACAGAAAAACTCCTCACAGCTTTTCCTCTTTTAGTGTGGAGAGTTTACAACTATATTATGCAGATCTTTTATGCATTTCTTTGTATTTTATTTTTTTATTCTTCACAATCGCTTTTAAGCTTCTTCCCCTTTGCACATCTGAGCTTTGCTGATCACAGAGGTCAAACAGATTGAAAACATGTGTGCAAGTAAAGTGACTTCACCTTTGACCTCAAAGTATTCCTTCTTGGGAACATTTAATTTGCTCTAACCAAATGTATTTTTATTTTAATGGAATGCTCTTTGCCTGAGGCAAACTGTGTGGAAGTCCATCAGATGTGTTTTCATTTTACCACTTTGTAGAAAAGTGTATTAATCCATTTTGTTTTACATCTGGAATTTTTTTAAACACAGCCCTGGGATTTTCCCCTCTATCTGCAGCACTACCCATGGCTCCTGTGCAGAAAACAAAACAGAGCAATATGAAATTAAATGGACCGAAGAGGTGTGTTAAGTATTAAAGTCAATCCTGATTGCAAAGGGCAAATTCTTTTGGCACCCTGGGTCTATATATTTCTATTTCTGTTAGGTTATATATTTTCCAAGGATGATGCTATGTGCTATGCCAGACGGCAGAGGATGTGAAAATTTGGTTTATAACTCTGTCCTGGATCCTTCCGGTGGTGTGAGGTAAACTTTACATTAGGCTCAAGCTGTGGCTACAGCTCCTCACTTTCAGCTTATGTCTCTGTGATTTAATTCAAGGCTCGTAGCACTTTGTGGCAGAACACAATGTAGAAGATGCAACCATTTCAGACTGTGTTATGGTTTTGATTGCTTTGGAAATAATACACATCAGTTTCTCCTAAGCAGCTCCCCTAAGCTGTTTGGGGCAGTTTTCAAGCTGCTATGCGTTCACGCATATCCTGTGAGTATCTGCTCAGCCTATGTGTTATAACTATAATAATCAAGAGATATAGCTAGCTTTAGTTTTATTTATTTATTTATTTATTTTGCTTTGTAAGAGATAATTTCCAGCTCATGTAACCTTCGTTGTTAGTTGTCTCACCATACTGATTCTGCCACCTCTCCTTTCAGGGTTGAGGACTGAATTCAACATGATATGACAACCCAACATGAGAAAGCCAGAGTAAATGTCATCCCCTAACAGACTTGTATGCTGGAGCGACTCTGTGCCCAGGAATCTCCATTCATTTTGCATAGTCCCTGCATCCTATTTGGGCAGCTTGCTACTGGAAGGAACATCCCTCCCTTTGAAACCCGAAAGGGTGAATGAGCCCCTGCGTGGCTGCAAGATTGTCCTACTTTTCTGCTGCACCTCCATTTAACAGTCTGCTGTCAGAGGAAATTATTTCAGTACTACCACTGTCTAGAATACTACAAAAAGGCCATAACAGCAACAAAAAATAACAGTGTGTAGATATATAAAACTATACTTCCTCCTCTTGTGGATCCAAAGGAGGATTCCCATAGTTGTAGGAAAGAAGAGCTTACTGAGATTATTCACAGCGAGTAAATTGAATAAATTGGGGGGCTGGTGGTGTGTGTTTGTTTTTTTCTTCTGTGCATGCATCAGTTATTCCTCAACAAGGTCCAATTTCTGTCAACAGGAATATTATTCCTAAGTATTTGTTAAACAGCTTGGACAAAGCATTTTCAATCCAGTGAGAGGTTCACTTTGGCTATCCCCTATTCATTATTCATGGTGTGTGTGTTCACACAAGTCATATGGTATTGTCTCTGCTCTTTACTTGAATAACTCTAGTTAAACAGGAGACTAATGAATGTTGGAGCACACATGGTGAATAACTAATAACGAGGAACATGTTCTCTCACTTGCACCTGTACTTAGCTGTAACCAGGGCTGCCTGACAGCATGGGGTGGTGGGGTCTGTAATCTGGGCCTCCCAGCTCCAGAGGCCTCCTCCTCCCGATGTGGCACTGTGTTTGCCGTGCCTGTGCCATACAAGTCACTCTGGGCGTGCAGCTTGTTGCTGTGTGCCATGAGACACCACTGCTTTGCTAAGATGGGCTTGGGGCCTTCGGAACCCACACATGGGCTCTACCAGCAGACACTGGCATGCAAACCTGCTAACTTCTCAACATGGGGGGAAGGAAGTGGAAATCTGGCTATTTAAACATCAGGAAACAGAAAGAAACATGTGACAAGACCACGGTCAACCTGGCTCCTTAAACTTTCCTCTAGCAGGAAATCCAGCTCCCTCGTATTGTGCTTCTGATGCAAAGGAACCAAGCGGTCCCATGGATGTACCTCCACAGCAAGGTGTGATTTTAGCACGAAATGAGGAATCAGTGCCACGTGCCAATTAACCAGCATGCTATCAGTACCCTTGAAAGTCCACTGCAGAGGCCTCAACCCCCTTGGGCAACCAGGGATGTCGGTGACCAGTTTGGAGGTTGGACAGCTGCAGTCAGATGAGAAAGGCTGGGCAGTCATATGGCTGTGACTACTACCTTTAATGTGGAAGGCAAAAGCATCCCTGATCATGTACCACTTTCCTTCTTACCACCCTTATTCATTGCTTTTACTCAAGTTCTCTTGTGTCTCCCATGATCTTACGCTTGGCACTACTGGGTTAAAGCTGATATGCTCATGGTATCTATCACCTTCCCCAGCTTTCTTTTCAGCCTTGTCCACTGCTGCCAAAACCCAAAGGGTTCTGAAACCCCTGAAAGGGTGGTTAAATATACTTCACATACACCATCACAGTCACTGATGGAAGAGTGTGGAGGAAAATGTTCTGTCCAACAGTGGTGGTTTTGCCATCACAACTGCCTTCACATTTTTAGGGGTTGAGTCACCATATAAGAGGGTTTTATGCCACCTTGTTCCTCAGAAGCTGTTGGGGCAGAACTACACTACTATGTTGCTTTTGTCTATTCATAGTTTTGTGCTTTCCCAGCTTCTGACTGCTTCTGCCCTTTTCATTTCTCATCGGGGAGACTCCCAGGTCTCTTGGTGCTGGAGCATTTTTCCTCTTGTGTTTGAAGTGTCTAGCACAACATAGCCCTGATCTCTGCTGGTGGATACTAGGCACTCACGAAATGCAAACAATAAATAATCCTCATTCCTGCTGCAATGCTCTGCCTGTGCTATATATCAGATGAGAAAAGGTGGCTCTTAATCTTTTTACTGTCAGGATTATACAGGTATATTTCTGATAGAGAACTTTTAAACTACCATACAGTGAAAAGTTGGAAGATCTCTTGTAAATCACACTTTACTCACATATAAGCATAACTTAAATCAAGTTGATGAGCAATACCCTCCACAGGATAAATGTCTGATACCGGATTTATTTCAGATCTGTTTACACAAAGGATTGATGGCGATCAATATCTGCCCTCGGGATGAGCAGGGAAACAAAAATGCTAGTGATCAGGCCACTTGATGTCACTATTGCTTGACAATGTGCGCAGGCAACTGAGAGTACAAATGGGGTTAGTTCAAAAGGAGAGGGGGATAGGGCATTTAAGGAAGGCCTCTGGGCCATCTATCTAAAAAGAATAAGAAAGATACACTATTTAGGATTGCACATAAATTCTGCCTCTGTACATTCAGAAGCTTTACTGGAGAACTCCCTTCCCTTCTGCAGTCATGGCAGAAAGTGCTCTGACTGGGTTTGGAGCAGAAGGATTCACAGGTTTTTCGCGTGCTCGGTGTAAGAACAAGACACTTTCTTTGTCTCTCTGACACCTCTGTGTGGGGAGCATTGTGGTATTGGGCAGAGGGCACCTCTGATCCAGTGGTCCAGGCTTATATTAATAATTCTTGTATTTTACCATACACCAGGTAAGACTGGGTCCATAATGATAACTGTGAAGCAGAATACTTTTGTCCACTGCCATGAAGTTTTCTGCCTACCTGGCTGATTTTTACAAAATGTAGCCTGTGTTTTCCTTGATGAGTTTGGGTCCTCACCTGGGCAGTCGACAGAGGAAATATTTCTATTTGCTTACTGCAGAGATTTCATCATTCAGCGAACTTATTAGTCACAGTTGAACCATAAATTATTTATCAAAGTCCATAGTGAATAAATATCTAATACTCCTACCCACACAACTTCATCTAAGTCCCATGAAACTGGGCAATGAGTTTTTTCTCCCTTTGAAAGGCCTAAGGTTATTAAATAATTCAGAAGTCTCTCTCCTGGCTGTGGTAAGATATGTGGCTTTAAACTACCTCAAAGTGCTTTTTGTTAGGAATTGAGACATACTGGTCACTCCTTTGTCTTCTGGTAAAATGAGTATTTACTTGGATGAAAAGTGGATGAATGCCTTTGTGTGTGAAGCTGTGACAGCAATTAAAACCAAATTCTTTGTTCTTGGGATGACTCAGACCACAGGCAGTTTGGGTATCTCTTTCTTGGATCATTGTCATTTATGGAGAGCTCTTGGAATTGTTCTGTTTGTGAGGAGTTGCAAGTGTGCTGTGCTTGCTCTGAATATTTATATTTTATCTGTTGGGAACAATTAATACTTTTTTTAGTTTAAATTTTCAATAATCAGTTCACTTTCCCCCTACTGTTATCTCTGTCCCTTGAGCAGCAGTGTTAGTTACAGCTGCTTACATGGCTCTGGTTACAGGTGAGCAACATGACAGGCAATATCTAAATTATTTGCACACACGGGATACCCATGAGTGGAATTTAACCCACATTTCCTAAACCACGAGCCAAATGCCTTTGCCATAGGACAAGCTTCTCCTACTGTTACTAAAGTAAAGCTTGAATCTCACCAGGTTTACAGCAGGCCCCATTTCTTTTTGAAAGAAGTTCAGCATCACAAGTGGTGTCTGTAAGAACCTGGCTTTATTTCTTAATTTTCCCCATAGATGACCCTATGGGGATGACTACAGTAAGAGGTGCTGTTTTTCTCTTCCAAGGTAAGTGATGGTCTATCACTTCAGCAGCTTGAAGACTCCTGTTCCCAAACCCTGAGGAAATGGCTCAGGTGTGTCTTGGCCCTTCTTAACAAAAGACCAAGATATAACACTGAGTAAGTTTTGAAGCTGAGGTAATTTGTAGTGACTCCACAGACATATGGTTGGATGGTCACTAAAATGAGACAATTCAAAACAGTAGTGCATGGAATAAAAAATCTGCTGGTTTTTTTCCAAATATTTCAGTCTGGGCATCACACTTTGTATGAGCTGAAGAGCTGAGGTGAGATCCGTGCTGGCACCTCAGACAGAAGCATTGAGGACAAGCCTGTGCACCCTTGTGGCATGGTGTGCTCTTTGCCCTTAGTCTAGCTGGCCAGTGGATAGCCTAGCTCATGCCAGTGCTATCATGATTTAATCATATTAATAGTGCTGGGCAATTGACAGAAGCGTGGCACAAAAGACAAAAATGCATGAAAAATATCTTTCTCACACACACTTTATTTTCTGTACAAAAAATTGCAGCCTCTTGTGAATTTTAAACTACCCTAAAGAATTTCATGTTGAGGCAACTGTTCTTTACAGAGTTCTGTAGCTTATTTTAAAAATACCAGTAGAAAGGTTTTTTTCTCTATTAAACTGCATATGTTTTAAGAGTAATTTCCATGGACACCTTATTAATTTCTATGGCTCTCTGTTTAGTTTTCTTTTTTTCATAAAGAAGATTGTAAAACTGTAACTAGTATGGTTGGTGACCACATTTCAGGGATGTGTCATGGCATCTCTAAATGAGTTGGCTCTTGTTTCATTTCCTTCAATCCATTCTTTGGCAATCTCCAACCAACTGTACAAGCATGGAAGAAAGATTTGAGCATTTAAGCTGGTTTGTGAGTGGAAAGGAATTGGAATTGTCTTTAATGAGCTGTAGCCGTTTGGTTTCACTTCTCCAACAACCATGTGCGCTTTAAGTAAAAGACCAAATTGAGCACTTTAAGATGTCTCAGAGTCACCCCATCATTTCAGCATTATGTCGGCATTTTGGTATGCTTTCCCATTACAAGACCATTCTGGAATTGAATGGTCAGTGATGATAAACAGTGATAATAGATTACTGAGTAGGGGGAAGGTAGGAGATATTAATAAGGTAAGATTTTTAATTAATTTTTCAAGTTAATTAAAATGTCGAAAAGCACAATAAAACTGCAGAAAATCTGGCAAGGGAATGGCAGCCTGTCTGATTAATGCAAGTCAACTGTCTTCTGAGGGTAATAGTAATAATGATGAGATTATGGATATGGAAGAACCTGCTAAAGAGATATGAGATGCACGTGGAATACAAACTGTGTCCTAGTTACTATTTTATGGTGCACAATGGATCTTATTAAGGAGGAATAGCAGTAAGAATTACCACTGAATTGCTCAATAAAAGTATTGTGTAATTAACACTGCTGCACCATCAGCTTGAGTGCTACCTCCCATTGATACTCCATATCCTCCATTTACTTTTAGTTTTTAACTAAAGTATGGGAGTTTCAATGGCAGATGCAGGCAGCTTGAAAAACATGTTGCCTTGTGCATGACGATGCTTGGAGAAAGGCAAGCAAGCACTGAAGGGCTGGAGTGGAAAATGATATTCAGAAGAGACTGGCAGGAACTTCCACAAGTGTGGGTTTGATACTCCATTCCCTCACCAAAAATAACACTGAAACAAAATAACAACAATAATCGTGATAGAGAGAGTAAAAATACTTTCTCTCTGGCATCCCCAGTCTCATTCCTAATGAGATTTTGAAAGCATGTGTTCCCCATCCAAGCAGAAAACAAGTCCCACTGAGGTTGGTGCACAAGTGATGAATGGGATTCACTGATGGGTATTTTTTCACAGCATTAAGTTTCTTATTACATATATATATGTCCTGTGCCTGCTGCAGTGGTGCTCTGCTCTTGGCTGGGTATTCTAGGCAGTCTCCAATAGAAGTATTGCAACATCTTAATTAGAGACATCAGTATCACACAGGAGAGGACACTTAGTGTAGTTCCATCCTGATGGAAAAAGAAGCAGTCAACATCCTCAGGAAAAATACGGTTTTGTAGGTCTTATGGTAGTTCCCTTAACTCTCAGAGGAATATCCTTGCTGTTGAAGGGCAGATGTAAACCAAAGCCCATACCCTCTGAGCATTGCCCATCATTGTTTTTTACAGAAAAACAAAAGCTGCTGGCTGCAAAGCCAAACTCCTCAAAATTAATATCAAAAGAGCAGTTTGACCACAGATTTGGCCAGACCAGAAATGAGATCTGAACTGCCCATGTGTTTCAGGACGTTTGGAGCCTGAGTTATGAAGTTATGATAGACCGAGCCTGTGCTCATAATGAATCACTAGATTTTTTTTCAGTTCCTGGCTAGGTTATGCTATATCCCATGTTCATTTTATTCAAGCTCCTTCCTGTCAAGAGCAAAATTCTTAATTCCATCTTCAGTGTTTACCCAGGCTGCTCTTAAAAATGAAAATAGTATCTGGAGGATTTTAGTCTTCGTGAAATAATAAAGGAAAGTAAAAGCCTCCTGTCTTGAATTTTGAGTAGGCTGCATCACCACATGCAAGAGAAATCGTTGCTATAGATTGCCTTGTTATTAAAAGGGGAGGGTGAAAAATAGCAAGGAAGGTTTGAAGCTGGCTGATGTAAAACAGAACCAGTTTATAGGGAGCTGGCTGAGGACTGCAGTTTTATAAGGTGCACTTTAAACAACCATGCAGTGTACTAAAAATATCATAAAAACTATAGCTTCTAGCCACAAGTTTCAGAAAATGCTTAGTGGCAAAAAGAGAAAAAGCTGCAAGATATGGGGCATAAAGAAAATCTCATACACAGCATGGAGGAACATTTAGGTCTAGGCTTTTGCTTCAGGCTCCAGCTTAGTGCAAGCACAAGACACCACATACTGTTCAGTAGGACAGGTTTCATCTCCATAGTGGCAGAAGTAAATAAATGCCACAGGAGAAGAGCCATAAAACATTTAGTATCTGAAGTGGACTTATATCTTTTCTTTCCACCCTCTGCAGAGCCCATTGACACCCACAGAAGTGCTGCCACCCATCCTGCGATTTCTCTCCTGAGACCTCACCAGATTCATCAAAGCAGCCTAACTGCACGTCACTTGTCAAAGCCCATTGCTCCTTTGCTCCCATTTTTATCAGGAAAACACTACCTGCAGAGGCTGGGCTGAGTGGTTCCCTCCATAAGACCACACTCCCTGAATGAGCTTCCCTGCTGCTGGAATAGCAATGGTCCAATGAGATGATGTGCCATGCGGCAGGCTTGGCAATCAGTCCAGAAAGGCATTAGCAGAAACCAGCCACTGGTGCTGGTCACACCAGGGTTTTTTTCAAGACTTCTCTTTGTGGTTGTTTGTCCCCAGCAACTCCCAAAAGGAGAGGTCAGTGCTTGGCTGTTTTTTTGCATCTCAAGTTTACCTGTGAGTGGGTCTCTGGAGTTGACTGCTCTTGGAAACAAGAGGGGGGAGAGACCAGAAAGGGCAGGAAGGTTGCAGTGAAACAGAAAAACTTGCAGGGATGTCATGAACACTTGCCATGCTTCCCGGGATATTTAAATGTTTCATTAGAAGTGCATGGCATGGAGCTGTCAGTCACAGGATTTTAAGGGAACCATCAGAGACATCTCTGTGAGGCAGAGTACCTGCCTCTCCCGGCTCCTGGCTGTGTGCTGTGTCAGGAAGGCATTAACTTGCCGCTGATATATGACTGAAATATCCCAGTACCAGCACAGCCGTGCTGCCCAGGACAGATGGGATCAAACTAGGGATCCTTCCCTGCCACCCCACTTTTGGAGCCAGCTGGTCTGTCTGATTTCAGGAATGACACATTGGCCTTCAGTTTCAGTAGTAAATATCATAGGGTGGTTGCAAGGCAAGAGGGAGAAAACAATTGTTCTGAAAACCATCACAAGTATTTTTTTTACAGGATGTTAAAAGCAGGCTTTTAAACACTCCTCTCCCAGTCCTCACTTGCAATAGCAGGAGCTGGGGTCAGACATCTTTTCTTGCAGTGATTAATACCTTCCTACAGGAGGACTGCCATTAAAGGGAATGAGGCAGCCTGCAGAGCAAGGCTTTCCTCTGTGGGAGGAAGAGTGGCTCTGTGTCTGCCCGCCGTGGCAGACTCTGAACTTCCCAGTTTTCTCCACTGCTCAGGCAGTCAAGCCTCCAACTGCCACCTCTCGCAACTCAGTTTATGGCAAACATAAAACAGGAGGCCATTAAAAAAAAAAAAAGATAAATTAGACCCTAAATTTAAATTGTGTTGATATAAATCATTCATGCAACAGATTGCATTTATTTATTGCCTTTGTTTGCAGCGCAAGAAATCTGTTAGATGCGCCTCGCAGAATTCATAGATTAAAATATAAAAATCCTTATGAGATACAGGCTTTGTGCCCAAAATGCAGCACTTTCCTATTAAAACCTTTATTCGTCTTCAGAGGGAATACTTCGGCACCGTTTCCCCCATCATCTACTTCCTCCTTCTCACCTCTGAAATTCCTTCTCAGTCACAGGGATGTGTTTCATGCTCCAGCTCCACTAGCCCATGGCCCTTCTGACCTTATCTCCAGCCTGTCTCCGGATGGACAAGCTGGCAGCCCTTCCCCCAGCCTGGAGGACACCTGGCAGCAGCCTCAAGGGCAGCAGAGCATTGGGGAGGAGAAAGTGACCTCATATCTACTCTCGGGACCAGAAAGAGAGGACAAAAGTTCATTAAAAAAAAAAAAAATCTAAGTGGGGCAGCCTTTCTAAGACCAAGAGTCACCTCTCAATAGTGGGACATCTGGTGACATTAGCAAAAGTTTCATAAAAGCTCCCTATGGCCTTTTCAGAAATAGAGCAGGTTTCAAAAAGAAAGAAAGAAAGAAAATACAGAGCCCTATGCATTGGTGTTGATTTATCTCCATCTTCTATGCTAAGGTAGTGCTAAAGCCAGCAAAGGATCCTGACTCGATTTTCTTCATCTCCAAAACAGAAGAAACAGCTAGTCATGAATGTATGTTATTTACAAAGACGTGGTTTTGTCCTGCTTTCTTTCTTTATTTCATTATTTATTGAGTAAGATAATAGCTTATGGTACTTACACAGAGCCAGCTGTTTGCAGGATGCCAAGAGCAGGTGGTCTGGGAGGCCTCTGATGAATAGCAAAAGACACTTACCAGCTGCTATCGCTGTGTGAAATGAGCAAACCTGCAAAATCTTTATTTTCAATTGGATTGTACTTTTAAGTAAGCAAGGGAGACAGCCAGTATAACTACAGACCATGACCAACAACCCACATAAAGTGTGTGCAAACACAAGTGATTAATGTACCAGGATTTCAAAACATCCAAAATGAGTGAGTCAGGTTTAACAGGGTGCGTGAGAGGGAAGGGGAGCAGGAAGGGATGGGCAGGAGCTGGGGTATGCATGGGGGGACTGCAGGACAAGGGGCTGCTTATAAGACATGAGGAATAAGGCAAAAAGGAACTCTTGGAAGAATCTGAATAGTGAATACTGAATAAACTGTGTTTTTCGCATCCCCCATATTTTTATTCTCTCTTGTAAACAATGCTGTTGTTTGAAAGTTTTCATGGTCCTTTTCCTTCTTTCTTTCCTCACCTCCCCCCCTCTTTTTTTTTTTTTCTTTTTTTTTTCCCTTTCTTTCTTCCTTTTTTTTTTTTTTTTCAATTATGTAGGGCACTCTCGTGTGCTGCCTCACCAGGGCACAATCCTTTGGTGGTAACCACATCCTCAAATGGTCACCGAAGAGATGCAGGGATAATGGGTTACAAAGACAGACATTAATAAGGTAAGATAAGAGAGGGGAGGTTTATTAATTTTTCAAGTAAAGTTAGGATGCCCAAGGGCACAGTAAAACTGTAAAGAATCTAGTGAGGGATGAGAGGCCTAGCTGATTAATGCAAGTCAGCTGTCCTCAGAGGGTGATTGCAATAATGATGAGATTATGGAAGAACCTGCTGAAGACAAATGAGATGCATGTGGAATAAAAACTAAGTGTCCTAGTTACTCTTTTGGAGTGCACGGTGGATTTTATTAAGGAGGAACAGCAATATAAATTACTGCTGACTGAGATGCCAAAGTGAGGAGCCAGGCTTGCTTTGCTGGAGTTTCCTTTCTTGAGAGGTAGCATGCAACTCAGGGTGCCTCACTTGAAAACAATCCAAAGAAAACATGGAAAAGTGAAACGGGGGCTTCCTCCCATACTGCAAAAGAAGATAATATTTCTGCTTGATGTCTTTGATGTACCTTTCTCTCCACTCTCCTGTCTCCCTCTTCAGCTCCATTACCTCATTGCTTCCCTATGCTGGGGCGGATAATTCAGGGCCTCCCAGTTTGTCCCAGGAGCCCTTACCCTGTCCAGAAGTGGCTCTTCTCCGGACAGCCCCACCGTGCAGTGCACGAATAAGGCAATGTTTCTGAGGGCAGCAGTTTTCCAGACTGCCTTCCTTCCTCTTCTGACCACCCTTTCTCCTTTCTCATTCCTTGACATTTTCCCCCGTGCTTTTGCCACCCCTGCCACCTTGTCCTTGGTCTCCCCAGCTTCTCTTAGCACATGCTCAGGCTTTTTCCTCTCTGTCCTGCGTGTTGTGCTGCCTGCCAGTTCCATGCAGATGGACCCTCCCTCCAGCCCTGTGACCCTCACCATGGCCTCCCTGCACCTCACTGTTCTGCAATAACATGAGGACCAGAGCCACGATGATTACTGCCTTCACGGGTGCTGGTCAGCACACTTGGTGGGGTAGCACGTCCTCTGCAGCACCTAAAAGGTGCAGGAATAACTTCCTGCAGTGGGAGGGCAGGGGATGACTTCCAGATGCAGGGGGCTGGCGAGCCTGCGCCAAGTCACGCAGCGGGAACCAAGCTGTAATTAACAGCATGGTAAGAAATGGCATGACATGGTTTCTTGTATAAATTTTCCAGGTCCTCTGTTTCTTTCCAGTGTATTAACTGTCTATGGTAACAGGAAATAAAAAAATTATAATATCGACTGCTTGTGTTACAGTGCAAAGTCAGCATTTCCATTAGAAAATCTGTTTCTAATGGGTTTGAGTAATATAATAATGAACTTTCACTTCAGGATTAATCTTGGTATTTAGAGGTCCCAGTCGGACTGCATTTTTTTCCCCCTACAAAATTCAGTAGATAAGTCTGGGCATTATAAGGCTTTACCACCTCCCCACAGCTCAGAATTCACTTTCTCCTGCATGCTTTCATCTTCCCTTTATTGTTCTTGTAAAGTCATGGTATGGGCTTCTCATGTCTTCTGCCTTGATGATTTATTTTTTAGGAATGGATTTAAGTAACTACTGGATGTCAAAAAAGCCTTTTCTCCCACAGGCTAAGTATGTAATTACCTGATAGATGGATATTTCTGTATTATTAAGATGGTCTAGATACATATTTATGCAGCAGACAGTAACGACTTCATTTTAGCAGCTCCCTACATATATATTTACATGACAGACCATAATGTTCTGCAGCTTCAACCCCCATAAACCTCATCTGTGACACGTGGATCTGCTGTGTTTCATGCATGGCGCTGCAGATGTGCAGAACAACCTTACGTGGGGATACCCTCTCAGAGGGGGAGTGGTCACTACTGGACGAACAGAAAACGGTGTTACATAAATAGAATGCATTTTCCAAAGGAAAGGAAAAACCCAAAATTGCAAACATACAAAAATAACAGCCCTAAAAGATCATGTAAGTATCGTGCCTCTGATTCCCAATAGCAGATGTTTCGGGTGTTGCAACTCCCACCAGAACAGCTGCAGGAATGTAGAATCACATCTGGGCTTGCGACGGGGCTGCATCATTACCCACCAACAGCAAAACAGCCAGATGCTCCCAATTCATTTTAGGGATGGAACTTAAAGTTTGAGTCCGTGAACATCCCTGCTTTACAGCCACTATTTACCATTGGCTGTGCCCGTTCCTGGATGTGCTGTGGCAGTGGCAGGAGCCAGGATATGGCCAAGCTACTGCAGGGCACTGCAGTGGGGTGGGGTCCTCCGACATGAGGGGCAGACCTGGGGCAGGGGTCTGGGCTGTCTCAGGGGCAGCTTTGGGAGCTGAGGATGATTTCCTCAGCCCCAGGGAAGGGCAGTGGAGATATTGCTGCTGTCACTTATCAGCACACAGCCCTCTCCCTTGTTGTGATGCCTTCAATACCTTTCCTCTTCTGCCACTTTCTGCCTCTGGCAACCATGCTCAGCACACCTGCGCGTTTTGGGATGGTGCTTCACTTGCTACTGAAGGATGTGTAATGGGACAGGGCCTCAGATCTAGGGGCTGAAGGCAAGTTAGGGCAGCTGACCTGACATTCGAGCACCCGTGCCCACATTTCCTGCCACCCTCCTTCCCTGCGCTGGCCCTGATGGACAGAGTGAGCTGTGGACTGAAAGTGTCCCACTCCAGCAGGACTCACATTCACAAGTCAAAGCTGCTTTGCTAAATGTTCAGTGTCAGAGGTTTAAAGGACAGACATAGAAGCAGATGGATTTCTCCTTCTAGGATGGGGGGTTACGTGTCAGTGAGGCAAATGGCAACCATACACTTGCATGAGGAGGAGACTGCTCTCCACTTGCATGTTGTTAAACAATATCATTTTTAGAGAAATTGATGACAATTTGTCTTAAAATAAATTCTAATCTACAAATCAGAACATCCCTCTCCCTAGGGAGGGGACGTTGTGTGTTTTTGTATTGTTTTGATTATTGCTGATAAACATCTGTTATGACAGTAGCAGTGAGGTTTGATAGGATTAGATAAATTTCCAGTGCTGCTGAGAATGTGAACTGCTCTCTCAAATTGAACCTTTTAAGTAAGATCTTCCCCCGTCACCACGACCACGTGAGGATCAGGAGGAGGAAGAACAGAACTGTGCCTGATTCAGACAGAAGGAAGCTGCAGGCAAACCCTCCCTGGTGCAGGAAGCCCCATTTTCTGTGTCTGTGGAATCCAGGACTGTGGCTTTCCATGTTGGAGAATTGTTGGAGAAGCCCCATGGAGAAGGATCTCCAGCCCATGTTGTCTGTACTCCTCTTTCACCCTGAACTTCCATGCCAATCACCTCCTCTTTGTCTTTTGGGGTTTTCAGAAGCATCTGCCTTCATAGCTTTACTGAATGGAAGAAAATGTTCAGAGGGATGTTTCTCTGAGTGCTGTGAACCCTCAGAATTGGGGTGAGTGCAGGGGATCTCTGAGCCCAGGGAGGGCTGTACTCACCCTCCAACATGCAGTTGCTGCTCTTCGGCTTCTGAAGGAAAACTGGGAGGCACAAAAATTCAAAAGGGTCACAAGTGCATCTGAAATAAATTAGAATGTTAATTCCCCAGTGGATCCGAGCTGCAGTTGTGGTGGTAACCACTGCCAAAGCAGACCTTGCTTAAAAATACCTGCAAGGTTTCTTACGAGTTCACCAATAAGTGCAAATCCTTTCACAGCCTGCAAGGTTCATTAATGTCATCACAGCACTGAGTGGAAGCAAAATGGCAATATAGAGCAACTAATGAAAACAAAGGTTAAGTACAATTTTCCTGCCTCCCAAGGGAACAGGGTTTTTTCAGGAAACAAATTTCTGTCTATATGTGGGAAATTGTGTGGCTTCCTTTTTTTCCTTTTCCATAAAATTTTATACAAAACTTGATCATAAAAAGGAAGAACATAGTAAAATAGTGTCTATTTGGAACAGAATATGGTATTATAGACTTGAGTACATGAGAAAAATCAATAGCTTTGTATAAGCATGAAGTCCATAATCACTCTGCAGACATACCTTGGAGAATATATGCATTTTAACTGTCTTTGTATAAAACCTTCCAGGCAACTGCACATAATAATAATTAATCATGTAATTAATACTTAATTTACAAAGGGCACAGTATGCCCCACTCTCCTGCAGAGGCACTTGGGGTGATAAGCAACAGAAAAATAGAATTCAAATAAAAATAACTCATTAAAAGGAAATAAAAAAAGATAATAAATGAAGTACATACAGAAACACTGCAAGGGGAGGGAAGATGTGCCACTGCAAATGCATAAGCAGAAGAGAAAATGCTTAAAAGCTCCCAGCCTCATCCTACTTCTAACAAGACTCCCATTTGCTTTGGTGGAGACAGGGATATCATTGAGAGCCTTGGGAAATCCTCATGCGATGTCTTATAAAACCGGAAAAGACATCCATCTTCCATCAAAGCCTAGTGGATTTGTGAGCTGGAAGTTTGAGCACGCTTTGTAGCCATGAATAAACCCTACTAAGTGAACTGAACGCCACTTACTGACCTCTTCAAAATAGATTCAAGAAGACTAACAGGTGCTGACTTTTTCCAAAATTGACTTAGTCCTGCGTCTGTCAATTCTACTCTTTACTATAGCTTCAGGCATTTTCCTGCGGCCAGAGTAAGGTTCACTGGTCTGTAGTTTTCAAAAATCACCCTTGCGATTTTCCAAAGGCTTTCCCAAAGACTGTGTCATGGATGCCTTTTTTCAGTCCTGTGTTGTGAAACGTCAGATAAACTATTATTCAAGAGAAATTTTGTTGTGAATCAACTTCATACTTGAGTTCTTTCAGAGCTTTTGGGTTAAGAAAAGCTTACCTCCTGATTTGTAACAATTTGAATTACTAATTTTCCCCGAAACATCTTCACTGACACTTTTTTTGTAATACATTTTTCAAGCTCATTCCCCATGTGTGAGGTATGAAAACTTTCTAGCTTCTGATGTGCATGCTAATACAAATAAGTTGGGTAGCTTTTTGCAATGTGCTTCTCTTTGATGAGTTTTGATCCCAGAAAATTTAGATGAATATAATAAATTTAAAAGTTCATATTCTTTTCTGTTTCTNTTTTTTTTTTTTTTTTTGGTCTCTTTCTATAGAGGCAGACGCTTCTCAGTCTTTCTTCCTTGCATTGGCATATCTTAGCATGCATATATATATAAAATTTAGATGAATATAATAAATTTAAAAGTTCATATTCTTTTCTGTTTCTTCACCTATGCATGAATTCCCCTTTTTTGAAAAGTGCTTTTTACTCATAATAGCCTCCTTTATTCTAACATTTATCCATACTGGTATGTTTGGATCTTTTGGAGTAATATATCTTTAACCTGAGCCTCTGATGTGTAGTCCTTAGACATCTTCCACAACAAAAAAATGCTTTTTATCTATTACAGAAGCTCTCTTTATTTTGCTTAAAATTATTTGCTGACGTTTATGTAACTCTACTTTTAAAAATCAAATGTTACTTAGTGTGATCTTTAGAAATTTTTTCCTCTGAAAGGAAAAGACACTGAATTTGAATGCATTATAGTTACTATTATACGTTACGGTTGCATCTTGAACCTTTTTTAAAGTCCTATTTAAAACAAAGTAAAACCACAATTTACCTCTTCTTGCAAATAGTCGGACTAGCTAATCCAAGGAGTTGTTTCCCATGTCTGAAAAACAGCCCTTGTGTTACAGCTGACACAGAGATGTAGCAGGTTTATGTGGGAGCATCTCATCATTGCCTTCCCTGATTTGTTACTCTTCCTTCCTCAGTGGGTTGTGGAAGACTAAAAATCTTCACTGCTTAACACGTGTGGAATTCCAAGCCATGCCCAAAATGATTTCTAAGGTGATTATTTAATCTTATATTTTCTACTACTTTAAAAACCAAATCAACTTGTTGTCTGAGTCTCCTTTGTATCATGGCATTACAATGCGTCACTGATCATCTTTGTGCTCCTAAATAATAGGTGTGACTATAGGGATATTTCCATCTTAAACCTGGCATTTCAGCTCATCCATCCTAGTTTTAAGACTCCCAATATTTTTTTACAGCCACCAATATATTTACAGTGGTCTGCTGATCACTATTGTCTGTAGTGATGTAGTCAGTCTCACATGAACTAGTTAGACTGTGCTTCATTGTGGCTGTTTCTCTTACTGCAGTGCTAAAGTGTGGAGTGGCACTGACTCCAGCACTATAAAACATCTCTCCCCACACTGTGCCCATCTGCTTCATGTTTTTTCCCTGTGTTGGTATTTAAGGAAAAAAAAAATAAAAAAAAATCTTACTTTTGAGCTCTTTCACATAGAAAAGGTCTGGGAGCCTTTCCCAAGTCTTTTTTCTCAGAGCTTGATCAGGCAGAGACTTCTGTGCACAGCAGCCAACACAAAACCCACAAAATGCCAAATGAGCTCCATTTCCCAGTGGAGCTGACTTCAGGGAACTCAGCAATACTTCTCTTCCAACACCAGGTCATGGTTTTGGGAGAAGTTAGCACCTACCAGACCATCTGAAATCCCAGAACTTGCAGGATATATGACAAAATGCTTTACATCATCCTTTGGAAAGGCACAAAGTAGTGCATACCAAGTGATGAAATCCAATAGACTTTTTTTTGTTTCCAATGGGTTGTTTTGCCTTGTATTTCTGTACTTCCTCCATAAGCAAATAATACCCTAGTGAGGCACAAGAATGAAGTCAGAATTTGCAACTGTGGCAGAGAAACTATTAGAAGTCTATAAATAAATATTTTTATTGCAACAGTGCTGCATGAGCCAGTACTTTCTGAAAACCATGTTCACATTGATATGGGCTGGGGGACTATGTTTGGTTACCAATGGTGGTTACTTGGAACTGTTTGGGAGATGTGTGCAGCCTTCTCAATATTCTTATTCAGTTGTGTAATTTCCAGCCCTGCAGTGTTGTTATCCCTTAAGAAAACTTCTTTCTGTTTCAAAAGCACCAACTCTGAATGTTAAATTGAAAGGAGATAAAAGAATCACAGTGGTAAAAGCCGCACAGTTTCTACCCTCTTCATTATACAACAAGCTGGTTCAGTATTTGCTTCTTTACATTTTTATGCAGATATAAAAGGCTACTTTGGGAAATCTGTAACACTATTATTAAATGTCACTGAACAGAGCTGAGTATAGTGATGATTCATCCTCAGAAGATTTGATTTAGCACGCATTAACTTCCCAAGTGTTGAGTTCTCATTTTGGACTATATCAACCAGAGTGGCCAGGTCTAAAGTAAGGACCATCCACACCAGCAGATGTCCTTCCTCTAATTTAAGTGATCCTTGGATTGAGATCTTAATAAGAAAGAATGCTCTGGAAATGTCAATATTCTTAATAATGAGTAATAATTATCTATAATTCATAAAGGGCAACTTAAAAATCAGGCATTGTTGTGCTACACTGCCCAGACAGTGGGATAGAGTCTGTGCCATAAATCTATAAAAACAATCCGGATACAGCTTTGGGAAGGGATGTGGACCACCATGAAGACATACGTCACAGCAGCAGTAAATGTCATGCTAATTCAATTTCTGTTTTAATAGGTTAAGAAAGACATGAAAAATGGAAGGAATATGAATTTTGAAGGAAAATAGGATGAGAGAAAGGACTAGGAGAAGGAAGACTTCTTTACTTAAGAAGTGAAATGAAAGTAGAGATTCTAGAGAATGGGAAGGGTGTGGGTGTTGAAAGCATCAGCATAGAGTCTGGTATATGACTGATCAGAATATTCCTACCAATAAATTATCAAAGAGTCCTTAATTTGAGCAATATTAATTTGGAATGGCCTGAAAAGCCTCAAGTATTAATGGACTTCCTCTAAGTATGATAGATAATGTTCTCTGCAGCCCTGATGTGATGGCTTCCCACTCAAATAATTCTGTGTAGTAGATAGCACCTAAGCACCCACCAGACTTAGGGAGTGACATGAGAAAAAGTCCACTTTTAATCAATAACATGGCTACATTTAAGCTTCTCAGAACCATGAGTTTGGATCTAGACTTTCAGGCATCCTGTGGTCCTGGGAAGGAAAGCTTGATTTGTTTTGATATTCCAGTGTAATTTAAATTATGGACTTACCCTGGAGAAGTTTAGCTACGAAACCCCAGCAGAAGACTAGTGACATGGGAAATGTATATCACACTCTAATCTTCCTCCATGTTTCAGACAAGCATAAGAGACAGGCCTGAATAGCTAAAACATAGTTCAATAAGGAAATGAATTTTCCATCTTACCCTTTCAAAATAGAACATCGACATTTACTCACACTTTCCTGAGCCAATTAAACAATTATTTCCATGAAGAAAATGGACTTGAGACTCTGCTACTCTAGGGGATCTTTGTATTAACTTGCTTAGGTTGAGATGCCTCATTGGCAGTGGATATTCACAGCAGGATGTAGCTGTTGCTCTCAGAGACTCCCCACTTTTGGTAGACACACATCTTTATGACATCTATTTCCCTTGTAAACTCCAAGAAACATCAGGGAAGGAAAAAGGGAGAAGAAATGGGACAATGTTGGAGAGCTGCTCCCTCAGAGGCAGTAGGAAGCACGGAATAAATTAGAACAGCTCTGAGTTTCTGTAATTTTCACAGCAGGTTGGACATGCAGAGTTGCTGAGATTTAACACCTGTGTTTCTGCAGAAGCAAATTCTCAGGAGAACTGTCACAGACTTTGATAGAGATGGAAGCAGCAGGGCTCTGCAGAAACCAAAAAGCATCCCCTGGAAATGTTCTCAATGCCTCAAGGATTTAAGGTGAATGCTATTCTCCTTGCCACAAAGATAATAATTTTAGGTATCATGGATGCATGAAGATGCTATGACACCAGCCCATAAATTTGGATGCATGTGTTTATGTCCATAAAATACTCAAGAAAAGCTGAAAAATTAAACCTTTAAAACAAAATTAATTACCAAATTATAAAATTAAATTAAATACCTTTTTCTGAGAAGGAATCTGTAACACAGAACGGAATTGTAGGTGACAGACAGCACTCATTGATCAACTCCCTATGGATCTGTGAAGGTTTAAATCTGTGGGTAAGCTCCTCAAGGTCAGACTATGTCACAGGAAAGGTTATTTCGATGTCTAACAAGAAGATGGATATAAACCAAAATTGTCTGGCGGCCTGAAGATGCCCGGGGGTTTTGAGACTTGTGATGTGTTGAGAGCTGCCTTCTGCCTTGTGCACTCCAGCATGCTGCTTGCCATGAAAAGCCACCACCAAACTGGACAACGCTGTGCTTGAATCTTGTGTCTGCTCCCTTGAACCCATGCTCTTACCTGCTTGCAGTTTTCCTTCCACTTTCTCTTGTGCACTGAAGACATTTAATGATTTTGTCCTGCAGTTCACTTTTGTGATGCCCCAGAGCTGTGCTACTGTATGAGGATTTGGCAAGGGAACAGTGGTGAAGAGGCCAAGGACAGGACAACTTGCAGATGAAGTCTGCTTGAGATGAACAAGAGGTGCGAGTGTTGGGAGAGAAGTGGGAAAAGATGAGGAGATAAAAAAGCATTCATGAGATGAGATATAAATACGATAGCAGATAGAGGCTGCAGAGGAGGAGGCAGAACTTTCAAGAGTAGAAAAGGGACAGAACCAAATGTGGGAAAAAACAAGGAAACAGGGAAGGCATGCTACACATCAGGCCTTAAACCACAATTTTTCTCATTTCATTTAATCACTGAATCCTTTTCAGCACATTTAATAATACAATGGTGGAATTATAACACCCTAATTGCATTCACTGTAAGACCTTGTGGAAAGATTATTAAATTCCCCTGGTTTTGAGCAATTCAGTTACATCATACCAAATGTGGGCAGAAAGGAAAAGAAAATCACTTCCCCTGTGCAGTGTTAGTGATATATAAAGCAAAGGAGAATCAATTTAATACATCACCACTGCAATGTGAATTTCTAGAATCATTGAGCTGAAAAGTACAATCCCACCAGTCTGGTACCATGAAAATGAAAGTTGATGTCTGCCTGGATCAATTTTATCATGAAAATAATGGCATCACTCTGGGCACAAGATTTAAAGCCTTGAAGGCTTTGGGGAAGACACACTCAGTAACCTACATACGAAAGCAGATTGATTGAGAGTGGCTGGAACACACATAAAGCTGACATTTTTACCCATCTGGGCCTTTATCAAGACTGATAGGCTGAAACATTGTCTTTCTGAATGTTCCTGCTGCTTTCATATGTAGGCTCCTGGGTTTGCATTCCTCTTGAGGCTTTCACAAGGTGTATGCATGGTACACCTGATACACCACTGGATATGTTTTGATGACGCAAAGAAAATCACCTAAATTCATCCTACATTTAGATGCCTCAGAAGGAAGAAGTTATTTTCACTCTTTAGTCTTCTTTTTATAAACAAAGAAGCTTAGACATGAACAGGTACATCTTCTGAGACCAAAGAGCCTTTTGTGCAGATATAAACCTTGGACATGCATCACCATGCCTTGATTGTACAGGAACATTTACCTGTTGCTGGGTGCCTGACCCTGGCAAGTGACACACCTGCTTTAAAGCCTCTGAACCTCTGGCCCTTCTGGAGTCACAGGGGGGTGGTACCATTCAGCCAACATTTCGGATCACAGAATAATTTAGGTTGGGAAAAGACCTCTAAGAGCATCAAGTCCAACTGTTAAGCAAGCACAGCCAAGCCCACCTCTAAACCATGTTCCCAAGGGCTGCATCTACACATCTAAATACCTCCAGGGATGATGACTCAACCACTTCCCTGGGCAGCCTGCTCCAATGTTTGATGAACTTGTCTGAGAAGAAATTTTTTCTAATATCCAATCCAAACCTATTCTGGTACAACCTGAGACCATTTCTTCTTCCCGTCTCACTTGTTACATGGGAGAAGACACCAACCCCCACCTGGCTACAACCTCCTTTCAGGTGGCTGTAGGGAGTGATAAGGTCCCTCCAAACCTCCTTTTCTCCTGACTAAACAACCCCAGCTCCCTCAGCCACTACTCATGAGACTCACCCTCAAGACCCATCTACAGCTCCACTGCCTTCTCCAGACTTGCTCCAGAACTTCAATATCCTTCTTGTTGTGAGGGGCTCAGAACTGAACACAGGATCTGAGATGCAGCCTCACCAGTGCAGAGTAGAGGGGACAGTCACTGCCCTGGTCCTGCTGGCCACACTGTTTCGGATACAGGCCATGATGCCATTGGCCTTCTTGGCCACCTGGGCACACACTGGATCACGTTCAGTAGGGTATTGACCAGCACCCCCAGGTCCTTTTTGGCTGCCAGCCTTCCAGCCACCTTGCCCCAAACTGTAGCAACTTGTCATGGGGCTGTTGAGAGCCAAGTGCAGGACCAGCTTAAACAGGTCCCAGACTTAAAGAGGACTTAGATAAAGTCTGTTAAAGCTCCTGCCTAAAATAAAGCAACTTGTTGGTAATTACTAGCGTGAGAAAAAGTTAAGAAAGCATGGAAGCAAACTGAAATGAACTTGGGTTCATTTTAGGAAGTAAACAAAGGCTAATGAAAATGTTAATAAAGAAGAAAAAAACTTAATATGCTATTATGAAAACATATAGTAATTATGAACATTAACAGCATCAGAGGCTGGTACAAAGAGAGTTACTTGGTATTTCCCTGAAGATAAAAAGCATCTGTGTGCATCAGGAATCATCACTTTTTTGGTTCTCTGGGGTAGAAGACGATATGCAATTGCTAAGCCTCCATTTACTATATACGAACGTTACCCTGTGCGACAGCGGCTGTCAAAAAGTGTTCCAAACCTAATGGTAAAAAGCAAATGCCTAATAAGATAGATTCACATGTTACCAATTAGGTGAACAAATCCAAGGGAAGATTTCAAGTAAATTAAGTGAATTCTGTGGAATAAGCTAAAGTTAGCACCACTTTGTGCTACTTCACTCCAAAATGTCAACAAGTTTCCACAGTATTTGAAGAAGGAAGAAGGGTATGCCCAACGTGCCCCAAATTATTTACTCATGAAAAACCACAATCCAAAATAACAAAATGTTTGCCAGAAAATTATAAAAATGTCCAACCTGTACAATTTTAGAGAAAAAGGGACTTGTTACTGACTGAAAAGGGGAAACTGTGGCTTATGCCAAATCCTAGTATTTTTGAATCAGACTAAATCAAAATGCAGATAGAACAAAATGTGTGACATAGAATGAGAGATGAATAGTGTGGCTCATGGGTCCCAGTACTGACAGTTTTGCTCTACAGTTACACACCTGTTGTGCCAAATTACTTGCTGGTGTAGCTTAAATCAATCACTTTAAAATGCAAGGAGAGAAGGTAAGAAGAAAATACAAATACATGAGAAAAAGCAGCTGAAGGGTAAAAGAATCATTATTTACAGTATAAGCAAACAAGCTTGGAATAGTTTGTCTTCTACTTCCTTACTTACAGACCACACACTAGATGGCCAGCGTTTCTTTTTTATCAGTTGTAACTTACTACTACATTTGAGATGGTGTCAGTGTGGCACTGCTGAAGGGAAGGTCTTAATTTACCATGAAGGCTAATTAACATTATCTTAAAAAATATGGACATAATTAGTAGTTTTCCATGGTCACTGTTGAACAGAGAAACTATCCAATACATATATTGACAGATAATCAAATATGATCATTATAGAAAACTCATTTGTTCACAGGTTAAACTAAAAAGAGATCAAGGGAATGTATCCATGAGTTTAGAACTGTCATTGAATATATTACATCTCCAGAAATGAGCTCATATATTCCCTTTTCAATGAACACGCAGCCTAACCAAAAATGCAAACTCAAAGGCTCAGCAGTGAGGGTGTTATAATTATTTACACACCAATGGTCTTGCCATATATTCTTGGTTGTGTTTTTTAGTGCAAGAAATGACTCAAGAGCCTTTGGGAGCTGAGAGCATATCTTGTCTTCCCCATCAAATAATTAGTTGGGTAAACTGCTATTTATTTATAAGTTCTTATAAACAGTTAAATGGTTTTAAATCAGAACATTGCATACAGTTTGGGCCATCCCAGTTCAAGAAGGATGAACTTAATCCAAAAAACTTGTGGTGAACCAGTGTTATGATGGTATGAAGAGTGGGGGAGCTCTTTGCGATAGAAAGAATGAGAAGATTTTGACTTGCTCATGCTCAAAAAATGAAAGCTGGGAGGGAGTTGAGCACACACAGACAAAACAGGATTTTAGCAAAAATAGATCCTGGATCAGTTCTTTAACAATGAAGTCAAAAAACCTATCGGTCTGGAAGGTGGCACTTCAAGAGCATCTGAAAAGGCTTTTCAGACAGGAGTGTCTGAGATCTGTGGGCTAGAGCTGATGAACCAGGAGACATGATCCACCTTCATCTTCCTAAAACTGTTATTTGTTTTCATACACAAGGTCTGTTTAAATTGCCTGCCCTGGGGAGCAGAGTGAGGATCCGACCTTGGCTTCCAGTCACACACCTCCTGCTCCAGGGTGGAAGTGCTCTGCGAGAGACTCTGCCTGATGCTCCACCTGAGCATCATCTCTTGGATCAATCATGAAGCCAGAGGTGCGGATCAAAGAGTAAATTATGATACTGTTCTGATAATAGTAACAGTGGAGCTGGTTTATGCATTTATAGACATTACGAAGTCAAATAGCAAAAGAAAAGGAGTCTCAAACCCAGCTGGTCAGTGCAAGTTCTTCCATGTAGGACATCTCCATGAGCCTCTTCTTGGCTGGGCCTGTCACAGTCTCAAACAAAACTTACAATGTCTATTTTGACAGCCTCAGGACTTATTTTCAGAGTGTCTGCCAAATATTTATGGGCAATCTTGTGCCAGCTCACTTCTCCCTTTTGAACAAACCAGCAAGTACTTGTTGCTGAAGTAAAATTTTTAAATTTTAGAACTCTTCCAGTTCTTTGTTTCAGTTGACTTCTGTGCACAATCAAATTTAAAGGCATTTTGAAATCTACATTTATCACATGTTTCTTAAAGGCAATCCTGAAATCTTCTGACCCAACCCCCATCTACTCCCCCCAAAAGCTTTTTACTGCTTTATACATTCCCTCTGGATATTCGGCTCTATCGGTCGCTATTGATGGAGTCGTCTGAATTTCTTTCAAACTGTAGTTTTGTCACAGAAATTTTGCATTCTAGATCTGTACGTGATTTATCTGAGGTGCTGTCAAATCAATAAAACTTCACTTCAGTTGCTAGAAAAAAATCTATGTGTTTTTTTCACCCATGAGGATTTAACAAGTAATTATGTAGCTGGTGATAAATGAATATAAAAGGGGGCCTCTCACACCACACGGCTTTTAGCCGTGTTCTTTTTCCCAAGCTGGCCTAGACCATGGACCATGGCCTCTTCATTCCAGCTTGGTTCTGTTAAGGATTCCTCTTTTCTTCCCTGTCCTTAGAAAAAAAATCCCCACAAGGTAAGGCCATGTATCAGGCTGGTCACCTTTGTAGCAATCACATTTTAATGCCATTCTGGTTCCAAAGCCAAGCTCTGCTGGGTGCTGTCACAGCAAGTGCTGGTACCAAAGGGGGAGAGGCAGCTTTTCCAACCAATTCAGTATTTCTCTGCCACTTTATAATGTCTCACACTCTCTTGCTCTTTCCTCAGGCAACGGGACTGTGAACTTCAGAAATATGCAAGTGTAATTCACCTACTAATACTGAGTTCAGCTGCTTCTGAGATTATTTATTTATGTATTTGAAAATGAGTGTATGTGAAAAGTTCCTGATTAAATGCCCTTGCTGTGAGTTGTTCATCAACAGAATAATTATTGCATGCCTGGGATGAAGTCTGCATAATCCATTTAAAATCACATTAAAAATCAAGAAGGAAAACTTGACAGATAAAAACTGACCATTTTTTTTGCCCCTAAAGAATGGGAAAAAGCTTTACCAAATTATTTTTCCAGTAAAATTTTGTATTTTTTTTCATATATAAAACCATGAAAAAATGGCAGCTACCTTCCCTCAGTAGCCCTTGATATTTGATGCAATTTATTCTGTGGACTATCGGTGTACCTGAATTAAATCTATGACAACTCAGGGGCTGCCTGAGCACTAAATGACAAGTCTGAAACTCATTTTTCTCTTGTCTCCAGTGAGTTGAGAAGGAAGAAAAGTGGTTCAGTCATTGCAGCTTGAGATTCACGATAAATCCCATGCTCCACCACAGATTTTCTGCATGTCCAGGACATGGGAAGCTCTTCAGGACTCAGGTACACACCTTTCAGCCCCAAATACCAATCTTCAGAAGCTGTGATGGTAGATCTTTGTTGCATCCAAATATCTCCCAGGGAGGGTCCAAAGTGACTGAGCTCCTGCTGGGCCAGCACAGAAGGGCTCTCACTCCAAAAACACACTTTTCCTTAGCACGCCCAGTCCCAAGGGCTGGGTTATGTGTGCAGCCCTAGGTTTGGTGCCCCATGCCTCCCCTGCAGCACCAGCAGTAGAACAGTGTTAGCAGTGGCCCAGCAGAGCTGTTCTCTGTTCAAGTGGTGCCAGGGCAGTGTCCAACCCCCTCCAGGATGCAGGAAAACTACTTTGTGCTGCAAAAAAAAAAGTTTACCTGCTAACAAGTTCAAACCCTCAACTCTCCCCTGAAAAGGAGCACTGGAACCTCTCTAAACATCAGTGAGAATCTTCTCCCTCTTGCGCAGCACAGATGCTGTCCTGCTCAGATCCCTGGGGACAACCTGTCTACCATTTCCTTGGCTGCCTTAGATGATTTGAATGGTGATTTTTACCACCTGATACAGTGTCCTGTGCATGGTGGTGTGCACATCTGTTCTGTCTCCATCCTGCAGTGGATGTTGCCTTTTGCACAGGATGCATCTTATCCAAACACTCAATTAGTGAGGTTTTTGCTGGAAAAAAGTCCTGAATTCAAAGCAATCCCTCACTGAATGATATTATGATTTTCTGAAAAATTATGATTTTCTCTCTCTCTGAGACCCCACACTGAGGCAACTTTCCCAGGAGGAAAAGAGTGCTCCTGTCCTCCTTCCCTCTGCCATCACGTAGTTGTCTCAAGGCTACTTCCAGGGTTTCTCTGGCAGAGGAAGGGATAGATTACTCCTCTGTCTCCCAATGAAAGATAACATCTTGGAAAAGTAGCGAAGGGAATGGTGCTCTCACTACACACACTGCTCTTTGGGTGGGACACTACTCTTTTATGTAGTGTCCAGCCTGCTGGTCGGCACTCAGACCACTTTTTATATTCAGTCACGCAAAAATGTGAGGTGTGGATAAAGGTCTGCTCCATGAGAAACAGCCAGGCAGATGCATGAAATCGGTGCCAGCCTGCTCAGCTCTATCAAGGGTACAGTGCTCGAGGGCAGCCCTTCAAGGCTCTTAATGAAATTAAAACTGAAGCTGTAGATGATTCTGTACAGAAAACTCCTACTGGGTTTGAGACAGGAGCTGAGATGTTGTGACTGGATGATCCCAATGCGGGATTCTGGCAAAAGTGGCTGCAGCTCAAAAACCCTTCATGGAATTTTGGATGGCTTTAGTAAATAAATCTTGCTGTAATCAGTAGGGTCAAGGCGCTTGCACACGCTTAGGGGTCTTCACTTCAGGGCAGCACCCCTCACCTGTAACATGGGAATGCATATAACAAAGTGCTCTGTGGGGCAGCACTTCCACAGTATGGTGGGAGCAGAAAGTGAGGGAAGCACGTGGGGAGAAACACAAGCAGGGAATGTGAGGGCAGAGGGAACTACTTGAGGCAGAAGATGGGAGTGCTAAACACAAAAATTCCTTAACAGCAGATTTTCAACTTGATTTGGCCCATGAGGAAATCTCACCCAGATTGCACCAAGACGTGGGATGTCCTGAAGAAGTCTTGTATTTTCTCACATCATCCTGGTCTCCTGTGGAACAGCTGCTGGTCACTATCAGAGTTATCAGCCCTGAAGTCAATAGATAGAAGCTGCCACGGTGCTTCCTGCAGAGCACTCCTCAGCAAATTACCCAGTAGACTACAACAGAAATTAATTAAATAGCCGTGGCTTAGCCTGTAATGTAATCAATAGTCACATCACTGTGTTATGTGGATGTAACTGCCTGGTTGCAGAAAGATCATCCAGCACAATGTGGTTTGGGTTTACATGTCATTATTTAATGATCATTAGCCCCCCAAGGATCAGAGGCTACCTTAAAAATCCTGCTGCCAGTGATGCTGGAATGTTTGCCCTTCATACTATATGAACAAGTGGTGAAAGTTTCCATATCTAAGGATCAGCACAGCAATTAGTTTCTTCCAAGTTTTTATGTTGCAGGAAAGTATTTTGCAAATTATTTTTTTTTAAATGAAACTCACCTGCTGGCTATGGAGCTAAAACCTGGCTGCAAGAGAAGTGTTTAAGAGAGTGCAAATCAGAATCAATTACAAGTTGATTGACCTGCATTACCAATAAATCATCCTGGCCCTTTTGAATGCCTCATAGATCTCAGCTGGGCATTGTCTGCACTGGGGATTTGCTTTTGCCCCACTGAGGTGATTGCTAATCCAAAGCATTGGTTGCATTCCCTCTTTGGCAATTTACTCTGGTTAGGAGGATGCTCCTTTGCAGTCCTGCTAGCACACCAGCACTGGGATGGAAGGCCACACCAAGCATGGGGTCTGGCCTTCTGTCTTAGAAAGGTGAACATTGTTGTTGGTGTGGGCTCTGCTGGGTCCTCATGGTCTGATCAATGGCACCCAGTGAGCACAGGGATGCAGCTCTCACCCTGCACTGCTGCCTCTGCTGCTGCTCCTTACCAGGGCTGGCAAAAGCACTGGGATTTAGGCCTTGCTGACACTTCTATGGTATTTTGGATTAAATAAGGTATAAAGAACAACTTCTACTCCTAAGGACCTTCTTAGGCAAGTAAGTCTTTAACTATTTACAACTTGCTCTATAGCCACTGTCACCGTCAAGAGAAAATGTTTCCTTTGAAATGGCATTCACTTTTCAGACTTCTTTGAGAAGTGTTGTCATGTTAAGTGGGAACTGCGACCTTCTTGTACAGTACAGAGGAGCAGCTACACATGAAATACAGATGTCATTTGTGAACACTTGTTTCTGCAATATACATTCTCTTTTTGATGAATCAATGCTTTTTAACAGATACATTCAAGCTCATTTTAGCTATAAAGTTCAGATTCAGATCAGGAACTGGACTTCCTGAAGCATCCTCTTTTGGATCATACTAGGGCTTAACATTGGTATTATCTTGATACAACAAGATTAATTGCAGGATATGTAGAAGGTATTTTGTTTTACCAGCCTTTCAGAATAATTCAGTGTAGTCTATGATAACTATGAGCATCTCATTTTCCTGCTTTATAACACACTAAGTACAGCAGTTTGCCTGTTCCTATTCATCTCTCTGTGCTAAACTGTCCCATTCTCTTTGGTTCCTTTCACACTGAAACCATATCAGGCTCCTATTCATCTTGTTTCCTGCCTCTGCTGTATCCTTTCCAAAACTGGGTGTACAAAATGCTGTAGCTGCAGCATGAGCATTATTGATGCTTCTTGTGGGACTGTGTAATCTCTACTTTCTTTTTCTCTCTTCAAAAATCAGGATAGTGCTCACCTATTTTTCCTTTAAAGGCAATTAAATTCTGAGCAGATCTTTATATTAAATGATCAACAGTGCTGCTTAGGGACTTCTCCTTAAATATCAGTGTGTTTGCATTCTTCCTGTGCCAGTACAAAATGCCTGAGATCACACTACACAGTCCTCCATTTTCTTGTGTCAGATATTAAAACTTAAAATTTAACAACTGATGAGCACATTTTGCAATTGGCTGCATTTCTCTATTTTATTTTCTTCTGGGATTCTGATATGTCTGGCAGGGGATGCAGGATGTGAAGGAGACAGTCCTCCAGACTGTGAATAATCCAGTAATAGCAATAAGGCCTGCATCAGAGGAGAACAACTAGACATCTTTTTAGTCTGGTAGGGCTATAGTTACCAGGATTATTAAAGTCACTGTAATAATCCTAAATGTAGAAATATGAGGAGGGGGTTTTTTTCATGTGATGAAGAAGTAAATTCATTTGGTTTATGTGGCAAAGTTTTGGTAGCAGGGCAGCTGCAGGATTGGTTTCTGTGAGATGAGATCAGGAGCTGCTCCCACCTGGGATGGAGTCAGTTCCAGCCAGCTCCAATATTGACCCAAGGCTGCCCAAAGCTGAGCTTGCCAGGGATGCTAGTGGCTCCTCTGTGAGAATGGATTGAAGAAAGTCTGAAAAACACCATGTACTTCTGGTCAGCTTCCTTTCTGTCTAGTCTTAGCTGAGGACGAATGATCAAGCACAAATTTAAGTCAGAAGAGACTTTCCTTAGGATATTTCCTTTATTTTCCTACAGACCACATTATATGAACTCATTGCACATGAACCAAGCAAGAAAAGTACAGTAGTAAGAACTCTGAAGGGCTTTAGTATTGCATTAGCGAGCCTCACTCCCCTTGGTATAATATAAAAATGGCAAAGATGGTACGGAATTATCATTTTTAATAACTCTCCTAAGTGTTCTATTAACTGCCGTGTATCATACAAATGAGATGCAGAAACTAGGGAAGCATTTTCAGTTGCTGAGTAAAAACAATTTAGGGTGTAAATGTACTTCCAGATCTGCACATCGGAATCCTGCCAACTAGGCTTGTGTTAATTTTATTATTTTTTAAAAAAGTTTTAGTAGGGAAGTTCATGACACAAAAGCACTGGAAATATCCTTGTAACTAGTCAGTGTGTTTTTGAGGCTAAGAATAGCCTGCAATCTGTGCCACACTGTAATGGTTGATGGTCACCTCTCTGTGTTGGACAGAAGTCAGGGCTCATGCTGGCTCTCCGAGATGTCTTCTGTCTCAGGTTTTCACCTGAATGCCTTCAACCTCAGTGTCTGAGACCTGTCAACTGCCTTGGTGAGTACTGATCTTCAGACACATCTGGAGTCCCTTACAGAGGCTGGTGGAACCAGCTTGGAGTGGAATTGCTGGAAATATATTTATATATATACATAGATATATTTTATATATATATATATAAACACAAGCATAAAATGCTTATGCAGCTAATTAAAGGCAACTGCAACATTTCGTGGCATATTGATATAATGCCATTAAAGTGAAATTTCTGTCAAACACCTGCTGCTCTCTGCGACCTCCTAGCTGGCAGCACTGTGAGGACTGAGATTAGAGGCACGCACAGCAGAAAAGCTGCTGTGTGGCATGCTTTTATTTCAACCAGTTTATGCCACACACAGCACAAAACACCATAATTTTTGTTTCCAATTCTCCTTTAAAGTCCTCCGCGATTGTATTTATCTTTGTTCGTACATAGATACCATTGTGAAGAGGGATGATGCTTCTTAATAATGTATGTCTCTCCCTTTCTCTCTCTCTTTTCTTATATGTATTAGGAAAAAATAGATCAAAGAAATGCATTTTGCTTAGGAGGCACAAAAATTCATGATTTTCCTGATCTTTTCCAGGAAGGCTCAGAGGAAGACTTATACATTGATCCACTATTGATTACCTCTTTCAAAAATGTTATGCAGAAAAACCTCTTATACTTTCGGTACAGGATCTGACCTTTAGTAAAAGGCTAATCATGCCCAAGATAAGTTTTTTTTTTCAATTAGAAAATATCATAATTTTAGGTGCCAGTGTAAGCAGGAAAACTATTGTTGACCAATGTGAATGACTGCTCTGAATTTTAAATAATAACAAAAATGTAACTGCAGATGCCAAGATTATACAGGTTATACTGCTTGGATATTTCCTAAGAGTCACTAAAATCTGCACCAGATCTCAACTGGGACAGTGGGCAAATGCATTTCTGGCAAGGAGGAATATTTATGAGTTGCATTTCCCTGCTCATATGCTGGGATCCATTGGGCAAGTATTTCCTTGACAGTAGGAATATACACAATGAGATTTCTTGAGATGGAATGGATCATTGGTCATTGTATAAAATGTCTTTATGGAATTGGTAAATGACTAGGATAAGGATAGGCTACCATCTAGTGGACACATCATAAAATTATTACATTTGTGTTTAACCCATTTTGTGACTCGAATGGCTAAACCAAAGAAAATCAATTCAACTCTTACATGCTGAAGAGCTACCTGAAGGAACTCTAACCATGTATGCATTCAGCCTGATTTTAAAAAACCTTGCTGTGCTTTCTTCTGGTACCTCAAAGCAGCTCTGCTTGTCCCAAAGCCAAAATAGACAGGACAGAGAGCACCATATTTGTCAGGTGTCCTTATTCCGTACTGACCGCTAGGATACAAACATACAACCACACATGAGAGTTCGAAGGTGTAAAGCACAGAGAAGTCTAAAATAGACAAAATAGAAGAAAGAAGATATTTAACCCAAATATCACGGCACATATCTAAAGGCACAACATAAAATACCCAGTGTAGTAGTTAAGACTTAGAAATTGCTAAGGAAGGAGTACAAGTCCAATTTTCTTTATATCTCTGCTATACCCAACTGATTTCAGTGCAGTGATTTCTAACCTGAACTGCCATGCTTGCCTCTGGAGGAAGAAGGCCTCAGAAGCATCTTGATATGCTGATGTACCTCTGTGTACACTGAGCACTTTGTGTGATGTGGGTAAGAATAACAAGAGTAAGACAGGCAAATTATGACTTCCAAGTCTGATCTATGTTGGCGGAATCACCACTACAACTGGACAGGCAGAAAGGGTATGGAGTTGTTGGATGCATCCACGTCTTTGCTGCTCTGAGAGCTGTGGCTCAGTTACAAGGGACATGGTATTAAATGCAAAACAGGGATAAAGAGCTGTGGACCACATTTCTTAGATGAACATTCTTGTTACAGGAAGTACTTGTATCAGAGAACAAGAGATAAACACAAAACCAGAGCAGCCTGGTCTACTGGGCTTGTGGATTACACTGATGGTGCTCTTATGTAATCAGGTGATGGAACTCCCTGTGATAGCGGCTCCAGAATAATTCATTACTGTCTGATAACAATGAGACATGACATAGATCTGCCTTACTACCTGAACCACAGGTATGTCTACAACTCAGTTTCTTGAACAATGGAAATATGAGCTGGCCTGTGTGCCAAGTGCCTTCGTGCTCCCTGCCTTGGCCTTCTCTATCTGCACAGAGAATATTGGGTGTGTGCTGTGGGATGAGCACACGTTACGTACCTCCCTGTAGGGATGTTCCATGAGCTGAAGGGAGTGCTGGAAAGAGTGCCATGGGAGATGGAACATTCCTGCTCTCAGCACCAAACTGGTACTGGGGCAGGGTGTACTGAAACTGCCATTTGTATGGACCTGTGGCACTGCATCATCTGTGGAGCAAGGCTGAGGGCATGAAAAGACAGATCATGAGACACATTCCATTTGGCTTTAAGCTGTCTCTCTCCAGTGGTGTTAATAGTACAGCCACGGCAGCACACAGCCCAGCACACAGTACAGATATACACCAGCTACTGTGTCACGCAGCTCTATGGGCAAGGTGTGCCACTTCTGCTGTCACAGTGCAAATGAGACTAGCCCAGGCAGGCAGTTCTATGTTACAAATTCTTTCCTAGACTTAATAACATGAAAAATACAAGGCTCTTATCTACCCTGTTAAATGCATCAACAGCTGCTTTCTTTAATTCACTGCCTGTGTACCTTTGGACCAGCCTAGCTCAAGGTTTCTCAGCCTGCTGAAGCTCAACTTCTGTGCCTAAGCAGACGCACAAAGCAACAGAGAGGAGGGAAGTTGAAACAGGAGCTTGCTCACAATGAAATTCAGGTGGACAGTTGTAGTTCTGCCAGACTGGAGTGGCAGTTCTGCCCTAGAGGCAGCAATCTCCTTTCTGGTCCATTGGTTTGTTGCTGGAAGCTGGAATTGGAAGGGAAGTCTTCTAGATGAACGAAGTTTTCTTCTATCTCTTGGTGGCAGGAGACAGTACAAAATGCACTAGATAAACAGGCAAAGCCCCAATAAAGAGTCTTTCAAGTTCAACAGTGAGATGTAGCAAATGCCAAGGCCTGAGGTTTATTTTTTAAGCCCATGGGACTTGGTGAGGGGGCATTAAGACTACAGAAAACAACAAACACAAAATAAGAGGTGGAAACTCCACCTCTGATCAGGTAGAAATCCTTCATTTTTATAGATTTTTTCATTTCCACTCCACAGAAACTAAAAAATTTCTCTTACAAATATTTCTAATAGTCTTTGTCCAACTGATCTTAACCCACCAAGGTCATACCAGTGAAGACTGGTTCCCAAAATAATGTGCCCAACCTTCATGAAGTCTGCCCAGGTAGGATATTTTAAAATAGGTCTGTCTAAAATGATCTTCTGTAGAGGTCTCTCTTCCACACGAGTCACCTGCTGCCTGTTACCCATCACGGAACCAGCAGTGCAAAACAGGCATTCCTGAACCAATACTGAGAAAAACATTCCCATTTTATAGAGGAATAGGATACGACTAACTCTGGTGTTTTAGCTACCTCATCATCCAAACGGTAAAAAATATGCCAGTGCTAGCAAAAAGGTTCCCAAGTTTTCAGAGAAGCCTCTTCGTCACCCAATTTTTGCAAATAAAAAGGCACAAATTAAGAACATAGTAGTATTTGTACATATATATGTTTTTTTATGAGTTGCAAATAACACCAAAAAAATGGTACCACTAACCACAAACCACTTGAATTCAATATAGTGAGGTGTAAACATGGAATAAGTTCTCAGAACTCAACAAATCAAGGATAAAATATAATCAGAGGACACATTTTTGTGAATTGAGGTGTTTTGTGAGCAAGATGTGAATATAAAATTTATTGGCATGGAAGGGAGTTGGCTGGAGATTCCCCAAGATGTCAGATCTGAGGTACAGCAGCTCATACATCTCGAGGAACAAGAAAGAAAGGACAGGGTGGTGAAGAGGTAAGAGGGAGCAGAGACTAAGAGTCCTTATGCTGACACATTGATAGTCAGCCTCCCAGGACAGGGAAGTTTTCTTTTGACCCTTTTATTTAGCTTGGTTTCTGTCTCCATTTACGAAGATTTACATCTCCTGAATGGACATTTCTATCTACTGCTGCATTTGAATTTTCACCCCATGGCTGCACCAGCTCACAGTTGTGTGTTTATCTCTGTTTTGGAGAATGGAAACATTTAAAAGCCTTTCCCCCACCCAGTGCCTGTGACCCTCCCTTGAGCAGAGCTACGCAAACATTCAGAACAAAATCCAAATGCAAACCTGAAACCTGCCTTTGGGTTTTGTTATGAACTTGAAACTGAATTTTACCCTGAGTTTTATGAGCCTTGTCTGAGTTGGAGGGGTCCTGGGCTGATTTAAGGTTTTACAGGGAACCATTTGATATTCAAAGGCTTAATGTGATTTTGGCTTGAAACAAGCAGTTCTTGGCTGGCTTCAGGCATTTGAATCCCATATCCAAGGTGAAATCCAAGGGCTATGTAAACTTAGGACAGACTGAAGCTGATGTGTGCACATGCTCATGCACACGCAAGTTGTGTCTTAATGCACCTCCAGAATTGCCAAATTCTGCACGGGATTGTGGCTCTGTTGAGGAGCACTGGGACGTGTCTCCTCAAGTTCCAATCCAGAGCTGAGCAGGCTGGCGAAAGATGAGCAGTAGACAACTAAAGCTCAGAGCCTACCCTTCTGTAAACAAACACCTCTCTCTCCTCATGTTTGTGGAGTAATAGTGACATCCTGTGGCCAGTCCCGATTAGTCCCAAGCATGGACAGGCTGTTTATTCCTACTGGTGCTAGACATGAGGACCTGCTGGGAGAAGGAATGAAGGCGGAGCTGGAGAGGGAAAAATTTCAACCTTCCTTAGTCTAGATGTTAAATTTCAAAGGAGAGGAAAGAGTTACAACCCACTTGCTCTTTAGTCATAATCCAAACAGTAAGGCCCTTAGCTAATTTAAATGTAAAGTGATTTTAAACATGCTTTCAGAAGCTGAGCATAGAAATGAATACCCATGGGAGGCACCGGGCATAGCAACTGGAATGGGGAATAGGGAAACTAAGCTCTGAGCCTAGAGCGAGGAGAGGCCATCGGTGAGGTGGGAGTCAGGGATGTTTGAGACCATCCTCCAGAGCCTTCTGGGATGATCCAAATAAACCAAGTATAAAGGTACAAGCAGGAGGTAGCACTGAAATGGAAGAGCAGTTTCATTTCCCAGGCATGCTGTATTTTGATGTTAACAGGCACGGCCGTGGCACCGTGGCAGGTTCAGTGAGGGACGGCTCTTTTTTCCGCTTGCAGCCGATATGCTCTCGCTCAAGTACAGAGGAAATATACTGCCAGCCGAGTCAAGTATAGGGATTGCCCAGAAAAGAGGAAATTTAAGAGGAAAAAAAAACCCAGGTGTAGGGCAGCCAATAAATTGTCAATGAAGAGAGAAAGCAGGCAAAGAGAGCAGCTGGCTGGAGCCCAGCAGAAGAAACTCAGTGCCTGGGAGACCAGCTTTCTGTGCTACATAATTTCAAAAGCCAAGAAGCCACTGGAGTTCAAGGAGAGAAGGAGCTGGACAGCCAAGGTGACTTTTCTTACTAGCATTCTCATTTTTATTGCCTAAATTATGGTAACTCCTGTGATGTGACAGAGATGCTGCTCCTGCCCTGAGGTGTCCACCAATGTTGTTTTATGCCTTGGACAGTGTGATCCAAGGCCAGCCAAACTCAAGGAAGCCAATTAGACACGAGGAACACATTGTGCTGTGGAATTATAGCTGAGCTGAGTGACAGAAGGGAGATATAAAAAGGTAGAGAATGTCAGAGAGAGAAAACAGTTTCCCCATTGTGTGGAGGAAAGGAGTGGGGAAGAGGTGAAGCTGTGATTTTTTCTTCCTTGTAGAATTTGATTGTCCCAAGATATTTCCTGAATTGCACAGGCTTGTTATACGGGACAGAGCTCATGTTGTATTTGGTGTTTCAGAGAGAACATTCACTCTTGCAAATATTTGATTTGCCTTTGGGGTCCGCAAGGTAGGGGTGGATAAAATGTCATCCCTTGACATTGGCTTGAGGCTCAAGAACTGTTTCCTGCAGGGTGAGGGACTTGTTTCACTGGACAGCTGGCAAAAGCAAATGATTTAGTCAACATTTAGACTTTTAGACCACTCTCACAAGATGGACTGAATTTCAGGTGATGAGACTAATCTTTCACCTTCTTCTCAGATGGCTGAAGAAAGCCACAAGTATACTTTTGTCATATCAGGGATCTGATAAAAAAGAACCATTTCCCAACCCAAAAAATAAGTCAAATTTGCACAAACCCCACATTAGTTACAAACCAGTCTACGTCCCTGGTGGCTGGCACAGCAAACCATGGGCTGATACTCTGGTCTGTAATTCAGTGTCTCTGAGAAACAGCAGAAAGACCAGAGCAACTGAAGGAAGAGTCAGTGAGGTAAAACATGACAGATGCAAGAGTACTACTAATGTGGCCCTGAAATAAAACAGCTACCTGGAGAGAGAGTTTGGGGACTGAGTGCTGACTGGAAGAAGCCAGGAGCTGTAAAAAGTGAAACAGGCTCCTGTTGTCTGGTTCTCTGCCCATGCTCTGGGAAGCAAGGCTTCATGTATTTCGGTAAAATAAAAAGAACTATATCCAAAATAGTAGATCATCATGATTTTCTCACTCTACTGGGGACAACCCACAGGGCTTTGGATTTGATCTAGTTGCTTGGCCAACAGCAGCTCTGGTATGATAGATTAGCAGAGTCTCTGTGGTGAGTTTGTCATCGCTGCTGATTCAGTGCCCTCCAAATGCCTGCCTCTCATCACTGTTCTGCACAATTCCCAAATTAGGCTGTGGTGCCAGGTAGTGAACTCTCCCACTTGCTATGCTCTGATTGAGTTTGTAGGTCTCACAAACACGGAGGTAATGCTTTTAGTTTTCAAGAGTGGGATTCTTCGATCTGATCATTAACTTTCTGCATTGCTCCCTGCCCCCTTTGCTGTAACTCTTTCCTGCTGCATCCACAAACTGCTGCTTCTGCTGGAATGGTAAGAGACAGGAGCCTCTTAACCAGTCACTGGAGCTCCCTACACCTTCCCAAAACCTGAGTCTTACAAAAACAGCTTTCAGGATCTGTCATGTTAGCAGAAAGTAACATGCTAAGGTTTACCCCTCCTCTTACTGAGAATTTCCTTTTGTTAAATGGGAATGTAGACTTAAAATCAGACATTTGTTTACAAGGGTCAAGTGTCTGCGGCTGGACCATGCCTGATCCTAAATCTGACCTGCAATAAATATTGCTGCTAAACAGAGCAAATCACAATAAAATTCTGTGGATCTCTTCAAAATGTGTAAGCACAGCTGGCCACTAACATATCAAAAATGTTCGGGAGGGGACAAGAGTTAAGGAGAAATCCTAGGGAATCAGCTCTTCCATCCCGTGAGATCGTCACATTGGTTAAATTGATGAAAAGTCCTTGTTTTTTTGTTCATGTTTTCCCCCTGATTTTCTTTCTCCCCTCTCTTTCCCTTGCTCTGCAGGAGTTCTCAGCACATAGCTGTCTCCATGCCAATAACCTCTACTCCTGGAGCAATGCTGGATAAGTCCTGGTGTGTGTGTGACCTGGTTCACGTGTGCCATGACCCATCCTGGTTATGGTCTGCCCTAGTCCTGATCCATTCAGAACCTGGCTGTGCCTCAGACTGCAGCGGTGCATCTCTGATGGGCCACCCTGGAATCATTGCCAGTCCAGAACTGAGTCCTCTGCTCCGGAAAAACCCTTTTCCTCAAAGTGCCCCTTCCCTTTTATCCTACTCAGGTGCTCCCAAACTGTTCTCTACCCCTTGTAGACCGGGGGATTATGGTATCTAGGATCCTCACTGTTTTGGAGCAATGGGCATGCCTGTGGTGGCTCTGAGAGAGGCTGGCTATGGAAAGGCTGGAAGTGCCCTCAGGGCACTGAGAATCAACACCAAACAAACACATCAGAGCCTATTAAATTAAATAAGTGATTAATTCAAGTAGTCATAAATTTAAGCCAATACTTGCTTCAAATAACTGGTTGCCAGCATGCCCCCAAATCAGTTTAACTAATCCAAGCTGCTACTATGTCCACCTAGTTGATTTTTTGTGGAAGCTGGTGGAGTTACATGAGAAGGAGCTTGTTCCCAGGCACAGTACATGTCTGGACTTCACAAAAGGCAGAGGAAGAGCAGCAAGAGCAGCCTGGTGCATGTCTTCATTAGGGAAGTTTCACAGAGCACAGTCACGGTGCTAGTAACACACATCCAACATTGCTTTCTGCCTCAGACAATTCCTTGCTTCCTGTACGATAACTGAAGCACTGGAAAAGAACATATTAGAGCAAGATGTGAAATCTAGCAATTCTGTTAAGGATAGAAAAATTCTAGCTGAGCTGCAGCAAGAAAACAGGTTTTAAAATGCCAGCTGAGGCAGAAGGTTTTGTCTCATCGGAACTCTACTTATTCCATGCTTGAACAGCTCCTGCAGCAGCTGGAACCTGAGTAAACCTATGTATACAAAAGACAAGCTTAGTAGATATGAAGCTGGGATTTGTTTATTGAAATTAATTTTGGCTATTTTTCCTATTTCTTTCCAGGAAACCTTGTTGGTGGTGGATGGGAATGAAGAGCTGTATTTCTGATACCTGTATCACTTATCTATAGTCTAATCTGAAAAATTAATAGGGACACTTATTGACTGACACTAAAGAATGGGGGGGTTTGAAGAAATTTGAGCTACTTTTTATTATTTTATTTTTATGCCCTGAAACAATGCTGTGTTTGATTCCTATTTCACAGAGGAAAATGAAACCCTGGGATGAATATATTGGTCCCTGGAAGGCAATTCCTGTAAACAAATTAATACAACTCAGGCCTACCTCCTCTACATTTTGTTCCTTTTCTTGTGCAGCCTATTGATTGATTTACCTGAGGGAAGAGATTCCTCTGACTCAGATGCTAGGCAAGTTCTTAAGGAAAATATCAGCTTTAAAAAGGGAGCAGAAGAAAGAGCAGCAGTTGCAAAAATTGCTAATCTTTCATTTGCAGGAGCCACTGAACATCTGGATAGTATGAAGCTCCTTTAACCCCCCGAGTGCAGAAAGAATTAGCACCAAAGGGCAGCCCATGCTAATTCAGTGCCATTAAACTTGTATAAGCTAGAAGAATGTGATGTTATACTTCCATGGGGCCATATGGATACCACTTTGCACTTTGTATACATCAGAGGGACTAGCAAAACTAGTTCAGTATTGTACAGTATGGCTTTTAGAAAGATAAAATAGCCCCTGTGCAATATTATACAGTATTACACATGTCTATCATATAATATCTTGGAACCAACCTACCCTTTTAGCTATAGGTGGAGAGTTTGTCTGCTGACATGTAACTTTTGAGCTTCCATATTTAGAAGAGCAAAAGGCTAAATATTGCAATAAAAACAGAGGCTTAATTATTATTCTTTTTTATTATTAGGAACTCCTTCTTTTTCTTCTTCTTTTTTAAGGAACCTGGCATTTTACTAATGTGGCTGACTGGGGGCTTTGTTTTCAGAAGAGTTTTTATCTTATGTCTCCAGTTTTAAAATATGACTTCCTGCTAATCTTGCTGCTCCCTTCATTCACCTTTGTCCATAACAGAGGGGAAAACATTGCACTTCCCTTGGAACCTCCTTCATAGCTTTCATGCAACCTTCAGTTAATCCCTGTTTTAGTTCTCTCTGAATATCATTTTTCTCAATGGTGAGAAGTGAACAGGCTTTGCTTTCAAAGTCAACATTATCTGTGCTCAACAGTAACAATATACTAGAGATTTTATAGTGATTTTTGTATGTAGATTTGAAACTGCTTTAACAAAGGCAGAGAAAGTGTTTTTAGGCCATTGGCACAAAGAACAGCCACACACAGAAGTTAAGGCTGAGATTTTCAAATCTAACCCCACCCCCAGCCCGTCAGGACCTGACAGCCAAAATGCACAACCCTGTGGAGCTCCTTTGCTGTGAGTCAGCATCAATGTCTTCCACTGGAGTTATTTTGCTCTGTTATAGGTATAACTTAGATTTGAATGATTCCTTGCAAGATCAGTCAGCATACACCTTATATCCTTCAGTGTATGCTTTCATGTGTTAGGAAAATTAAAAAGGATTATAAACCAGAACTGTACATTAAACATAATAATCAGGAAGGAGAACACAGTGGTTAAAAAAAAACACAACAAAAAACATACTTCAAACCATACAGAATTATACAAAATCACAGTAATCCTTATCATCCCCTATTGCTATAGGAAGCCTCCTCCCTGAAAATGTGACTGCCTGGGAAGAAGTCTCTGGATAATGCTTTAGAGACTCTAGGATTGCCAGACTCCAGCTCTTGGAGTTCCCTGGGGCTGGGGGTTTAGGTAAGGACTCCACACTTGGATCGAGGCTCAGGATGTGCTTGTTTTCTCTCCTACAGTGGTGAGTCAGATCAGATCCGATTCACAGGCTCAGCCTCCCGCTGGGCAGTAAAAACACCGTCCTCCTTTTGGGTATAGTTTCCAGCTCCAAAATAAACACTAAGAGCAGCCAAACTCTGGTCAGAAAACATCTAGAATGAGCACACTGGGTTGCAAGGGGGATGTCAAGAGGCTGTCGCTTCAGACAGTGCACCCTGCCGAAACTTCTCACATGACCTTCAGCACACAGACAGGTCTCTGCTCCCGTCAAACCCAGGAGAAATGTTTGTACATTCCAGTTAATTGTGAGGCTTGGCAGCGGAGCAGCAGAAATGACTGCGAACCACAAAAACATCAGAGAGCTGTAGAGCAGCCTGCAAACTGCACAAGTTTAGGGTTTCTGAATTCCACACATCCTGGCCCAAATTGGAAGAAACACTGCTAATTAAACCAACCAAACCCCCTGAATTATATCCCCAAAAATCCCAGAGCTGGATGCCAATGTTTTGGTTGTTTTTTAGGGGAGATGAGCCTGAAGAATACGGCCTTATTTTTCCCCTGGATTATTTGTGTGCTTTGTCAGACTTGCCATACAGTCCTGCCCTCAAGAGCTCTTTAAAATAACATACATTATTGTGGCAACTTGAAAGATAATTCAGAAATCCCAGGGGAAACACTCCTCCTTCGGCACAGGGGCTCTCAAAAATCATCTGTCACTTGGAGCTTCCAGGCTACGCCTCCCATCCTGTAAGGCCCCTAGAGCAGGCTCTGCTGTGTTAATGAGAATATCAAGGTAATTGCATTGCAAAAGCCAAATGTCTTGTTTTGAGCTATGTTTTCTCTGAGGTGAGTATCCAGATGAGATACTCAGTCCTGCAAGAGTTCATTCCCAGCACAGCTTGCAGGCTTCATGGAAGCACAGTCTTTGGTCCTGGTACGCAGAGTAGATGCCTTTTCTGTGTCCACAGACCATAGAAAACTTAGTGATTTCTTTAACAGTGAAGGAGAGTTGACATGTAAACCACAACGGGCTACTTTTTTTTGAGTGAATGCTCCATGGACTTAATCAGACTCTGGGTTTGTCCATAACAAGTTCAATAGTTGCTATTTGCTCTTAGATCCTCAGCTTCATTAAATGTAAAAGTTTCAGCTTTTGCCAGCAGTTAGTTGCATCTAGATCTATAAAGGCTGTTCTGTCTCTCTGAGATGAGACATAAAACTGAGGCCTCAACCATCTGTGGTCATTAAGGATCCCATGACATGCTTCAAAAGGTGAAGATGGTAGCTTTCGTCTCAGGACCAAATTCTATTCTGAGTAACTAAATTCCGTCCACCCTAAAATTCACATCCAGCTTTTAATATAAGATGCAGTGTTTTCTTAAGTGTTCATAATGGAGTGATGGACTGCTAGCTAATGGCCACCTTCTGTCCCAGGAATTATAGCATTATAACAGTGGATTAAATGAAGTGTGCAGGTACACGTTCGTACTGTTGGTCACAACGTGACACAGGGCAAGCCTGTCTCAGCACAATAACATACACACACACGTGAAAGCACATAGCCCAGAATTACAAGGTTTTAATTTTTACTTACTTATGAAATGAAAAATCTGGTATCTTACAGATCCTGAGCCTTTGCTGATCAATAGGGAAGTGAATCCCACTAGAAAAGAGATAAGGTTGGCTGCAAAGGGAGAGTCATTCCTCCCATGACTGGAAGCTAAAAACTTCCAGTGTAGTGTGTAAAACCAGAATAAATTGTCTACTATTACCTTGGTAAAGTATTTTTAATTTACTGCCCTGCTGGATGCATGTGGTGCAACATATACATGAGAAAAATAAGAAGGACTGTATTTATCTTGAACGTGCTTTGTGTCCTATATGCAATACATTGCATTGTTTAACATCCTGCCATAATGTTCTGGTTGAATTTTTAAAAAAATTTTGCTAGGAAGGGGATACATTTAACCCCAAGACAACTGCCATCCCAAGTGAGTGAAGCCACCTCTGATTTGTGTGTCACTGCTGAGGTTCTGTCCTGAGCAGAGCCGAAAGATTGTATTACCTTCATATTTCAGAACATGTTGCAAGTACTCAGGACCTATCAATCCATTAATAATCTGTAGAGAACAGGCATTTTAGCTTTACCTATCCTTTATATGTGTGTGGACCACCCCTGAAATAGAAGGTAAGCCCATGGAAAAATGGAGAGTCCACTTGATTCAATATGATGCAGTTATTTGCAGTTACGTTTCTTTTAAATTCAGAAAGGCAGAATGGAAGATGGACTATTTGTAGCAATGCATGGAAGAAATCTGGACATTGCTTAGCAGAGTACAGACCTCTCAATAAAATGAACCTACTAAAGCTGAGAAGTTACTGCCTGCTTTTCTGTCTGCTTTTGTGAGGAGTGGAACTGAAGGCCTAACCATTGGAAATAATTTTTCTATAAACTTCAGTTATTCGTAATACAATAATCCTTCAGATGGGCTATAAACATTTGGTTCCCCTCTCTTCCAAGCTGCAAGATTGAAGTGAAACTTGGCAGTATTCTGTTTGTTGAAATGAAAAGCCCTAGGTCAGATTCTGATCTCCCATTGGCCTCACACCTGTGAACTGACTTTGATGGTGTAAATTTTACTTACTCCAGCATAAGCAATAACAGAATCAGACCCTGCATATGCTTTTTATCTAAAGCTGTGTTCCAGATGTGTTTATGTAGCCTGTTTTCAATAAAATGTGTGCATTTTAAGATGTAAATGGATTTTTCTTTAATTACAACCATATGGACTGTTATTAAATTTTAATTTTAAAAATGCAGATACAGCAAGCCCAGCTATATTGAAGCATCACAATGGGTTCACTTGACCAGTGCAGTTTTCACACAGCACCCAAGTAAACGCAAGACTTAAAGTTGGGAAAGACAGGGAAAAACATGAGATGACATCAAAGTGTGTGTGGACAACTGTGACTTCATTTTCCTGATATTAGAGCACCACATACCATTGACGTATTTGCCTCTACTTTTTTCAAGAGGAGGCAAAATTAAATGCAAAGCTGCTTCAGCATATTCCTTCAAGCTGAGTTATCATTACTACTGAGTCCCTTTTTGTCTGCCTTCGCTACAAATCAGCAGCCTTGCTCTGTGCTCAGCTTTTTTACGGGTTCAGGCTGTGACCGGATGCCTTGAATCCAATAAGCCCTCAAAATCTGAGCTATGTGGCTGGATTGGTGTGTCAGGAGAATTCTGTGCCTATCTGGGGGGGTGGGGGGAAGTCCTGGAATGAGCATATTCCTTCCCCCCACTTTCCGCCTCTGTGCTGTGATACCTCACGCTGAGGCTCCAGGAAGGAAAGGTCAGCCTGCTGCTGCCCTCGGAGCGGCGATGGCTTTGTGCTCAGCATCAGCAGCGGTGCCCGAGGGGACGAGACCTCCCTGATGCTCACGCTTGATGGTGCCCGTTCCTGGGGATCCCTGTACCCCCCACAGCCCTTTGTGCATCTCCACCCCTAAGGGCTGGTTCCCAGCGCAGACTGGGGGATTGATTTTTCCAACAACAGAAAGGTAGGCGCAAGTTAAAAAGTTTTGGTGGATGTATTTTTCCACTAAAAAAAGGAGACAGATTTGTTAATGAATAAATGTTTAAGAGAAAGATGTCAGTTTTGATGGAGTTTTTAATCTAATCTTCCTGAAATTAAGCATTTTGGTAAGGTAAAAGAAAATTCACTTGGAAAACTTCTTTTACACATCCACAGCTCCATGAAACAGGTGGCTGGTATAATCGTCACTATGCTTATGCTTTTCCTTAGCACATTTTGGCATTATTAAATGGAAGGTTTTCCACTACTGTTCCATAAGAATTTTTAATTATATTTATGTGTGTGTTTTGTTTGCCCATTTGGAAGAACTATTTTCAAATTAAATGATTCTGAAAGTGACTTTTATCTGCCATACCTGATAATGATTTCAAGTTCAGTCATGCTTCTGTGCTGTAAGGATGCTTTCTTCACAGGACAACTGGGCTTCTCTCCTACTATAATTATTATTTCCTCAGCCTTTAATTTCCACATTCTGGGTATGTTGGATACTTATGTTTGACTCATGTCTTCTTCAGAATACAGCTGCCAAGTGGTGGGGAATTTCAGTCATCTCAGACTTGGACAAGTTAAGAATGTTTTTTCTCCTGGATTCCACGATTGAGGACTCCTGGGTCATGTTCAGCTGTGTCCCAGTAATGCATGGTGAAAGAAGGATGCTTGCACAGAACAGCCGCAACAGTCAGAGTGTTCCTGTGCTCTCTTGTGGAGGGAAGAGTTTGATAAATGGAAAAAATGTCTGTTCCTGGCAGTGGAGAATGGACTCCTTCACTGTAGGGCTCAGGCTTTCCCCAGACCTTCCCAGGGCTGCAGTCATGAATGCTTGGTTTGGCTGCACTGTGGTGTGTTATGAAGACGTGAAAAGTGAGCTAGATGGCTGAGCTGCCCCATCTGCATGATTTTTTTTCATTTTAAAATTTAATAAAACCCCATGTGGTTACAACTGAAAAAAAAAAATCCATTAATGTTCCCAAAATGCTTCATATCTAAAGCAAAATGTATATTAACTTCCCATCCCCCATCTCTAGTGAACAATAAGATATACTTTTTCATTGAATCAGTGAAAATCATTAAATAACTTATTACATCATCAACCCAAACCATGTACTTTTACTTACTTTTCTAATGACTAACAAATGAAGTTAACATATCAATATCTTTATATGCATCAGGGATGAAAGGGTGGGGCATGTGAATGTAGAATCTAAACAGAGCTTCTTTCATATTTTTATATATTTTAAATAGGGGTAGGTGTTTCTGTCTGGAGACCATATGTTTGGGGTTTTTTAAAAGAATCTGTATGTGTGTAAAAAATCAAAAAATAAGTGGTATGGACAGCTACAGTGTGGGCTCTGGAGTTCTGTTGTGGTGATATAGATATGAAGAGATGTCCAGATGAAACATCCTTTTCCTTCAGGCACATTTTCCATTATTTGGATCTTATCTGAATAGCACCAGTTCGCAAAGTCCTGGATGCACGTTCTGTGGAACAGCAGCAGAGGGGAATTACCATCCCGGGGCTTGGCAGTGTCAGTCTGGCTGATGGTGTGGGGAAAAGCCTCATGGGCAGCTTAATGGCACCAGCACTCTGCATGCACAGACATCGAGGCTTTGCAGCAGGGGAAGGGATGAGCCCTTCAGCCCCAAAAACTGAAGGGATGAATGTGGGAGGAGTTCTCTGCATCCTCTGCACTCCCAGGGTGCAACACACACAGCAGGGCAGCTTTAATTGCACCCAATCTAGACAGCCACCGGTTTGCCACAGAAGCAATATCCCTACGATAAAATGGCACTCCCAGCTGCAGAAAAAAATGTGGCAGTCACCTTTGAAGTCACTCTCGAGCCTGCCCCATAAACAGGCTGTCTGGATGCACAGTACATCATCAGGTTCATCTTCCAGCCTGGGGGAGTTGTGTGTCATCACCTCTGCAGTGCGCCTGAACCCCGACCAGGGCTCCTGAGCCTGTGTGTGCCACGGTGCAATGTGCAGTGCTGCTGCCAAAACACAGGACCAGCTGGTTTATTCATTTTACACAGTGCAAAAATGTTATTAAACTGCACCATACAGATAAGTACTAGAAAAATTGCTGGGTTATTTTTTTCACATAAAATTAGCCAATTTGCTGGTGTATGTAATTGTAAAGAATGCAAAGCGTCCCATTCAAGTGATTAACCTCTTAGTTAATAAAAGCAACAATTGCATGTGTATAAATAATATAATAAAAGGAACATTCATATCAAAGTAATATAGCTCATACTATCCTCTTTCTCTCCTTAATTAGTAAATAATTCATCAAATTCTGCAATGAATTGTGCTCCCACCCACATTTCTTCATCCAATTATCATGAAATAGGAAAGCAGAAGCCTTCCTTCTTTGAAAAGGATGTGATAATGAAATTGTTCAATAGCTCTTCTCAGCCCTCTGCTAGTCTAAATTAGTAGTTTCTTGGGCATACTGTTTCTTTTGTTCATTTCTTCCCTGATCACTACTTTTTTTCTTTTTAATTGAAGATATCCTCTATGTTAAATGTCATTTTACACTGACACACTTTTAAAGAAGTACATTCACCATGGTTTGTTTTCAGAAGACACAAATGAAATTAACTCTGCAGTACAGATGAATGGCAGTGTTTGCTTGCCAAAGTGATCCTTCATGCTTTAGATTGTATCACACAAACAAAATTAAAAGAATGTTACAAAATACAAGCTACAAAAGAACCTGCATAAGCAAGCACTTATAAGACCTCAAACCCAGAATTCAGACTGTCCTTGAATGAATGTCATGTTTAAATAAGATTCTTTGTTTGATTCCTCATCAAATTCCATTTCTTCCATTGGATCTTTGCAGGACTCAGTCTCTGAAAGAGTGAACAACTATCCAGTGTTGTCTTTCAGCTGTTTGGTGTGTGGTCCTGTGTTTTATGTATCTCACAACATTCAAATCCTGCTCAGAAGACAGAATTCCTCATCTCTTTGTGGACATGTTTATGGTACACCTCACTGTAGAACTGGATGGCCTCAAACAGTAAGGGAGAGTATTTTTACAAAACAGATATAGAATAAAGAAAGACTGTTGTCTTTTTCTATTCTTTGTGTTTTATAAATGATGAACTAAGGCCCACAGAAAGACAGATCCAAAGTATTCAAGAATTTCAAGTCCTGAATTTGAGGCACCAAGAATCTGAACTTTCAGAACAACTCATGTGCATCTGTGGATATGAATACACATGACTCTTTTAGGGTGTGTGCATAGGAGAATATGTACACGTTTACCATACAAAGCACAACATTTATTTAAAGGACTGCTATCATTAGGGTACTCAACAGCTCTGAGTACTCTGATATTTCCAATGGGACAGCAAAACAAAGGTCCCATGAGAACAACTATCACGGAGCCAGGCTGCTGGTGCCTTCCTGGGAATCCCCTGGGATCATGGGACGAAAGAGCTCCCAGGAGCTTGCCTTGAGTCTCTACCCAGTTTCAACCTATCCATGCCAGGAATTCGAAAACTTTGAGAAAATCCTGGTTGACCCTTGTCTGGACCATGCCTAATGGAAACCAGAGCTTGAGACATGAAGCTGCTAAAATCTAACATTTCAGAAGCTTGATGCTTTGTGTTTTGAAGGGTTAGCTTGGTAAATCACCTCCTACTGGAAAGGTCACACTGTGCCAAATATCAGATCCCTGTTTTGAAGCATAAGGCCTTCAAAAGCCTCAAAGATAAGACTACCAGAATTGTAAATTTGGGAAGAACAACACCCTTATTGGTTTTCTAAGGTAGATTGGAAAATAGCTGAAAAAATTCGGCAAAAAATATTTTAAAAACCAGCCAGCTTGGGTAGACACCTGGTATTGAGAACTTCAGCAAAAATGTCTGGGTAGGGCAAGTTAATAAGCAGGCACTTTTGTTTTACTAGAACTATATAACATGTGAGGCCACCAGCTTTGCTTATTATAAGGTCATTATGAAAAGTATATTTTCGGAGCTATATTACTATTTGCTTTATTTTTCCATGTGGGAAGGTAAATTTCACTATAGAAATAAAACTATGAAAAAGTGTTAGCTAGTCTGTGTTGTTGTTGCTTTTTTACCTTTATGTGTAAGCATGCTACTACTTAATGCATTGTAAGTAATACTTAGGGCATTATGAAACAGATTTTTTTTTTTCAGAATCTGCTTCAATTTACCTAGTAGGGATATACTTACTAGTGACTATTGATACTCAAATCTGTTCTTGAACATTCTGAGACTACCATGTTGCACGATTTAAACACAAAAGCCCCTGCAAGGGTCAGAAGGGACAGATTATCCTCTCCACTCTCTCCGTGGTGTCTGCTTTATTTTTCCTTGTTTTAAAAAGAAATCTCTTAGTGTTATGATAGCAAAGAAAATCTGAAAAATATGACCCCCTAGTGTCAGTGGTATCCACCTGAACAAATAGCCATACACCCTGAACTTCCACACTAAGGCTGCTGAGTTCAAAGGCTGCTAAATCAGATGCCACTTGTGTGGTTTTTTTAAATGAAGTTTTTATTGCTCCTTAAAGCAAAGTTCTCCTCTTACAATAATCTGTGCTATCTAATTTGATTGACTATTCTCTTGGATAAACTTTAATTGTAGCACAGAGGTGCTGAAGTGAGGAATTAAAAAGAGTCAGATGGCCGTGCCTGATGACATGAGTCCTGAAGCAGCCACTCCAAGAAGGACACACAAGTGCATTTTGAGAAAATCAAATGTGTGGTTAAAACTGAGGGCTCATTGTGAGGAAAGGCAAACTTAGTTTTCCTTTAGCTATAGAGGTGTGGAGCTCTGTTTTGAAGGCATCAGATTCTAATCCATTCTTTTTGTAAAGGCTCTAACTTTCCCAGTATGGAAGACTGTGTCTCCAGTTCTACAGCAATTCTGGTGACACAAGCTGTGGTAGATGGTAGAGGATTTCATCCTGTTCTGTTGTTTTTTTCTGTTGGCTTCAGGCAAAGATCATTTTCAACACAAAGCAGTGCTCAATCTCCTGAGACAAAGGCAATGCCAGTTTCATGGTTCCGTGTATTTCTTGTAAGCAGAATCAGGATTGAAGTTGTAGTCCTCTGAACCATCAACTCTTTGAAAAAATCATTTACCCTGGTTTCCCTGCATTACGTGAAATGGCACCTTTAAAATGAAAGCACAGATAAAATGGAAGCTTTCAAAATACCAAACGCCATAGTGGAAGACTTGCTACAGTGTCTTACTATGAGAGGACAGAATACTAAAGACTGTTTTTTAATGGGCATATGACTCCTCCCCCCAAATAGTTGGATCTAAAGCCTGATAAATCTAATATTACTCACCAGACAACGGAGAGCTTTAGTCAAAGGAATTTAAAGATGTGTTAATTAGTCAAAAGAGAGAGTCTATACAGTCTTGTAAATATTATAGGAAAAATCTATTAACTCGAGTGAGCAGATATTAATTGAAAACTTTGTGTAAGAGCTACAGAGTTCACAGAAAGTGCATTTCACTTGCTATTAAAGCCTGTGTATATGCAAATTCGGTAGCTAGCAGATTAGCTTGCACTCTGCTAAAATGCTGGCTGTGAAAAACTGGAAAACCTCATCACACACTGGCTGCATATCTACCAGCAAAGCTGTAACCTGCTGCCTGGGTATGGAGTGTAAAATAACAGGCGAGGGGCTGCCGGGTTTCAGTGGCAGCGTGGAGAGACTGCACTAAACACTGAGTAAAGGTCTTCTGAGACAGATTTCCTTCCCTCCGTCTTCTTCAGGAAAGAGGCTGTGTCAAGCTGCTGAGGTCTTGTGCCAGAATTCGGCTCCTTTCTAGAGTCTGGCTCACACACTCGCAGGTTTCGCTCCTGTAGGAGCTGGAGCATGAGAGACCTGGTGGGCTCAGTGGGGGCGAGCACCATGCTGTGGGAGCTCACAGGCTCTCCTGGGTGGTCCTCACATTAGACTTAGGTGGCTACCAAGGAAAGCAGCCTCGTAACCATGCTCATTTCACCAATGGCATCTCCAGGGAGCTGAAGGTGTCTCTCAGGCGTCTTCTTTTCCCCATTTGCAAAGTACCTGCTGCCTTGCTTCTGTTTTGAATGAAGAGTCAGAACAGCCTTTGCCAGCTGAGGGTGAGGAATAAACAAACAGCCAATCCCAGTCATTAACTTTAAACCTTCCTCTGGCCCACCCTGTGGCCCTGTGCCATCCTTACCTCCCACACTCTGTTTCCTTGCCCCTGAACAGCAGACACTAGCCTTTGCTATCCTTCAAGGGACTCCCAGGGGGTGGTGCAGAGCAGGGAGCTCCACAAGAGACAAGCCCTAGCAGTACACACAGAGATGTCTGGATGCCTTTCTGAAGCCAAATTCCCTGAGTTCATTTCCTAACAATCCCTTTTAGCCCTGCAGTAACCTGTTAGAGTGTCTAAGCTTGAGGGACTGGATTCACCCAAACTGCAATGACCAAGTCATGAACGTGGTGCCTGTGAGGTCTCCATGAAGCCAGCACAGAGAGAAAAGCCTTAGGCAACTGTTCAGATCTCAGTGGACCTGAAATGGCTCCTGAAGGAGCCACTCTCTGACTTATTTCTTGCCTGTACAGAGCCCAAGACACCTGCACTCCTAAATTTGTGGCCTCATGTCACCTAGGCTTAATAACAATTCCTCCTTCTTCCCATTCGGCTGAGCCTTCCTGTGGCAAACACGAAGCTCAGGAGTGACCAAACACTAGTTTCCCTATATTTTTATAGGAGCAATAGCAGTCCTAATTCATAGGGCTTTTTTAAACCTCCCACTCTTCTTGCAAAGGCAGAAGCTCCTGCTCCCCTTGTGCCCACCAGAATGTGCCTCTGCAGGACAGGGTTTGTTGGTGGCTGGATGCACGTGGCTCTGGCTGTGGCAATGGCCATGCTGTGATCACCACGTCTGTGTGCACACATGTTCCTGGAAGCACTTTGGATGCTCCTTGCTTATCAGTCTAAGCTAAGTGGGGGAAGAAGGAGGGCAACATCACAGTTTTTCCACTCCAGTGACTTCAGTATTAAACTGTGTTTCCTCTACTTTCCCCAGCACTGAGATACACATACCAGGTCTCCAGACAAATCAAATGGCTAAACAGGCAGTTAAAATCCTGGCTTTACTGCTGGGGCAGCATCAAATTTCCCCATCTGTACAGGGCCAAGCAGTGAGTACGAAGGCTGTGCTCCTCCCAGATCCTGGCCTGGATAGAAGCCAGCATCATCTGTGGTGTAAATTATAGCAATCGCAAACCAGACTGCAGCTGCTCAAATGCCACGTTCATGGGAAGTCACAACCAGACAAAGACCAGGTCACATACCCAGGTATTAGCCCCTAAGCCTCTAAAAAGGTCTGCCTGGTTTGTTGTATAGGACTTATTCTATCCATGGATATGGCCAGAAAGGGGTGGTAGGAAGGTATTCTGTTATGATGATGACATATGGCAAGTAAGATCTTCCATAACGTAAGAGAAAGGCCATAGTTTTTTCAACTCAGAACCAACCTGAGATAAGCTCTTGAGCTTCAGGTGCCTTTTGTGCTGTGCACAGCTTCCTTCTCCAAGAATTCTCTTTTGGGAGTGTGCACTCACCAGCCTTTCTAACATCAGCCCTTTGCTCTCCATCAGACATGCTGCAGGTGCGAGTATATGGAAATTTGAAAAAAATACATCAAATACATGGTCAAAGTTCAGAATAGGAACTACTCAAGCAGCTGAATCCAGGGAATGTTGAAAGCACATCTTAGTTATCCTGGAACTGATTCAAACTTTTGAACAAGCACTGCACTGGGTTACCTCAGATCCAGACCTGGTTTCGTGATCACCATCTTTCTTACTATATTCATCCATCAGAAAGTAGAAGGTGTTACAGTTTGGTAGAGTCATAAACACATCATTGCCAATGAAAAATTATGTTGGCATCTTCTTTTATACCCAGCCAAATTTACAGAAATGGAAAGGTCAGCTATGCAGGCACTGGTTTTACATATGTGCATTAATAACAACACAGTTGCCTTTTGTTATTAATTTCATTTGCTCAATATGTATGAATTTGAATGAGAAGGAAGAGGAACCATAGAAAGACACAAAAGGGAAACCAGGACAATCTATGAATGGGACTGGTCCTCCTTTTCTGGACACGCTGGAAAAGATTCAAAACCAGTCAATTGCAGAGAATGGGCAAAGGAGAAACATATACCATGTCAGCTACATTTTTTTCTATAAGGTTTTCAGAGATGTGCTGCAGAGGCACTAGAATAGTTTAGTGGGTTCAGCTTCTTGATGAATCTGTACAATGGGGATTTTCCCAAGCAAGGTCTGGGTGTTCAGGCACTCTGGTATGTTAGCTTCTTCTTAAGTGTACAGCCATGGTCATGACTTTAATTAGTCTTACATATTTTTCATTAAACACCGTGACATACACAGACATGCTTAATGGAGATACCCGCCCTCAGTTAACACTGGAAACTGAGAGAGAGAATCCTGAACAATGTAATCAGAAAACTCAGAACATCAGTTTGCATTCATGTGTGGATTGAACACTTTTGGCTGTGATAGTGTCTGAAAAACAGACAGCATAAAGTAAAAGATGGTTAAGAGACTGAGTACAGCTTTCATTGTTATAGCCTGCACACTATTCCTCTCACAGCTATGTTGTAACTGTGTATTTACTGATAACGTCCTTTGCCCTTAGGCAAAAGGACTTCCGCTGTAAAAGACGCACCACAAAAGTTGTCAAAACTTGGTATTTCTCTTCCCAGGACAAGTGAGAGAGCCCAACCTGACTTTTATTTATGCCCCACCATATGCGATGCACGAAGTCAAACGTGACTCTGGGGCTGCACCCGTGCCGGGAGCTCTGTCCCCGGGGCGGGCTCACCTGGCGGCCACTCGGGGACACAAAGCCTCCGCTCCCGGACCGCAGCGACCCCCACCCCGGCCGGGCCGGCAGATCCCCGGATGCCCGGGAAAAACGAGCGGGAAATCTCGCTATAGGAGGGCCAAGCACATAAAAGCAGTGAACTGCACACAACCGGGGTCATTTTCTTTGCGTTTTTTGGAGGGAGAGGGGCTCGCCCGGAGGGTCAGCTCTGCCCCCCTCCGCGCCTTCGCATTTTTCTCGCTGCGATCCCGCTCCTTCCCTGGCTGTCCTCTCCTCACGTGTCCTGCCCTGCCTCGCCGCTTTCCCGAAGCAGCTCCATCGCCGCGGCAACCTCGTGCTCGCTGTTTGCCCGACGGAGCCGCCGCTGCCGCCCGCACCCGACGGAGCCGCCGAGTGTTCGCCGCAGCCCCGCAGCCGCCGCGCCCCGGCCCCGGCCCCGACCGCCTGCACTTGCGCCTCGAGTGAGCCCGTACCCACGGCAGCCTGTGCCCGTTCCTGTCCGTCGCCCACGGAAGGGACACGCCGCTGCTGCTGCTTGGAAATCGCACCCAGCCCGCCGCGGGAGCGACGCTGACTCCGCAGCGCACACGCTCCATCTGCCGAACCCTCGCCGACGGGGAGCCCGCGGTACAGCGGTAACCATCTGTCCGGTATTATCTTTCCGTCCTTTTCCCTCTTCGTTATCTTTTCTATCCCACTTCGGTAGGGACACTGACCCTTCGTTATCAATAAATAGTTACCAGATATAATATTGCCGCGCTTGCGCTTTTTGTCCGAGAAATCTATTAAAAAGAATCGTTCCGGACTCCCCCTTTTCACAGCGGGACGGGGCAACAAGAAAGATGAATGTGATTTCTGTGAAAGAATCACAGAATAGGACGCAACTTTCCCAGGGAGCGCTGCAATCAGACTCAGCAAGACTGAGTTACCAAAGCCTTCCAGCTATGCCAACCTCCTTCTTCAGCTTCTTGGAGCATCTCATGGTGCTGAGTTGTGGGAGTCCCCATGGCATCCATCTAGTTAAACCCTTTTGCAGGAGCTTTATTCAAGTAAGGAGAGCTTTCTGCTGTGCTGTGGCTCCCCAAAACCCCTGAGCCACGGACCTCCAGGATTGTCCAAAAAATCACAGTACTGCATAAGAGAAAAAAGTTGTGATTTAGAATTAGAACTTAAAAACTTAAATCCTCAGATGATTAATACAAAGTCAATTCTCCATAGCTTATAAAATACATTTCATTATATACGTATGAAATAAGAATAGAATAAGCTGTGTAGCCAGCACTGTACCAGAAGGACTTCTCCTTTCCGGTCTCTTAGTGTGGATTACCCAACGAAATGGCTTTGCTGACTGCTTAGGTAGTCATTTCCTAGGAAAGCTCGGCCAATTGGTATATACTGGTTACTGTATTGACTTCTAGGGGACATGAAGGAAAACTGGTAGTGAGCTAGAACCTCTTTAGCAATCAATTCAGCAATCCGTCCTGAAACTGTTCTTGCCTCTTTGAAACTATGCTGCAAGAACCCCAGATAAAACGTCAAGCCCCGAGTGAATACAAATTGCGCATTTGTAGCGCTCTGGTCCAGATTAAATTAGCATGGATTTTTTTTAATCCTTTGATCTATGTTGCCATGCAGGGGCGCAGGCACTTAGCATAAGAAAGGTGGACTATCACATTAAAGTTTTCCTTGTGTTCTTCGTGGTGTAATGGTTTGAATTCATTGCAGAGCCGCACAAGAGCTGCCCTGATACAAGCCTAAGGGAGATGCTTAGGCAGTGAGCTACATTTTAGAGTTTCCCCATGATGGGATTCTTGCAGGCCCCAAAATAATAGTATCTGTATATACACAAGCAATAATAGGATGCCTCTACGCTGTTCTCTGTAGATTGTAATTATATATGCGCTCTACCACCTTGCTAGTCTTCTTTTAGTTATCATATTTAGTATACTTTTAAGGGATGGGCTGAATCCTGATTGGATACTTCCTTGTGTATTATCACAAGGAGGTGTGGGGTAGTTAAGAGTTTCTTGGAGTAACTGATTACTTATTTGATGCAAAATTAAGTAACCATAAAAGAACCTACTGTTTAGCTGCAAAAGCGTGACAAAATAACCAGGAAGGATTTGGACCTGGCATACCTCCCTTACCTGCTGCTAACAGAGCAATGTGTCAGAAGCAGGTAGCAGCTCTGTGATGCCAGTACATCTTTATATGCTGCTCACATTCCATTGCAACATGTCACATTTGATATGGCATAATGCAATGTGACTAATTTAATCAGATGTGAAGTGCACTACAGCAATGCATCAAGTCTGAAAATTTGGTGGGGGGGGGGAAAGTTGGAGGAAAAAATAAAGCTTTCTCCAGTCCATGACTGGATTATTTTTCTCAGCTGGAGGGCTTCATTTTCTGAGCTTGGCCTTTTCTATTCTGACCTTCCAGCCAAGGGCATGTGTCAGGAGGCTTGTATTTCCCAAAGGCAGTGACACAGTCTATTAGGTCATATGAGCTGGATCATCAAGCCTTTGTCCACCTCAACTTCTGGGCCACCATTCCTTACCCACCCCCACATCCCCCAGCACTAACTCATGATACGATGCCCTTGCCTTTGACAGGTCGGGAGGGAAAGAAGCATTTTATTGCTGAACACGTACATAGCAGAGCCCAGAAACGAAGCGAGCTTTCTGTGGTCTGGTGCTAGTCATTTAGTAAGTCTGCATTTAATTAGCAACTTCTGAAATATGACAAGGAGAAAACACAAGATTTTCCAGTGCAGTTGCATTTCTAACCCAGGGCTTAGCATTGTTTGTTTTAAGGTGATGATTATAATCATAAATATCAAAACAGCCCACATCCACAGGAAGTTCATAAAGCTTTCAGTACTTTTGGAATGCATACCCACACACATCCACTTTGGACTGTCTCTTAACCTGGGGGTCTGTGGATGGACAGGCTGCCATGCACAGACATTAGCAGCTTTGCCTTTTCAAACACCAAGTGACAAGTGAGTTGGAGATGTCCCTTTCTTTGGTTTGGTCTTTTATTTTATATTTATTTTATTCTATTTATTTTATAGCTGCTTCTTCTCTTTGTACATTAGCAAGGGTATGGAAGGCAGTGCAAATAGACATTTGCCTCTTCTTTACTATAGGCCTGAGGGTTTTTTTGGTTATGTGTTGTGGTCCTCAAAGGGTTGTGAAAGGTCTCAGAGGAATTCACAAAGCGCTAGAAGAAGCCTAAGAAGCACTTAAGCTAGTGAAAACCTATAAGCTAGCTGAACCTAAGAGGGGGCTGTACAAGGGTCCGGTAGTCCAGAAGAAAGATTGTATTTGCACGAGATATGGCAAGCAGCGCTATTAGGAAGAGGGGAAGATGCACCTACTCCAGTTACTATGGCAGATGCTTCTACAGAATAAGACTGAAAGAAAATCTTGGGAAAGAGTATGATAAAATCTGCTTATATGTTGCAGAGAAGTTAAAACTATTCTGCCCTCCTCTTGTACCTGTGCTGAGCATACCCCAGCCAAAGGAGAGGCTCACCCTTCCTTTGCCTCTTTGAGGACCAAGGAAAGTTTGTGATGTTGTGCTCCTTTAAGACCTAGACATCATACACATGTTTTGTGTGCTCTCTTACTTCATTAGGCCTGAAAAGGCTTTGCTGATGACAAATGAGAAGATGCTGTGTTAGCTCCTCCTCCGGTGGTTTGTTTGCTATTTATAGCCCTAGTCCTCCCCACTTCTCCTATCAGTGGAGTTACCACTGTGTTCCTGCCTAGAAGTAAGGAAAGGAGGCACTTTCACGAAGAAGTTGGGCTGTTACTGCAAGGTAAGGTCTTGTTGTGCAAGGAAAGGTTTGTTGATTCTGACTTAGCCCTAAGGCTTCCCTTTTACTTTGTAATATAGTAGGTAAGTGTGAGCTTTTATAGCTCTTGGAATCTGTTTCCCATTGTCTTGTGGGACCGGTAGCTTCATGATGGGTCCCCTGTTCATTGACCTTTACTCTTGGCTTTAGGTGGACCCAATTAAAATGGCTCAGCAGGACAACTCCAGAGCCCTGGGTTCTCTTGGGGAAGAGAATGTTGCAGTAGACAGCCAAACGCAGCAGCGTGCTAGACCACGGAGAGCCTCCTCCCGGAGACGAAGGCGTAGACATGCAACTCGTGAGTCCCGAGCGGAAGATGCATCTAGGACCTTTCAAGGTAATCTACAAGAAAGGGGTAATAATATTGGGTGAGGAAGGAAATGAATGTTACTGAGTTTTAGTTGCAGATGGATGCTATTGAGCCTGAATTCCTTGGTTGTCTTGTCTGTGTGCACATAAGCAGCTCCCTTGAAATAATGGTTCCAAAGTGAAAGAGCTCCAGGTCAGACCCCTATAGGGCTGTCCTGTTAGCTTCAGAGCTGCTGTTTTCTGACCTGTACAGAATGTTGTCTTGTGCCCTTGCTCTGGCTCTCTTCTCCAAGACCTAAAACGTATTTACTTAAAAAGAAAACAGAAATATTATCTTAGAGTACTTAATCTGGAATTCCTTCTTTTATATGTCTGGCTTTGAAACTTCAGATGTTTATACAGTGCTTGGAGATAAGGCTAGTTCCCCATGGCTTGAGTGGAGTTACTTGACTGCCTCAGGGATGTTTCCCTCCCACTGTGCAGGTCAGCTCTGCAGCTCACCAAGAGCAAGTGTCGTGTAGGATCTACTGGGTTTGTACCTACCCAGTATGACTTGGAGTTAGGGAAGGAGCCGCACAGTAATTTCATACTGGCTCTTGTCCTGAGGAGCCCAAAGTAAGGATGCTGCCAGGTGCCTTTGTTATAACAGGCAGGGAGCTAGTTTCCAGACCTTCCAGCTAGTTTACACGTGCAGGAAGCCTCCTTCTAAATTGCTGAGGTGTTTTACACACATAGACCTTGTCTCAGGAGGCGGCAGTCTTCCTGGCTGGCTCATGGAGAACTGCAAATGTTCTTCTGTGCTTGCTCTTCAGAGTGGTGAGAGTTCCCATAGCCTGGGAGCAGGTTTCATTGTGTAACACAAGCCCTTTCCAAAGGCCACAGCTGGGCCTTGATAAGGATTGTCTGGGATGATTGTCTAGGAATATTTCAAGGTCAAAACTTTTTTTCCTTAGTATTTCTGAGAAGACAGAAAGACCACAAAGAAATAGAAACCAAGAACTGGTATATTGGAGGGGTGGAGGGTGTGAGAGAGGCAGAGGTGATAAGAAGAGTCAGGAGTAAATCAGATGAGTTGAGCTCTTTAATGAAAGACAGAATGAAGTATTAAGGCTCAGGAAAGGTTTGTGGTTAGGTTTTTACCTTCAATTTTTTTTTTTTTAAGTGGCTCTAGTTTTCTGTTAAAGCTAGCATGCTAGATAGATTGCAGGACTCTTTCAATGGTTTGTGTGGAGGTGGAAGAACACTGAAATCCAAGGGCATTGTGTTTATTGTCGCTGGCTTTAGTTCCAGGCTTAGTTAAGCAGAGCATGAGGTTTGTCTGCTCTTACTGGGAAGACAGGGAGGGCTGTTTTCACAACTGTAGAGGCCAGCAAAATGGAGTGCAGTTAATTCTGATCTTGGAAAAATGACACTAGTCTTGTGATAATCAATTTACTTTCTCAAAGGCTTATGGTGAGGCTGGAGGGAAGTGGTAGGAGACACCTTTAAAATATTTAATGATTAGGTGATGTACAGACCGTCAGATACAAGCTTTTTCTTGGCTTTGGATCTTTGTTTTGTTCTGCTTGATCTAGTTTTGTTACTTTCCTTTGCAGTCTACAAATACAGCAGTCGTGCCCCACCTATGGGCGGCAATCATGGAAGCTCTTCGGGCCCGCCTCAGATTCCTGCACTGCCTGATGATGGAAATGTTATGGGAATGATGGCTAGGTCTGCCAGCTACTGGGGGAGGAAAGAACCACCTCGATGCTGGATCAGAGGCTGTTCTTGTGCTCGCTCAGGGACTCCAGGAGAAGGTCATTGTTCTAGGAGCCAGCTGTTGCCACGTGGTCTCCTAGATGAGGAAGGCAGCCCAACTTCCCTTAGACGAGAGCAGCTATTTTCAGTTGCTGAAGATGATGATGATGATGGCGGCCTTGGAGGCACTTGGGGAGCCAGCTATTGGGATGATCTTGGAAGTGATGATGATACCAGGCGTTTTGTAGCGGAGTATACGCTGGTTCCCTTGAGCAGACGAAAGCGATATTCTGCCCAGACTTTTCATGATGCTGTAGAAAGATTTCTTAGCGGGTTCTGAGCTTTGGCACATCTGTTTTGAATTTGGGAGCCAAATCTGTTGAGATGCAAATGCCTGACATGTGCCCAGTTTATTGCAATATAGGCTGAAGCAAAGCCAAGAAGGTTCAGTAAAGCTCAGTATATTGCTCTTAGATTGACAGACGGCTAGAAAGTTATTTTCCTTCTGGTTTTGTTTCCTTCATATGTGTTGCTGCCTTCTTCGGGAGCTTAAAAACCTTTAGCAATCATAAGGCATTAAAAATGGAAAAATTACTTTGAGTCTAAGTTAATGTAATGACTATTTCTTTTGCAATTTTAAGAGAGGCAAAATACAGCCATATTTCTTTATATTTCTCAGCAATAGAGTCTCTATTTAATAACTTCTTGAAGGATATTTGAAATTCAAAGCCTTTGTATATGCCAGTGTTTCCTTTCACTAAGTGTTTTAATTTACTCTAGAGGCCTAGAGGGTTTGGGGTTTTTTTTTGTGTTTTTTCTTTAACTTGATCTAAAAGTTGTATTTTACTACATATATTTGATTATTCATATATAAGCAGTTATGTCTGATAATGTGAGATAGCTAGAGCACAACCTGCTTAAAGAAATCTCACACCCAGTAGCTGTTAACTTGTTCTAAGAATTAAAAATAAAAATGCGTTTTGGGGACCTTATCAAATTTTGCAGGTTTTTTTTGATATGATGTGTAGCTGAAAATAATGATCTGGATTTCTCAGCTGACAAATTTTAGGTTAGAAATTTTTCCTTTATTTAGTTAAGGGCTAGATTTTAGGGATATATACTGTAGCCTAACAGTAAAATCCCAGTCCATGGTTACTGGAAAATGGCTGTACTTCAGGAACTTGATCCACAAGGATCATCAATGCCCAACTCCTGGCCAGGGACAGGCCCCAGGAATCACACCAGGTGCCTGAGGCCATTGTCCAAAAGCTTCTTGAACTCTGTCAGGCTTTGTGCTGACCACTGCCCTGGGGAGCTCTTCCAGTGGCCAGCAGCCCTCTGGGTGAAGAAGCTTTTCCTATAGCTAACCTAAACCTCCCCTGACACAGCTTCATGCTGTTCCCTCAGCTCCTCTCACTGGTGCCTAGAGAAGAAGGGCTGCTTTGAGGTTTGCCCTCAGTCAGAGGGAGAGAGACACAGTCCATGTTATGGAGATTGTGCAGACATTTATGTTCTTACGGAATGCTCCTACAAGTGAAGCACCTAACCTCTAAAGGCTTCTTGACTTTATTTAATCTGCCTATAAGCTTAAAATTAAGCCTATACCTACTCTTGAGTCACATACATCCTCCAGTGTGAAAGGAGGAGACTATATATGTGTATAAACTGAAGAGAATCAGGCAACTTCTGCTTTGAGCAATTGTTCAAATGGAGAAAGGCCTGCTGCTTTAGAGCAATTTGCGGAATCTGCAAATTAGAGGGGTGGTTTTATTGTTTGTTTTGGTTTGGGGTTCTTTTGGGTATTTTTTTCTTTTTCTAGCCATCTGTTAAAATACCAAAAGAAGAACGGTAATTCCATTTGTTTTTCGGAAAGGTGAATGTGGCTTACTCTTTCTTAGCTCTTCGTTTGAGCTCCAATGAAGTCTCATTCCTATGCGTTATAACTGAGCACCTTTCTAGAGCAAATCACACAAAAGTTTAACTTGTGTGGGGTTTTTTTCTGCATGTGTGGTTTGTTGGTTTGGGTTCTTGTTTGTTTTTATGACTGCTGAATTACAGTGAGATTTTTGTCTGTACCTTTTAGTAAGGCATTTGGCAAATCTTTGGGACCACCTGGTGCAGAAGTAGTCAAGCACTTGGTAAAAAAACCATTGGTACCACCCAGCATAGCAGTAGTTGTTTATTCTTTCCTGATATGTGTGTTACTTTCTACTTGGGTGTTTCAAGAAATACTTGGAGCTTTTGCATTCAGGTCCCCTAAGGACTCTAGACCAAAAAATGGATTTTTTTTTTTTTCCATTTGAAGCTAATAGTGTCTTTTATTTGGTCTGTGTTACATCAAAACAGTATTGGAAGTATGCATAGCTCAATTCACATGACAAGCCTCCTCTGTGAAGGTACTGCAGGGTATGATGCAGAATTAAAACTATTATCTTGTTGTTATAGCTGAAATACTGTAAGGCATCTACAGACACCTCTAAAATTATGCCCTTGATTATATAAATTTCAGAAAGTGATACGTTCATGAAAGTCAGAGCCTGGCAGTGTTTCATGTAGTCTTTCAAGAGCTTTAGTTTTCAGGCTCATGAAACATTTTATTTTTTTTTAATATAACAAAACCCCTCATAAATGTCACCAGTAGGTAGTAAGATACCAAGCATTGTAGAGGTGTCAGCTTTTTGACAGCATGATTCAGTATTGTGCATTTTCAATTTGACAACTGTGTAGTTTTTCCTTGTGAATCTGAGATCCTGTAAGCATTTTTGTGCATACTTGTCTGTTTTTCACAAATGATTCTACGACTGGGATTTTTATCACAGGGTGAGTTAAACACAGGTAGAAAGGTCTGAAAGATCAGGACCTCTGAGGAAGAATCCTCTCAGAGTAACTTCCGAGGAAAGAAAAGCCTGTGTGGCAATAACTTGAGATATCTTCTAAGAAAAATAGATCAAACAAAGCTGAGGAGCAGCTTGGAACAAAAATAAATTAGCTATACTGTGGAAAAAAAAGGGGTCAGAGGAGATAAAATATATTTTTTCTTTGAGAATTTGAATTCCTGGGCGCCTTTTGCATTTGGCTCACACTTATGTGCCTGTTTGTATATGTGAGTGAAGCCAAGGACTTCAGGACCCATAGTCCAGTGCTGGAATAGCAGCTCCCATGAGTCCAGTGTTCCCCATGTAGCTGAGCTTTAAATCATCATTTTCTTCCAGCATGGGGGTTATAAGGTCTCATCAGCTGATTACATGGGCACAGCAATAAAATGGCAAGATTTACTTTCGAATTATTCATCCTAGATAGATTCATAGATAAAACAAAGTATCATAAAGCTGGCTAGCCCTTGGAATATGAATGCATCAGGGTTCTATGTATATGCTCTGTCTAGAGGTACATTTTAACTTTTACATCACTGCAACATCACTAGTGCTGGCACCCTTCCTTGATCCAGCCCAGAGGACTTGAGCTATCTGGATGCCAGAGGACTGTTTGCTCTCTCCAAATATTTTCTCCATTTGGCTTTCTTTTATTGGTCTGATCAAAGGTCTGTGAGAACAGGTGTCCCCATGGTGCTCTTTTATCCCTTGCCTACATCTACAGAGGTATTGGTATTTTCTTCAACTAAGAGCTGGCAGGAATTGGAAGGTTTGAGAGAGGAGAACAATCTCAGTGAGCTCGGAGACCAAACTAAGATGATCTGAGCACAGAGGCCAACTTTGTTCTGCCTTTCCATCACTCTTAATTCAGTGGGGCCCTGATCCATGACTAGGGCTCTAAAATAATATAAATGATCATGACCTCTTGGAGTGAGTTCAGAGGAGGCCATGAAGATGATCAGAGGTCTGGAGCACCTCTCCTATGAAGACAAGCTGAGAGCTGGGGCTGTTCAGCCAGCAAAAGAGAAGGTTCTAGGGAGACCTTACAGCAGCCTTCCAGTACCTAAAAGGGGCCTGCAAGAGCGCTGGAGAGGAAAATTCTTTTTACAAGAGAAATTGGTAAGACGGGGGGAATGGTTTTAAACTGAAAGAGGGCAGGTTTAGATTAGATATTAGGAAGAAATTCTTTACTGTGAGGGTAGGGAGGCATGGGAACAGATTGCCAAGAGGAGTTGTGGGTGCCCCATCCCTGGGAGTGTTCAAGGTCAGGTTGGATGGGGCAGCTTGGTCTAGTGGGAGGTGTTCCTGCCCATTGCCATGGGTGTTGGAACTGAATGATTTCTGAGGTTGTTTCCAACTCAAACCATTTTATGATTAATTATTTCATTACAGTAGTGTCCTTTCCCTTCTCCACATTCAGCTGCCAAGTAGAAAGACACTTCATAATATTTAAAACTACTGATGTTTTTTCAGGCCTGTCTCTATAGTCAATAGACTTTTTTTTCCACTGTTCCTAGCAAAAAGTCAAGACAATCTTCAGTAAAGGATCAGGAGTTGTGGTGTTTCAGGGTTTTTTTCTTTTTAAACCAGTCTGTCCATGCCTACTTAGAAAGATCCAAAGAACCTGTGTCAAAGTGTTAGCTGAGGAGCTACAAATAGCATTTTATTCTTTTCTCCCCACCTCCTCCCCCCAATAACTCTATTGTTCTTGTAAATCCACAGCATTCCAGCTGTGACTTGACAAGAGCCCTGACAGTCGCACAAGCCGAATCACAGGAGCAGTGTTCTTGTTCCCTGAATTATTTTACACAACTAAATTTAATACTTCCCCCCCACTCCTCCACCTTTCACTCTGGCAGATACTTAAGCTGCAAATTAGAGATGTACCGAATTAGCCTTCAAACCTCGCAAACGCTGTCAGAAATCTGACTCTGTAATGATGTGGCTTTGATACCAAGCAGATGATTGCTTATGTACAGCGGCACTTACAAACATGTGTGTGCTTGTAACTCCTGGCCTCTTTGGCGCTTGCAGCCGGCAGGTCATTAATGTACAGTGCACACAGGACGGAGCCCCGCGGACCCCGCGATCCGTGCGCCAGCGAGGAAGAGTCAGACGTTCCAGCAACCACTTGCAGTTGGCAGAGCTGTGATTGGAACCATGTGACAGTTCGAGGCAATGTACCACAGGCAGCCAATTTATTACATATGGCAATATGATTAATGGTATCAAATGTTTTTATAAAAAAAAGAAAAAAGTCCAAGAATATTGCGACGGCCAATTGCACAGAGTCCAAGGCAGTACAAAGCTGTTCCATGAATTTAAAGGCAGGCAGATGAGGTTAAATGAGAGGGAGAGAGCCAAGATAATGATTACAAAGTAAGTTTCAAAAGAAAAGTGTGTAGAATGTGTTCGTGAGCAACAGCCCCTTTTCTCTCCTGTCTTATGTCCGTAATGGATGTAGGCTGGAATAGGTCTCTGAAACTAAACTGCCTTCTGCCCTTAACCTCTCTTCCTGTAATCCAGAGTTGTTAATGGTATCCAACAACACTTGCAAGGCAAACAACAGCAGGTTAAGAAGCAGAAAGGACTGTCATTTTGGAGAAGTCTGTTTGCTTTGATAACGATTTATTCTTTTTTATCATCGAATATTCTGGTTCAACAAACAGATGGTTTTTGTCTCTCAAAACAAAAGTGTTAAAGGTACTATTATTGAGGAAAAGACTCAGGAAATGCAAGTATGGAGGTGATGCCTGCACACTGGAGGATCTTCCCAAGTCTTTTGTTGTCCATCCTGCTGAGTCAGGAAGCTCTGGCATGGGTTTGGTCTGTGCTGGGTGCCCAGACAGTAGCTGGGCACAGTTCAGGAGTCAGCGCACAGAGGCAGCTGTTCAGAGTCGGTCTGCAGAAGGCTGTATTGCCCTGGAGGGTGGAAATGGATGCAGGTTGGCTTTTGCTGGTGTGCCTCCATACCGCAGAGCAATCCTAAGCACCTCTCGGTGGTAGTGGTGACATAGCTAAAGTTGTTATGAATTATGCCCATCTGAATGGTTTCATGCATGGCACTTTCCATGTGCTTCTCTGGCCAGCTCCTAGGGCTTCATGTTTGTAGCTGGGGCTGTGTCCTCTCCCAGTCTCCCTGTGCATGCAGCTGGGCGTCCTGCACGTGATCGGCACCTTACCTGGGCTGTGGAGAAAGTGGGACACAGAGGAGCCCACCTGGATGTAGAGGTGTAAGGTGGGAGCTGCTGCCCCTCAGCAACAGCTCATACACACCAGAGGAGCAATGAAGGACACCTACAGGGGCGTCACCTTGTGATCTCCCCTAAGCAGGGCTGTGCTGGCCCTGTGTTAATTTGATCTGTGTGCAGATTTCCTGACTATCCCTGGCAGTGCTTAGACAGTGCCCCTTCAATTCCACACCATTGTGCGGTGACAGTCTGCATTAAGGTTTGTGTGTTGGGATGCTGGGTGGCTGATGGGATTGCTGCTAAAAACTGCACACGTCTTAGACTTAAATCTCAATGTTTGGTCGAAGAAAAACCCAATGCCCAATGCTTTTTGCTTAATAACTACAGCAGTTGCAAACTGCTGCCTTCCTCAGGGTAGCTTTGAAGGTACAGAGCTGCTAGTCCTGAGCGAGCACAGCTACAAATATTTGGCATCGAAGTATGATTTCTTTTGTCTGCTCCTTTTCCTCTTTTCTCACTCTGCTGCTATTATCGATGGTAGCACAGCCCTCTTGTTAATACCCAAGACTCCTTTGCCAGAGTGCTGTAATACACTGCATGAAGAGCAAGGTATTTATACCTCTCCTGCCTCAGTACAGAGCATACGGCAGGAGGTCTGATATGGCCTGCTGCTGCATTCCGTATGGCTTGTGGCCACATGGTTTCTCTTCTCTGTATGTGTGTTTATTATTGTTGGATAATGCTAAGGCTTGTACTCATGCGGCCTGCCAAGGGGATTTTGAAAGGCTTATTTGGTCTTCAGTCAAGGAAAAGATTTCCTATACTTTGCACTAAAGGAGTAGTATTTGATGTAGATGCTGAGACTTGCCCTTCAGAGGTGCCCAACTCTCTCTGCCGAACGCAGAGCTGACAGCCCTGACCACAGGGAAACTGCACCTACTCTAAATTCCAAACGCGGGTGATGCGAATTCCTGCTTCCCACAGGTGCCCCAGTGTGCACTTCGTGGCCCTCTGAGCTCCTGCTTACGAAAAACAGGCTGGCAGTACGTGCCTTAGCATTTTAACAAGACATGGAAGGCTTTGAACAAATTGCCAGAAAACTTTTAGCAGGGCGAGCGTGCATGAGCGCTGCCTGCACCAAGTGACCCTCTTAATGCCAGAGAGGGAGAGACAAAGTGTGGCACAAAGAACGAGCAAATGAAAGAGCTGGCTTGCAACTCTGATCCTTGTGGACTTTTCTTGAGCTCCAGCAACAAAAAGTGTAACTCTTGTGATGAATACAGTCCTACTGTTGTATTCCTACCTTCCAACAATAATTTCAATTGAACCCTACAGCATGTGGAGTCCCTTTGCTTTTTAGGTCATAAAAGCAGTATGTGGAGTAGAGACTTAAAAAATGGACTTTTAAAAGACTCCAATGCCTCAATCTCTCCAAGAATTCGACTGATAAATCTCCTGTGTAAAATGATCACATTTTATAGAGAAGAATCTTTGTCAGACATTCATTAGCAATAACATGTGAGCCAATTTAGGGAATGAAACCTTTCTTCTGTATAAAACCCACTGTGGTCACTAAAACTAATGACTTTTTCGGCCTACCACCCTTTAATTCAGTAGTGAAGCACGTGAATTTCCTGTATTGCTTAGCTCTCCAACAATTTGTTTATCTTTGAAGAGCAGGTCCCTGACTGTGTGAACTCAGGCACATCCAAAAGGTTAAGTAATAATAAAAAAGTAGATCAGGGCCATAAATGTGGTATTTAAAATCATGACAAAGTTCTGACTGTATTGAGGAGGTCTGGAAGAAGAATGGTTGATGGGCTTACTCCTATTTCAGCTCATCTCCACATGAGAAGCAGCCTGAGCAGGAGAGAATTGAAAATATGACATGAATTTAAGTGCACTGAGGCTGATCTGAACCCATCAAAGTTGATGCAAAAAAATTCCACTGGCTTCAGTAGCCTTTGGAGCACTTGATGCTAATTACCAAATATAAAAAGAAAGAGAAGAAAAAAAAGGATTTTTTTCTTTTAGCCACTGTGCATTGAATAGAGGTAGCAAGAAGGAACACTTCAGGTTCAGATGGGGTTTTTTGTGTGGTTTTTTTTAGATACTAAATTTTTGAACAACGAGGTACAAAGATGGTAGAATTAACAAAAAACCAGACCAGGCTGAAAAACATAGAAAGGCATTTTTAAAACAGCTGACAGTAGGAAGATTTACTCTTATGTTCAACTAAGGTGAGTTGCAAAGAGGAGAAAGAGGCAATTGGCCTAATAATGGTAAAACAAATTCTGCTTTTGCCAAAGCTTTATCTGTGTTTCTGAGCGGGTGTTAGCTGTAATGTGCCTTGCCTGAAGGGAAGACCGGGGTGTTTTGGGGCTGCATTTCAGCTGGAGTGCCAGGCTTTCCCTGCTATTTAAAGGAAGAGATGGAAATTGCCTGTGTACATCTTGTCCAGATGTGGAGCCAAGGCATGAGCTAGTGCCCAGCAAGTGCTCTGGGGTCCCACAGCTTGGGAAAAGACAATGGCTTTCTTAGAGGTCTCACAGATTTATTTTTCCTTGAGGAATGCAAAACTTGAAGCCTGTTTTGTTCTTACATAGTCTCCGTAAGAATACAAGCATCTCTATAAGGCACAATTCCTTAGTGCCTAATTTGCTTCTATTATATTCTAGGCAAATTAAGAACAAAACCATATGGGAATGCATGCAAAAGTGTCAGTGACTGAGAGTCAATTTCCTGGGATTTTAGCTGAAATTTTTGTTCCCAAGTTGCTTCTGAAACGCGAATTAGGTTCCTGAGTCACCCAGGAACTAATGAAAATGTTGCTTTGAAATGTGATGGGGAGCTCAGACAGAGCAAGAATGACACACAGTCCTTGGGGCATGACTGCCCAGAGGGAGTGATGGTAAAGCGCCTTTCATGTTAGCTGTAACATTTTTAATGCAACTTATTAAAAAATAACATTAACAGCATTGTGCAAGGAGGCGATAGACCTGGCTGAATGAAGAGGTTTTAATGGTGCTAAAGAGGGGCACGCAGCACACGTAGGGCTTGCAATGGTGAGACCTCAGAAGTGCTGGAGTGGACTTTGGTCCCTTAGAAAGGTCTGGTCTGACTTCTCCAGAGCAGTGGCACGTTGTAACGAGAGCAGTGGATGTCTGTGCTGACGCCCATCGGATGCTCTCTGAGCTGCCCTGGTATGAGGAACCTCTTTTGATTTTCCCAAGCTTGGAAAGCTCGTGCTGGATTTCATGATCCCTTGATGCCAAGGTACTCTCAGTCTGTGGGCTTCCTATAGAGTGTTGGCTGTGTGTTCCCGTGACCTCCTTGGTGCTGACAGGAGGTGGCTGATGGAACAGACAGGCTCCAAGTTAATCCAGCAAGCAGAGACCAGGGTTGAAGACTGATTTTCATCCAGACCAGTTTCCCAACCTGGCTCATGCCATGGCTGTGTGGGGCTAAGGCTGGCATGAAGGGAGGAGCCAACCTTTACACCAGGAGCCTGCACCTCCACCAGCTTAAATCTGTTGCAGAGCTGCAGTGTAACTAAGACCCAGCAGATGAATTTTGGAATATTTTTCTCTGTTACAGCAGAAAGACTTTTAATTTACCCACATATTATGACTTCATCATTAATAAGGAGGAAAGTAAGTAGCGAGTCAATGTGTACAAAATGAACAGTTTCGTACCATAGCAAGTTGACTGGCGAATTCTTTCATGAATGCTCTCTGTGTGATATTTCTATAGTATAATAGATTCTGGCTGTTCACTCTAATAATTCTGAGCTTCAGGGTAAGATTTTATTTCTCTTTTGAAAGTAATATAATCAGTGGTGCTAGCACAAAATTCCCTGTGTGTTTTTGTGCATCCTTAACACTTCTTGGGATGAAAGTGAAACTTATATTATTTAGAGCAGTTCAAAGAACTGAGTTCCTTCTGTAATGGTGGTTCCTGCTAGAATTCCTTATGAAAAAACATTAACCAAGCTAACTGTACTACAAAGCATCATAGGTATTCTGTGTTTGCAGAAGGAATAGGTCCAAAAAGCTTTAAAAAATGTTAGTTTCTTTGTACAAAAGGCGTATTTTAAAAGTCACCCGAGGACAATGTGGATATTTGTCTATCCAGGAATTTTATTTTTACTCTATCTGTGTGAACAAAGCTCCTGGAGATGAGGGCAAAGGGTTTTTGGCAAAGCATGAGGTAGCTTAGGACAATAATGATGCAGGCACCAGCACGTGTTTTGATTGAATTTTTTCTTTGCTTGTTAGTTTAGATTCACTGCTCTGCTGAGAGGATCACAGAGCTTCCCTGCCCTCCCTTCCTTTCCTCCGCTTGCCAGGGGGAGAGGACCACTCCTGCTGCATCCATTCAACTCCCAAGCTCCCGATCATTTTCTTGATTTCCTGTGAAGCTCGCCATTTTTTTTCACAGGAAAGTTTATCGAATCCTCTCCCTGCAGAGCTGGAGCTGTGTCTGTGGCAAGCCAAACTGCACAGTTGGAGAACTTGCTCAGGCAGTTCTTCCCAAGGCACAGGGAGGAATGAATTTCTCATCTGCTGGCACAAGTGTGTAGCTACTAAGTGGTTCTCAATATTATAGGGTCTGAATTTTCCCTTGAAATTGCACGAAGTTTCCCATGCAAGAAGAATAACTTCAAAACCAGAATGTGGTCATCTGTGCCAGACACATCCTTCCACTGTCTTCCCACAGTTGTTTCAATCTCTCTAGTGGCAGCTATCCTATTTGCTTCAAGACTGAGAAGAGCTTTCCTGCTGCCTCCTGGGCAGCAAGGACCTTTCCTTATGCTTGAACAGGCAAATCTCTTCCCTTCCTCTCCCTGGTACTGTGCTCAGCTATTTGTGCACGTGTCCCCAAGGCCTTCACGGGACTTAGCTGGGGAAAACTAAGGTCAGCCTCGAATCACTGTTGTGTTTTAGTATGTGCTTGCTGTCCTGTGAACTAGATTTCTTTGTAAGAGTATTCACAAAACAGAGTAACTTCTGTGCTTATTTTTTTAACATCTAACCAATTTTATCAAGGTTGGTAAGACATTATTATTAACTGGTTCACAGGGCTGAGAGTTCAGGAATGTGTAGGAACTCATCACCTTATGATTTTTATCCATTGCTACAAACTTTGTCTTAGATGGTTGCAGCAATTAAATTAGACCTTGCTATGTCTGAAAAAAAACTTGAGCATCAAGCCCTGCTATTATGAGGATTCATTAGTAAACAAAACAATCTTTGTGATAAATCATGCCTGGGGTTTTAAGGAAAATATGTTTATCTGTTTCAACACCAATAAAACTACAGTAGAAATTCTCCCATCACCTACACACATACACATGATCCCCTAAAACAAACATATGCAAGTACTTAACAGATGGACAAATGAACCTTGGGATGAATGTATTACAAAAACAGAGCAATCACTGTGTTTTTCAGCAGAAATTATATTAACATCAAAGGACCAGCTTAGAAATATTTTGATTAGCTGGAAACATAGGCTCAGTTTGTAGCAAAATCAGATTAGGTCTTCATTCCTGTAATACAGATAATATACTATTTGTGCTGTAAGATTTTTAGATGGCATGGATCTTTTGTTAGATGATTTATTCTTTGTCTTAAACCAGTAGCAGCTTTGCTATCTTTTTTTTCACCCTCTGTGCACACTGAGGTCCTACAGTAGTTTGAGAGCTGAGGTTGTCCTGATGCCCTTGAGGAGTACTTTTTGCTACTCAGCTGTGCAAAATGCCATGTGTTGCTTCTCTTCACTGCTCTGCAGAGATGACTGCATTGCAGTGGACTTCTATCAGTTCACTGTGAAGCCTGTTCTAAGTGTCTTTTTGATGGCCTAAAAGAGTCCACAGAACATTGTTAAAAGCTGAAGAGACCTACAATGAAAGCTAAATTAATGGCCAAAACAGATCTCTAATCTAACTAAGTATTTCGGATAAGGGATTTTGGCTCTGGAGGCTGCCTTAGCAAATTTTGTATTGTACTGTGGGATGAATTGCATTACAGAAAAATGAGATGTAATTGAAAATCATAAAATCACCTCTGCAGTTTAGCTTGTCTTTGGATCCCTGCCTTTGTATCCTTGTGTGAAAAAATGCGATGAGATCCTCCTCATCAGTGTTTTGTGTAGCATTATAAATGATGAAAGGAACAGCAATTGAGAAATTAAACCTTCACCTTAGGGCCAAGATGTGATCCAGGGTCTTTTCAGTACCAAGGTTTTGCTGAACTTCCATTGGGAGGAAAAATGCGCTGCTCATCCTTCTCCCTGTGTCTCAGTCGATGGGGCAAGCTTTCCAGTTTGGTGTTTTTACATTGCATTTCAGGAGTACCAGCAGGCACCATGTTTGTAAGAGGTTGTGATGGTGATGTGTCAGTGTATTTCCCCATTTTATTTGGACTAAGACGCTCCCAAAGCTGGTAACTTTTAATTCTACTCATACGGTGCAAGGAGATACAGATTCCCAAAAGTCAGTCTTTGACTATGAGGATTTCTGCCTTTCTAAGTAACAAGATAGATAAGGTTAATCTTGTCCTCCACAGATCAAGATTTTTCCTTCAAGTAACTAAGGCAAACAAATATTTTGAGGTTGGGAAAATTTCTATGCCAAATCCACTCGTAAGTTAGGAAGATATGTGGGGGTTTTTTTGCCAGTAGGCTCCTCTAACTAACAGATAAATAATGCAGACTGGATATCAGTTACTATCTGAAAATTATTCGTATGTTAATGGGAGCCTTTTAGTTTTCCATGATTTAGATTTGCCTTGTGAGGTGATTTTATGGTATGAAAATGAGGTTGTTATTATTATGACTATCCTTTAGTCTAGATTGGGATGGATGACATTTGGATACATTCTCCCAGCTTTACATCAGTTTACATTTCTGTGACTGAAATAGCAATTCCAGCATTAATAAAGTCCTGTGAAGTTGATTCAGAGGCTGTCAAGGTCAAAGGTGAGACCACCTGTGCCGACTTCTGAGTCCTCTGGGAAGTATCCCATGTCTTAATTGACTGCAGCAATATCGGAATCACAAGTTGGGGCTATGAATGGTGCTCTACAGTGCTGGGAAGCTCTATGCTCCTATTCCAGAGGATCAAGTTTCCTCACACTGATGCCCTGGCATGGACCTTTGGAGGTCACCTTGCTCTAAAATTATGATTACATTTCCAGATCATTCCCTTTCCAAAACCCTTTTGTTCCCTGGAAGGTGCCACCTGAATAAAGTCATATAAAAAGACAAGAAAAGCCACCAGCAACAAAAATTATTCTCTGCAGATTTAGTAACTGCTACAGCATCTTCTTTCCTCTCAATTCTATTTCATTGACATTGGCAATAAAAAATAATCACTTAGACACAATGTCCTTGCAGGATGGCAGTAAGTCTAAATGGCAACAGCTAAAAAGACCGAGAGAAGAACATTTAAGTTACGTCTATTATTGCTTTGGCTTTTCAAAAAAATGTCAGAAATAAAGTCTCTTTTGCTCAGCATTTGTATATGCTTGGTGGGATGGGAAGAGGCAGAAGATATTAGGATATTCTTTCTGCTATTTTTACTAGCTGCTAGATGGGATGATGTCTATATATAGATGGTGGCAGACACTGAATTTGTGCTTAGAACAAAAGAAAGCTCTAAAATCAGACAAAGCTTTATTTTGGCACAACCACAGCATTTTTGGTGAAGACCTTGATGTGACCTTCCCAAAGATAATGCTCTATTCCCCATTCTGAAAGCTGAAGAGGAGTACTGAGGGGTCCCACCACATTTTCTCCCCTCTGTCCAAAAACTGGTTTCATATTTTCCTTTCCTTCATGTTTCCTAGCACTTTTCTTTATGAACAGAAACATAGCACAATAAATAGTCTGTCTATTAAGACGACACATTGTGACAGATCCCTTAGGAAAGCTGCAGCTGGGTTGACATTTTTGTCTCATCACTGCTCTGAAGAATGGTTTTGTTTGTGAATACAGAGAATGACTCACATAATGACCAAACAGAAGTGCATTTCATAAACATCATAGGATAGCAGTAACTGCATGGCTGGCCCATGTTCCTCTGCCTGTCCATATTTGTGTAGACTTAATGATAGATATTCTTCTGTATGGAAGGATAAAAGTCTCCAGAAAAATCTGGGCATTAGGATGCTTCATCCAGTCAGATTTACCAGCTGAATGCCTTTATGTTTATAGTGCGAATGTATATATGTATAACTGATTCTGATTCTGGCATCTGAGTTGTGTCTCTAACACCTGACTGGAGCACGTGAGAGCCAGAGGTTTCTAGGACAGATGAAGCTGCTGTGTGGTGGGAAGAGCAAGGCTCAGAGAGGTTGCCTGGCTCCTTGCTGGACTCCCACTCTTACACGCCTGATCTGTGGGCACAGGGCTTTCCCTGAGCAGCTCTGGCTGTGGGGTGGAGCAGAGACAACTGAGAAGGGGAGTTAGCCTGCTGGATGCCAGACATATTTCTTCACGCACACACACGTATTCCATATAGCCACAAACTCCTTTCTGATTACCTCTCTGTAAATAATGAAGGATGAACTTGTCCTGTGTCCCTCCCTTCATCTACAAAGCCCTCTTCTTCCATCTTCTATGTTAGAAATAAAGAATACTAAATTCAGTGCAGCACTCTGTGTATCTGACTTTCAACGCTGCTCAGAAAACCCTAAGGCCAGGACTGAAATAAGAGCTGAAATCCAAACAATGTGTGACTGAACACAAAACAAATCATGGCTTTGCAGGAATATGTTGTGACAGCTCTGCCTTCTCCCATAACTGCTAGTCAATTTTCCCCCTTACATTTAAATAACATAGTATACATATTGAACCAATAATAGGGTACAATGGAAAATGCATAGTGAAACTAAAAAATGCTGAGATGTAAAATCTTCTAAAACCTTTCTGCAGGGGCTGGGTGATATTCTCTCTTTCTCCATCTCCCTCCCCCCCTTCTCTCTTTCTCTCTTTAAAAGCAAGGGTGGGATAGAGCTTGTTTCTATAAAGATAAGTAAGAAAGGCCAGTTCAAATCACAATGAAGAAAAAAAGGGTGGAATTCACAGTAAACTCGGGAACGTCTATCATACCAGGCAGTGTTTGCATGTATGCCAGGTGAAAACTTTGGCCTGCTAAGGACCTTTGGCAATAAAGTTAAAAGCCATCCCCCCTCACACATGGAAAATGTCTAATAAAACAGCAGGATCCCATAGCATGATCCCCTCTCCTCATCTGCTGCACTCCCCCATCGCTGCCTGTGGGGACCACCCTGGGGTGGTGAAGACCGGAGTCAAGGCAGATCACACCCCTATTCCTCAAGAAGATGGTGCTCAGAGGGCTCAGCTGTGTGAGCTGGAGGCTGAGGGACTCTGGCCTGAGCCCTGAGCCTGCCCTTTGCTCAGCCAGGGTCCTCAGGGAGCAGCTGCTGGCATTGGGACAGTGCCTGGAGCCCTGGCTCTGCTCTGCCTTGTGCTCCAGCTCCATGTTCTCTCAGGGAAGAGGGAGGGTGAGCTGAGGTGCTCCATGAGGGTGTAGCTCTCAGCTTCTAACGAAGGCAATTTTGGTTAAGCAACTCTCATCTTCAACTGGATTTTGACCTGAAAACTTCAACTATGGTCGCACAAGGAGAATGTGAACGAGGCCTTTCCCTTTTCAGTTATTTCTCCTTGCTCATGGCAATCTGCTGGCAGAGATCCTTCCCTCCTCTGGGTCCTCACAGGGCTTTTTTGGGGTCAGGTGTCTATGGTGGGCACCTTGAGCTGATGGACATGTGCCACTCCACCATGGAAGCACCACTGTTACTCATTTCTAAAAGCAGCTATGGAAGAGGGAGATGAAGAAAGAACACGATGAAGAGGTAGTGAGCAGCTCCAACTTGCCTGATTTTTTCCCCTTTGAAAACATTCTTTCTTTTCCAGTTTTGAGTGGTTTTTAGGGTACTCATTAATCTGGAAAACAAGAACAACTTCCAGATCATTAGTGCCATGGTGAATTGAAGCACTCGCCAGGCTGGACTAATAGTGCCAGGGTCATATGAAATACCAGTCGGTGCAGGCTATTAAGTGCCAGGGTGATTTGAGAGAACAGCTTGTCCAAGATACGAATGCCAAAATAATTGGAAATACCTCCTCACAAGTTGATGTATAAATCAGCAAACTGTTTCAATTTAACAAAGTTAAAGGCAAAGGAGCAGTGCAGGCACCGAGCAGGGAACTGCTGATAGTTTTAGCGTCTCCGAGTACTCTATTTCCTGATTCTTATGGCATTATGGGTAAAATTTCATTACAGGACATCACAAAAGCGAGGTTGCCAATCCCTGAAAGCTGCATACTGTGCACTCTGATATCCTTTGAGGAGTAGGGAATTCCTGCAGATTCCAGAGACCTGTCAGTATGGGAAGTGGAAACATAATTTAGTGCTTATGTCCTACAGATGATTTTGGCTTGAAGAGTATTATTCAGCACTCTCCCCTGGAGCTCTATAAAGCCCATGCTAGCTTCCCTAAATATCTTATTGTCCAGCCACTGTTCTGGCCTGTCACCTTGCTCTGGAGTGTCACCCTGTCTGAAAAATCAATTTACGTAACTCTACACTAATGGGAGATGGGATTCAGAGTAGGTGTCCATCTCAGAATACATGGCATCCTCTTCCCTGCCCCAACCCCCACACACTCAAAGTTTCTGCTTTCTCAAAGGAAGCTCTATTAGCATCTATGGCTTCTGGGCTGCACAGCTGAGACACCTGAGCTGGATCAGTGGTGATGAGCAGCCACATTATTGTGCTTGGTAATAAAATGGAGGGAAAGATGACTGAATATGGAGAAAATTGGTTACTGGATGAGACCATGTTTCTGACATAATGTAAGAATGAATCTGAACTCTTCTTTGAAATGTCAGTCACGCATTCCTTTAATTAGATCTGAGAATATAATGTTAATGTTCCTAGTGTTTCTAAAATTCTTGTGAGCTTTATAGTTCTGTAACAGCCATGAGAGGCCTTGTTGGCTAATTTTTCTATGAGGCTTGCTCAAAGAAAGAAACACAACTGCACTAAGATTTGCTCTCTGGCTTTCAGCCTTGCTTTTTGCAGGTTGAAAGAATATAGAGGAGGTTTAGCTACAAGTACTCTAAACTTCTGACACACCTGAGGTTAGGTTGTCTTAATCTTTTAAAAGCTTTGCAAAAGGGAGCCTGAAGTCATCCCAGAGGTTCATAAGAAGTCTTAATGCTGTAAAAGAGTCCAGAACACTATAAATGGGGAAAAGTGGAAGTATAGACAGATCACAAATGTGACAGAAGTGGGATCAGTAATTGAGGAGGATGTGAGTGGGGTGAACGGATCATGAAATATGCTTTCAATAGCAGCAATGAGGATAACTTCTCTCCTGCACAACAGATTGAAATCTGTCAGATGTGTTCACAACATGGTCACTCTGATAGCCAAGCTGTATAAATCCCCTCACACGGACACATCAGGCAGCTCCCTCATCTTAAAGGAAGCCTCACCAATCAACAGCTGAGTAACCTGTGTGTCCTGTGCGGCAGAAACTTCACCTCAGTTTTCACCAGCAGTGCAGTGTGAGACAAGAGTTGCTGAGCAGCTTTGGTTGACTACGGATTCATTGTCTGCAGGAGAGATCCCGAGGTATTTCAGGTGTATCGAACCGCAATTCTCTTTGTAAGGTGTGTATGCTGTATTTTGCCAGGCATTATTCTTGCTAGTGCCCTAGTTTACCCAGGTCATTTTGGTGGTCCTACCATTTATTACCATGAGACTCTACTTGCCAAAACCTTCTTTCCATTACCTCAATCTAATAAAGAAATTCCCTGAAATCTAAACGCCCCACTGGAAAAATAACAGCAGAGAAGAATATCTCCAGCAGTGCCTTTCAGGGAAAAATAAGCCCAGAATCCCATGTGTCTGCCCAAAAAGCACAAACTGCTCCCTACAGAAGAAATTACATCCCCACTCTAGCTCAAACCCCCACACATGTGGATCCACATATACATGAATCTTGCATCCACTTCCTCTCAGAAACTCACTTGAAAAGTCCATAATTTCGTGGTTCTTTCATGGCTGCAAACCTTCCTGGCAGGCCAAACCAGCACAGTATGTAACACACAGCGCTGACACCTAATGCAAGCTGAAGTAGAGGTAAGTACTAGGAATACCTAAAGCCAAAAAATTATGATAAAATTAAGATCCTCTTCCAGTGTCTTTTGTAGGACATGAACCAGGGGTTTTCCAAGTATTGTCTAAGGTGAAGCTCAGAGAAGCCAGTATATTTCTTTTAGGATTCATGGGAATTTTCTAGGACTACAGGGTGAATTACCAGCAGGTAATGAAGATGGAAGAAAGAAATCATTAGAAAACAAAACTGTCAGTGTTCTTGTTTTGTGTTTCATGGAGTTTATTTTCCTGAGGCTTTTTTTGGAAATAAAATTAGTTGCAGTTAGCATTACTTAGGGTAAAGCAGACAGATCTTGCCCAGGTTGAAGCCTTATCGTGGCTTACAATTGTTAACAAACTGGGATTGTATTTTTGCATCTCCTGAGACACTTTTCATTCTATAGTTAGATACCTACCAATTGTTGACACAAGTGAAAACAGCACAAAGTATTCTGTCTGCTGTGCAAAAAGAAAAAAAATCAATAGACAGCATTTTAGTCTACAGTACTGAAAATAAAATATATATTTCAAGGAATAAATTCCACACATGTACTGAAGGGCAGAATCTGGCCCTCAGATTGAAGAGAATTTCAGACCTAACTAAGACAAATCCCCGCAGCAAAGAACAGAATAGCAAGCAGGGTCTGTAGAAAAAAAAAAGCGGAGATACTTTTCCTTACCTTTCTATGTGTAGAATAGGCTTCTTACAACTTCTTTGGAATTATAACTCCTATCCACAAAGGACCAAAATTTCTGCAGTCCTCAACTGTGTCTTTATTCAGGACTCATTACACAACACCTACCAAAGCCTCCCAAAAGTGCAGGTTAAATCACGTCTGAAGGATTTGGCTCTCTACAAGCGAGCTTGTCTTGTTAAGAACATAATGGAGTCAGAGAGAACATTCATTTCAGAAGTGAATGTGTCTGACTGTCTGATTTATTTTTGAGTGAGAAAAACAGATTTTGCTTTTGCAAAAACCTTTAATTTCATTTGGGAAGCCACCTTTAAGACTCATCATTTGGCAACATGCTCTATCATTCCCCTGGCTCTTTTTCCACATCCATTGCTAGTGGCTTGGTGTGTTCTTTATCCCTTGGGCCAGCTCATTAGCTGGATGCATGGCTGCTCACGTCTATCATCAGAGCCTGCTAACAAATCCTGTAGGACTACTCCAGGCCCAATAAGAGATATATTTGTTTTGTGGTTTGCGTTTTGCAGAAAACACTATGTACTTCTCAAAGCCTAAAGTATAGGAGGTTTTTTTTAAAAAAAAGAAGCAGCAATTTTCATACAGTGCTAAATAAAATAAATTACAGGCCCCAAATGATCTAATAATTCCTAAGGCAGAGTTCAGATGCAGTAATTAATTATCCCAACATGGAATTCATAATGATCAACTATTAATATGTGCATGGGGGACTGGATGTCTCAGGATTTGGTAATGGGATACGGAGACTTTCACCTCTAGGTTGCTGATTTGAATCTGACCCAGATCTCTAGTGACTTCTGAAAGCTGCAAGCATGTGCTGTTTGTTCTGTAGTGTATATAAAATGAAATTACCTAGGCTGCTTCCTAGCAGTCCTGTGTCCATACCACTGGTGCCAGAGTACAGATAACCTTCCAGCTGATCGCTTTAGCTGGGAGGTCAGGGGCTCTGTAGGTAAGAGTAATGCACGGTTTGGCCTCAGGAGTGGCTTCTGGAAAATATTCCTCTCGGGGCATCGCTCCGTGGGAAGCTACCCACATATACTATGGAGATGACAGACATGGAAGTCTGTGCCATTTTTGGCTACCTGTGGCCTTGGCTGTGCTGGTGCTCCCAGCTGCAAGGGGCAGCTTTCCTTCCAGCCCACATGCCTCAGGTGGGAAGGGACCTCAGTCTCTGGGCCTGGCAGTCCTGGGCTTGTCTCAAGGCACCAAGCTAAAGAGGAGCAGAATAAACATGTCTCATAAAAGGAGGGAAACTGAAGAGAGCTGGAGGTTCAGGTTTGTAGGCTTTGGTGGAATCACACCTTTATGTATTAAAACCTTATCAAACTTTGGTCAAGACTGATGGTCAAGACTGGTCAAATTTGCCCAGATCTGAACATTAGCAGGTTTGCTCGATTCCCTGCAGTTCAAAAATCTGAAAAGCTGGGTAGCTGTAGCGTAAGAGGCGGGACAATTCTCCTCAGGAACAGGTAATACTAGGGCAGAACACGGGAGTGTGTATGCTTGGGAAAGTGGCTAGTGCTGTCACAATGAGGTAAGGGAGGTCTTTTCCATTTCTACCTTGTTTGAATTTATGACATTCTGTGGTACCTGTTTCTGTTTTGTCAAGGTGTGGAGTCCTGGTGGCTGCCAAATAACTTAATATTTTCTTCCATTTCCGTGAATGCTTGTAAATAAGTTGAGATACTGTGTGACTGAGCACAGGAACTTTGCAGGGAAAGAGAGCTGCAATTTGCAGAACACATGAAAATCCACACCCTCCTGAAGCCACCATATCAAAGAACATCTGTTTTAAAAACAAACAGTGAAAGTATTTAAAACAATTTAAGCAGAAAGTTTAATCCAAGTCCCATGCTTGGAAGAAACGACCTAATTTCTGAGAAATAGGAACTCTGGGCCAGTTCAGTAATGGATATTGGTATTTTCCAGATTTTAATAGAGTTTGTAACAGCCATTAATTCCATCTGAGCACTGTACTGAGGATTTAGCTCTTCTTTGTGAATCTTGCTGAATGTTTCTGAAACAAAAATATGCACCATGTCTTTCTGTACAATAATTTTAGCTGTAGTTTAGCACTTTGTATGTTTGTAGGTTATTCTTTTTTAAAGGCATTTCCAAGTTTGACTCAAGCATTCTTAGAGAAGAACATAAAAATGAGTGGTAGGTGGTATCTTATAGGAAAAAAAATACAGGAAATAGTAAAAATGGGCAAGACTGCAACTATTTCTCAAAACATTCTGGATCACAAAACCACTATGTTAAAAATTATACAGGAAAAACTGCAGGTATTTTAAGAACAGAAAATATTTTAAATTTAATTTTCATTTAAATTGTAAATAAAATTAGCTGGGCAGTAATTACTGCTAATTAGATCTTTCTGTCCAGTCATGATGGAATAAAACCTTTTTTGAAATTCACATGATTTTTACATTTCTACCAATAAAAATATCAGAGGATATGTTGTTCTGTGAACTAATACAGGCTTCTGGATTCCTGCTGAAGTTAATTTGTATCTGTCTTCACTGTATCCAGTGCAGAAATATGCTCATGTTACTTGTCAGCTTTTAGAGTTTCTTTGCCTTTTTTCAACTGTGTTTTGAGTGGATGGCAGTAAAACGTGTCCCTTGTAGAGTATTTTTTATAGGTAAGGAACTCACATGTGAGACACTTTTATAAATGCATCTTTGGTGGAACAGGACAGGTTTTTAGCTCGATGTTGCACTGTCTGGCATTATACCACTGAAAGTGAAGAGGAGGATAGGAAAGTAGAAAATTAGCTTTGGAAAGAGTTAGAATAATCAGAATGCTATTTACTCAGTTGGAATGAGAGGCAGAGGCCAACCGCTTGTCGTTGTGGAAAAGTTAATGGGATCCTTAACAGATACTGGGTTTCAGAAGGGTCTTGTGCTCCAGTGGAAGCCTCTTTCCTTTGGGCTTTTTGAAAAGCAATCATGCTGATGTAGCACATGACAGATATGTCTAAGACAACACAGATAGTGGGGTAGACAAGACAACACGGTAGGTCTTGCCCTCTTCTCTTTTCTGTGACTCAGGAATCTCGGCTTTTTATTTCTCTGAAAGATCTCACCCACAATAGTGTGGTACCTCTTGTGGTTTTATATTGATCATGAAGATTTCCACTTCTGGAAGCAGTTGCTTTGCTTGGCAGGCTGCAGCAGGGATCAGACAAGACTTGGCTTACTTTTTAAGCCTTAATAAGGCCATATACCTACAGACAATAAGAACTGAGTTCGGTGCCACTATGTCAGATTACATCTCAAGATTTCTTGGGCTTTGCTTGGTGCTCTCCCGTCTATTCCTTTTCCCTTTTGTGTAAAGAAAGCACATTACTTCCTCCACATCTTTCTCTTGTGTTGCTATAATGAATTCCTTGCTATTCCCTCAGGGGGCTGACTCACACTCTTGCATTTGAAGTAAACTGGAATTTGTATCTTTGTGAAGGTCAGTCACAGTGCATAAGAACAGGAAAGAGGGGTCAGAATGGTAATGCAGATCAGAGATATGCCGGCAGTACAAATGCAAATGCTGACCATCGGAGTATTTCAAGGCTGTCAGTGTGCCACAACAGTTTGTTGGGTTGGGCCATGTGGTGCTAGCTGATGCCCATTTAAAAGGTTCCAATTAGCCAGTGGGAAGCTTGCACTTATAGCAGAAAACTTACATTTTTCAGAGAAGGAGGAGGATAGATATTAAAAAAAATAACCAAGCAAAGCACTCAAACAATAGCAACGATAAAAAAAGCCCATAACAAATAAACCAAACAAACCCCCAATAACCCCACAAACCAAACCAAACCAAACCAAACCAAACCAAACCAAACCAAACCCAACTCAACCCAACCCAACCCAACCAAACCAAACCAAACCAAACCAAAAAAGAAACCAACTTTGCTTCCTATATCCTAGAAAACTCCTTATCTCTCAGGATACATAATCCACAGCAGAAATGATTGCTCTTTACAGTGGCCCCAGAGCAGGAGATGCAAAGATCGTGGTGTTGCAGTAACTTTCCATGTAATCATGGAGTGGCTTGGGTTGGAAAGGACCTTAAAGATCATCTAGGTCCATCACCCTGCCATGGACAGGGAACCTTCCATGAGAACACATTGTTCAAAGCCCCATCCAGCCTGGCCTTATACACTCCCAGGGATGAGGCATCCACAGCTGCTCTGGGCAACCTGTTCCAGTGCCTCACCATCCTCACAGTGAAGAATTTCTTCCTAATATCTAATATAAACCTTTCCTCTTTCAGTTTAAACCCCTTTTGTCTTGCATGTCGCCAGTGCAGGATTACTCTCTGCAAATACTTTCCCCAGTGCTTGGGTGGGTTTAGAAACATGGAAAGTTCCTTCCCCTTTCTTTGGCTCATCAAGAGCAATCTGGTGACCCTGGCCATATCATTCAGCTTTGTTCTGGATCCTGAACAAAAGTCCGGAGAGATGAAGAGTTGGTGGCAGGTTCCAGTTTCAATAATTAATTTGCAAACCATGAAAAATGGCTTAGTGCCTAATTGAATAGTCTGCCCTTGTGTTTTGAGTAGCTGTGAAAGATCAAATCTTTAAAATAATAATCTAAATACCATCTCTCTTTCCTCTCTACTTGAGTTCTCAGTGTTGTTTAGTGAGTGGTCTTTGAAACGGGAGTTGTAGAAAACAATGCCTTTTACACTCCAAAACAATATCCTCTGTTGTGGCATTTCAGCAGCTAAAAGAAAAAATTGGAAGGAAAAAGAGAGCGTCAGATAATGATCAAAGCGAACATGTAGCAGCATTTCAGAATTAGTTGGCCAGAACAAACTATTTGAAGTTCAAGATAAAATAGTGAAAATAAATGAAAAGAAAACCAACAGAACTTAGCCAACAAATAAACAAAAAAAAAGATCAGCAGCAAAAGACAGGAGGAGAAGGGAAAAAACCCAACCCTAAACTTCACTAACTGCAGGTTGATTTTGCATCTATTTGTTTTCCTTTGCTCCAGTGTCCTGCCTGATGCACCCATCACCTCGTAATTACTTCCCCATTGACACCAATTTTAGGTAAATTTGGGTCGACATCATTACTCTGTTTACTAACGAACACCTCCTTTGTTTCTTCAATTCTTAGTTAAGAGATGTTTTCGCACCCCATGCACATAAACTCAGTTGTTTAACTCTTCCTTCATCACTTAGAGGTGGAAAAACTTATATGCTGGCACTCTCCCAGCAGTAAGGCCAGCACCTAGCATATGCAAAGTTGTCCTGCTGCTTCTTGGCTCACCAAGCTCACTGAAGGAAACAATATCTCCAGATCTTTCTGGCACGCAGTTGTAAAGACTGATCCTGCAGACCAAACTACTCCCATGAGCAGGGGCTACACACAGCGTGGGTGCCTGAGCCTCTGAGGAGCAGCACACAGCTTCTGCAGCCTCTGACTGCGTTTGAATTTAGTTATTGCTGCAAGATTTGAAGTGATTCCCACTGTGCTGACCTGCACAGGGCCAGTGTGAGTTGGTGCAGTGAAGCAAGGAGTGTTAACTTCTGGGTGTTTTTTACACTGCCTGAATAAGGGCTTTTTCTTCAATACACTGTTTTAACCAGAGAGAAAACCACAAGTTACATGGGTCCTAATTTCTTTCAGAGCATAACAAATTCAGTGTGTCCAGAGGCTGCCCATTCTCTTCTGTCACTTCTTGATGACTGTGCTTCTTCACTTGCACAGGCATCTTGTGAAACTGAAGGAGAATTATTCCACTCATGTAAAAAGCAGGAGAAGTATAAACAGACCACTACATGTTATATAAAACTATGGGAAGAAAAGAGCATCTTAGGTAAATACCAAGCTACTTATTTTATGATTTTTAAATGTCATTCTTTTGTCCAATATTGACTTTTTTTATATGGAAGTTGAATTATAGATCTTAGAGCACTGGGGAGCCCATGGCGTCCTTGCTTTGACACAGCTGGTCAAGGTAAGAATTGAAGTCCCCGTAATTAGTTCGGAGCTTCACTGCACCGGGAAGCAAGGCCAGGATGAGAAAACTTCATGAGGTTACTCCCCCCCTGCAGTAAAGCCAAAGCTACTGGGAGAGAGCAGAACTGTCCTCTGAAGGAGTGCGCTATGACATCCCCATCTTATTGTTGCATAGGTATTTCTTTGGGCACTGAATCTGCACAGAAATGTGTTGTGCAGCCTTTTGCTGCTCTGACTTTTCTCTCCAAGAACTTCTCTTGGAGCATCTGTATGCATAGTGGAAACCACAGAGTGTGTTGAGGGCTAAAGGTAGAGCCTGAATCTAAACTTCAGCAATTGTTTGTTGAGGCAAAACCCCTGGGCTGATGGTGGTGGACAATGATTGGGGAAATTAAAGACAGAAAATGGGTGGCAAAGGAGAATTCACTGCTTAAAGTTGAAGGAAAGAAGTTAAAAAGAGGAGGGAGAAATTAAAGATAGAAAATGGGTGGCAAAGGAGAATTCACTGCTGAAAGTTGAAGGAAAGAAGTTAAAAAGAGAAGGGAGGGAGGGAGGGAGAGAAGGAGAGAAAGAAGGAAGGAAGGAAAGGAAGGAAGGAAGGAGGGACAGAGGGAGGCAGACAGGCAGGCAAGAAGGCTGGCTGTTTGGAAAACCAATTTCACACTGGGCATGCGGATCTGTAGCAGTGTAAGGATCTGATTGCTCTGAGAATATAGAATTGCCACCCAGTGTGGCAATTCCTGGGACACACACATGTCTAATCTTCTTCTTTAAATGCCTTTAATTGCAGTTTTAATATTATCGTGTACCTGGAAGTGGAAAGTCAACATTTTACAAATAATTAAAACAGACAGTGTGGTCTCTCTGAACACTGGACAAGAACGCAGAAGATTCAGGTTTTCAGAGCCATCACTGTCATAGACAAATCCTTCTCTCTTTCTCTGTCACCAGGGGGTCATTAGGAGCTCTCACAACACAAATAAATCATGGAAAAACAATACATTATGCTACTCATGGAGAGGAAGCATCTGAAATCCAGATCTTCTTCTTCTTACTCTGATATGCTTAGCTCAGGACTACCCTGGCTGTTTTATTTTAATTAACCTTTAACAATAAATGAAGGTTCATTTCTGACAGGTTCGAAGAGGCACCCAGACTTTAGCTTGGTTTTCAGATGTAATCTGCAATATTAATGTGTTGTGGGCATTCAGCGCCATGCAGGAATTCTTGTGATGAATTCATTGTTTCTACTAGATTTTCATCATCAAATAATGCTTGATTAACACTGAATTTTTGTCATGTTTTAAAATGTTTTTTAAATGTGGGAAAGAATTTATCAGTATTTATATATTTTTTTTAAAATAGAAAAAGGCAAAAAGCATGATAATATTTTCATAAACTTCCCTTTTGTTTTCACTTGCAATTGAAATACTGTCTCTCTCATAACATCCACATAAAAGATCAGAAAGCTGATTGAAAAGATTGGTGATATTTCTAAAATATTGTTCATTGTTAATGATATTTTCCATGAAAATGTCAAAAATTGAAATGATTGACATATTTTGAGATGGTTCAGAGGACTGTTTATATGAATTTATTTTTATGAGTTTATTTTCAAAATGAAAACAGTTTTCTATTTTACTTTTTTTGGGGGGCATCAGAATTTTTTTTATTTTCAATCTCCTATTCTTTCCATTTGTCCTCTTTTTTGCCTTTGTTTTCTGTCTTGCTATGGAGAAGAAAGGGAAGGGGAAAATAGACCAAACCAGCCCAAAGCCATAAAAAACTGTTAGATGGTAATTTTCTTATTTCTGAAAAGAACAAAGATACATACAGTGGAAAATTTCAGAAAACTAATAAACCATTTCAAGGAAACTGTCAATTTTGTGACAAGTGTCTTTTCAAAATAAGTATAATTCTATTTTACGAGATTCAAAAATATATAGTGATGAATTAAAAATACTTTAAATTTAATTTTTTACTGCACTGTCTATTTAATTAACTATAGCTAGCGTTTCCTTTAATTGGAATTTAAATATTCTTTGAAGATTTAAGATTTCTAAAGGCAGTGACCTAATAATTCCAACTGGTGTCAATGAAAGATGTGAATAATCTGCAACTCTGTGTTGTATGATTTTCATAAAAAAGGAATTAGCCATACACGTCTTATGAAATTTGAGTGTATTTCATTTTCATCTCCAAACTTCTGTGTGGTTTTCTTCAGAAATAAATTAATACTTTAGGAATGGTATTTTTTTTCCTTATTATTATTACTTTTACTATTTGAAATTCTTACCTAGCCATGTGAGCACATCGTAAGTTCTTGCGCAGACCTTCCTGTACCTAGAATAAGACAGCTATGGCATGTAAAATGTTACCCTTGAAAACTGCTACTTCTCATTATGACAGAGGCCCAGCAGGGGACAGAAGGAAAAGCCAGTGGCCCATGAACTAGGAGCCCAGAGCATCATCAACCTTCACTGCTGCCCCCGAGGAAATAAAAAGAAAAGGGTGAAGAGTGAACCTGCAGGACCCAGAATGCCACTTTCCTAGACAACAGATTTATTCTGTCCCTTCTCTCTGCTGCTTTGCCAGTTGCCTGTCGAAGGACGACAGTAAGAGGCTGGAAAAGAGCACTTCTTAAGAGCACAGGAAAGGACACTTTTTATTTCTCCACTATATATTTCTATCAGGAACTGTTCTTTTGTGGGGTTTTTGTTTTGCTTTGTTTGCACTTTTTTTCCCCAACCTTTACCTTGGCTTAGGTTAGCCTTGGGAGAAAAATGGAATGATAAAAGGAGCAAAGCCTGCAGCCATGCTGATTTGTGTTCTCACACGTGAAGCAGAGCTCCGAGGTGTGCACACCTCAGCTGCTCTGTCACCGTGAGGACTGGCTCGTTTCTGTCTCAGATTCGGAGGGGAGGCACTAAATGCTTCTTTGCTTGCACAGACCTCACTGTGTGAGCTGTATAGGGTTCTAGGTTACCCAGGCTACTCAAAAAAAGCATGATTTTTGGAAAAGTAGTAGGATATCGTGACTGCATTGTGTATTTGAGACTGGAGATACCTTGTGGTTTAGATTTATTTGAAAGGACTTAAGTATTTTTTTTTTGTGCTCATTCCCTTGACTGGGTAACACAGAGGCATCAGCCATATCCACTGAGGCATTTCAGCCTGCTGCAGCACCCTTAAGATTTTATCATAACCATGTCTTACCTTCCAGAAACCTTCTCCTGAGCAACATGACATTTCTACTTTTTCAGTGTCTGGAGAATTGTGGATTTTCTCTTTTGTATGGCTGTATAACTCACAGGTCTTGTGGCAATGTGCATCGCGATGTCTAAGTAGAACTGACAACACTGAAAGGAACAAAAGTAACTGATCCAGCATAACATCTGCCTGCCATATTACACTTGTGCTCCACACTGGATCTGCATACGTACCACATGGTTGACGTGCCCCACGTGCAAGAGATTTATTCTCTGTAATAAGGTTAGCTCCCAGCCTACACTGTTGTGTGTCATGACCAATTGTCCAGGGAGCGATGAAGCCCAGCTGAAGTCACACCAGGCTCTTGGCAAACACTGTTTGGGTGATTTCACTGGAGTGATGTGTGCCACTGGTGTCAATACAAGCCCAGCGAGGAAGCTACACTAGAAACAGGAGCACTGAATACAGAGATTCTGCTCTGGGTTTGTCATGGGAGTGTGAATGTAAATAATATTGCTGCTCTTCTTGTTTCTTACTGCTGTTGTCCACATTGTTCTCCAATTTAGCTTTGCATTGTGTGTTTTGTTACATTACAGACCTCGTGTCTGCCAACTGCACTGTTATTTTAACTCCGGCTCAGGAGTATAATAAAAGCCAGCCTCTGCCACGTCTTTTACTGAATGCAAAACTTTGCTACGAGCTTAAATTTCTCATTCATTCATTAATGGATTTATTCCCAGAAAATGAGGGTGGGGTGCTGCTCTGAGTTGGAGACAAGTGTTCAATTGGTCTAGGGAAGGTTTCAAATCATATCCCTGTTATTTCTTCATTCATGGAGTCAACACAGGACATAAGATACTTTTTCCTTTCTATTATTAGGCATGTTTGTCAAGGCTGCCAACGTAAAATCTACTCTCCTGCATAAATCCACAACTACATTTATCATTTAAAATTTTAACTGATTACAAAGTAGGTACAAAATGTTCTGGGAAATCCCCTTTGCTGACAACCACAGTCATTGTCTTAATTGAATGGAATGCAGAATGCATCCCAGATCTAGTCCAGGGTTATTTTTGATCAAACCTGTGTCCAGAAAGGAGATTGTCTGTGCAAGGGTTTGTGCAAGATGCCTTGAAAGTCAACACTCTTGTGCTGACAAAATGCACAAGTTTGGTTGCTATAATACATTTTCATCAGGGTTTCAGCTCGCCTATTCTTGATCTCAACTTTTGAGATAGCATCTTCAGTTAGAGCCACTGCATGCAGTTGTCAGAAGCAGAGAGACAATGTTTTAAACCCATTGTCCAAAGATGGACTACATCTAACAGGTTCTTCAAATGGAAGCAAGGAAAGAAACCTGTTATCAGGATCCACACCTCCACCAGAACCTTTTTAGGATTATTGTAGTCCAATAAGATCAGACATCAGTAGATTAATAAAAAAAAAAACCTACTTGAAATGAACTCAAAAGTGTGTAGAATGCTGCTGCAACAGAGAAAAGATGATGTACGTTTGACACAGCTACCTTTGCTAAATGAAAAAAAGACCTTTATCAGCGTCAACTGAAGTCTCTGGGAAGCTTCCAAGAACAGTGCATCACTGAAATACTCAAAGCTAAAGAGACTTAAGCACTTATCTCGAGAGCCAGTAGAGACACAGTTATCTCTTGACAGATTTGTGTGGGGTACATGGCCTTGTTTTCGAAAATCTATATGTTGTTATTAGTTTGATGCAAGCTGTTATTTGTATGGCTGGGCGTGGCACACCTCCAGAAACACTCAGACATGTAAGGATTTATTTTCATTTGTGGCAGTTACTAAGTGACAGTCTGTACCATATTTGTCCAGGCTAGTCAGATAACATCTCCATAACTCATTAAATCTGGATGATAAACCTTGTTTGTCAAGACAAAAAAAATGACACAAGCTGCAGTATTTTAAAAGTACAGTGCACTTTTGGCTCACGCAGAATTGGCTACCCAATGATGGGTAAGCTACTGCGGCTTATCGAGATTCCCTGCAACGGCTGTGCCCTGCCAGCTGTCTACATTAGCTACCTGCTGAAGTGAAATACTTCAGGAATAATACTGAGAATGCGAAGAGGTCTCAGGAAAATGTCTTTGGAAATGTTGAGAAACACAGAATATGCTGTTTATAGTGAAAGACTGAAGATGTTCAAGATTTTTGGCTTATCGAAGAAGAGTACAGGCAGAAACTTTATCACAGACTGCTAATACTTCTTAAGAAACAGAAACAGAATAAGAGATGGCTGTAGTCTGGCAGACAGAGATATAACAAGAACGTAAGTCAAGAAAATAGACAAAATCAAGTGGGAAATGAGGTGAACATTTTGAGCTGCAACAGTAATTGGCCTTTAAACCAGTGTATTGTTATTTGAGTGGAATTTCCAGTGCTGGATATTTTTCAAATCTAGAATGATTTTTTAAAAGCCCCAATATAATTCAAATCAGGAGCATCTGTTGATCTCAAAAATTAACACTTGAGAATCTTTTGGTCAAAGCAATGCACAATATCAGATGAAGAGAATGTTCTTTTTACAGCCTTAAAATTAGTATGAGTAGCACAATACAGAGAATATTCCCATTAAAAGAAGAAAGTTAAACCAAACCCCTTCAAATCCTAACACTTTGAAAAGCACCCTGCTTCTGATTATTTGGATCAGCATTAGCTTCTGAAAACAGAGAGGTGACAATCCCATCCAGCCTCGTTTTCTTTGTTAGTGGCTCCGTTCTTACCAGGTTTAGTAATGTTTTTTTGCTCTTGTTATACCTCTGTCTAGTGGACTGAAAATTTATTATCATCTCCATGTTTCTTCTTGAAATAAAAATCAAGTTACCTCTTAACCTTCTTTTTGATAAGCTAAGTCGCTGAAGCCTCCTAGGTCTTCTGACTTGGAGAAATACTCGGGGAGGCCAGGCTGGGGGTGAATTTGCTTTGGTAGTGTAAGCCTAAAGCTTGTTTTCTTAGTATTGTTTTATAAGATGGACTTAATTGCTATTAATAATAATTAGAACTGGCCAGAAATGTTCTAATTGATTTTTATCTGTGCTTTGGAACGTGTTTTGATTGTTTCGTCCAGCTGCTTCCTTTCACTCTTTGGTAATGTTTAAGGAACAATGACTTCCAACAAATGTCTGGGTTTTCATGTATGAATGCAAGTCTGTTCTTTGCCCTACTCTTTCAACAGCAAGAACAGCGAGATCTTTTCGCCTCTGCACTTAGATGTGCAAAGAAGATGCTCTGCGTGCAGTAAAAGCAGAACAATCAAAATCCACCCAGAGAAATCCCACAGCAGTGATTTGGAAGGGAAACGGAGAGCTCCTTTTCAGATGGTCCAGCCCCACCCCCTTGTCATCCGGATTAAGACAGTAAGGGTGCGGGTTGCATATTTGCAAGTGAATCAGCTCCTTACCAAAGGGCTGTTATTTTTTTCAGTAAAAGAAATATCATTGTTAACTTACTGTTTAAGGGAAAAGAATGTTTTGAAGAGGTGACTTTATGAGAAGCAACTAAATGGATTTTTTCATGTATTAAAATGTCACAATCTTTGTTTTAGCTTGAGTTATAAGGACTGTGCTTTAATTGTTTATCAATATGTACAAACTGTAGAGAAGTCACTAAATTGTAGGGGAAAGAAGTGATTCCCCACTGTCTTTAGAGTCTTCCTCTTCCCACATGTAGCTCTCCCAATATATAGGAGTCTAAATGGACATGTGTTTTAAGTGCATTCATTTTACTCTTCACAATTTAGACAGATGAGGGTTCAGTGTTATAAAAAAACCTCAACATCTCTCTGAAAGATTTGTAAAGGTGGATGAATATGCAATAAGATATTCAAAATCACAGTTCTGTGTGTATATTCTGGTAAGTGTAATAGCCTCCTTTTCTTATGAGCCTTCTTCCCCTAGGTGCAAAATTGTACTTTACAGCAGTTAAGCATTGCGTATCTTCATTAAAAAACATATAAACTCCTATCTGCCAAAATTTTAAAATCTGAAAGCAGTTGCTTCCATATTTCTCTGCAAAATTTCCTGGACAGAAACAAGTGCCTAGGGGCTACATGGTGAGTTTGTAGCACCTAGGACTCATCAGACCAAATGCGTATGTGCTGTAGAATTGATCGGTGCTTACACAGCACGTTCAATGAATTACTGGATTTGCGGGGTGCGTGCACAAGGGTGCAGGGGTGCAGCACCACAGGCTGTGGTGTCCCATGTGTGTGGGATTTGGAGTGCAAAATGTATGGAACCAGGTCCTGCACGTGGACTGGCTGTCTGTGCAGGATATCTGCAAGCCCAGCGATCCATGCAGAGTTCCAGGAACCTGAAACACTGTATGCCTCAAAACAAAACAAGGAAAAAAAAAAAAAGAAAAAGGAAAAAGAAATACAACCTACTCTTGTACAAATATAAAAACTTCTTCCTTAAGAGGTCCTGCACAGATGACCAGAGAGTGCAGCAGGGCAGTAGGTGGTGTATAAGCATGGTGGAAATGGCAGGTATCTTTGAAGGATTTATTGAGTTTAATGTGTCATTTTTCCTCATCACCGCGGCAATTCTTAGTGGCAGTAACAATACCAGCGCTGATGTATGGACCAGCAGATGTCAGTGTAGTTCTGTTCATTCATCTTTCCTTTTGATGGAATTCCAGTTATTTTCCTTGATCCCCGCCATTCAGCTTTCTTATTTAACCATTGTCTTTTAGCTTAATGCATCATAATATTTGTAATTCATGTCTTCTGTCAGTGTCTTTGGAAATGGACATACATCTTAACATACATCTTAAAAAGCACAGGACTAACGCCAAAGCACCGGCACTGCCAGGCAGACCACAAGACAGCAGGAGAGAGGACAGGGAGACAAAGCGCTGGGGTGACAAGAGGGGCATTGCTGTGAGAGACACCAGAGTCCTTGTCCAGGCTCAAACTTCCCCAGAGGTCAGGTCTGTTGCAGTGCAGAGCCACCCCCAGCTCTTATGATCATTTTCCCTGCATCTTTAAGGAGAAGAAAATACATCATGGACAAGAAAAGAATGTGCTCCCATGTCCCACTCTCTGAAATTGTTTCTTCCTCTCTTGAGAGTTCCATCTGGGGTGCTCTTTTCAGTCTGGCTGAATCTCCAGGGAACGATGGATGAGTTACAGAGTGGTAGCAAAGCTACGTGGTTTCTAAAACAAGAAATAACCTTTGAGAACTCAGCAGAAGAAGGGAGAATTGGTTTAACAACCTGGCTCCAAGGCTTTCTGTATGAGTTGAAGGCTTGAGATAAAGAGAAGAAATTTGTGAAATGTTAACTTGGAATGGTTTTCAGTAGTAGTCATAAAGGTGAAGGAAAAAAAAAGTTCTAATGCCAAAGATGATAGTACAAAAAAAAAGACAAGAGCTGTATTTTCACATGTGGTGATATTACATTTTTGGATGCCCTAAAACTTGACTACATGAGAAGTTTGTCCTTCTTCATGTTGGACTGAGAGCTTCTGGATGCACAAGCAACTGCTCTGTCAGTAAAGCTAAATAAGGTTCACTGGCAGAATGAGCAGTGGTCCTTCTTTTATGAGACAGCCTATTCAAGCCTCCAGCCATGAGCAGTCCAGACCCTGAGCTTGAAACCTTCTCCCATTCTTCAAAGGACTGCAACCAGGAGCATGCAAACATGCAGAAGTTGCAATATAGCTTGTTTTGTGCAGACCTGTGGGTGGAAGTGTCTGTCGGACTCACCATGGGCTGGGACTGTTTGCACACCCTCGGCCTCTCGAGGCAAAGACCCAACCCAAGAGACCCAATGCCACACATCCCTTTCCTTCCCTTCCCTTCCCTTCCCTTCCCTTCCCT